>JANEYF010000873.1:0-168715 GCA_029963845.1 Rhamnusium bicolor | reverse complement strand
TGTGTGTGTTAGATTACGGTTTGCGTAAAGTTGTTTTTAAAAAATATTTATTTAATTAACATGGACTCAACGTTGAGTCTTGGAAAAAATACAATGAATTTAGTTTAATATATATGTTTAATGTAACATGTCGAAAGTGAGTATAAGAACTGAGTTAACAAATGATATCAATTTAATTTATAAGCTTGGAAGGCTGTACTTGGTCAGCATAAACAATGATTCCCAAGCTTATAACAAAGGAAATGCAAATTAAGCAGTTAACAATAAAATAGGCAGGAATTTGTTATCAGTCACGTAGTGAAATATGATATCCTGGGATAGCCTAGAATATAATCTAAGTTACTATACGGTGTCTGAAATATTATATAACAACTTCCCCCTTATAGGAAAGTTGGTGTTTATACAGAAACTTTTACTAAAATGTAAAACAATGTAAAAGCATGAAATTTAACATTACATAGAGGGAAAATGTAAAATAGCAAAGCGTTAACATTGTGAATGGTTATAAAATGAAAATAAAATAATAAAATAATAAAATAATAAAATAATAAAATAATAAAATAATAAAATAATAAAATAATAAAATAATAAAATAATAAAATAATAAAATAATAAAATAATAAAATAATAAAATAATAAAATAATAAAATAATAAAATAATAAAAAGGTGACAAAATATTAAAATGATAAAATTTAAAATGCATCACAAAAATTAAACAATATTCACTGAAAGTCTTTTGCATTAAGTTCAAATAGAAAAACACATTTAACAGTCTTTTTAAGTCAATGTGATTTCTTCGGTTTCTTCTTGCAATATGCAATAATATACAGGGTGTTCTATTTAAAATAACAAAGTTTGGCGATATTTCCGGTATAAGCGGAAGTGACACAAAGTTGAAAATATTTTCGTTAAATTCGCCATACCCAAAAAATCTCTTTATACGAATTTTCAGATTTTTAAATTCGACAGATCCCAAGAAACGTCTAATACCCGCTTTCCGTGAATAACACTGTATGTAGCGAGAGGATACAGTTAGAAATATCAGCCAACTAATATGTGAAATATAACGAATTTGGTCTTTAGATCGAACTGTACTTCACGCTCACCTCTACACACGTATATGTAGCGAGTGGATACAGTTAGAAATGTCAGAGCCAAATAAAATAAAAATTAATAATGAAAGAAAAATAATAATAAAAATTGTTTATTGCTTGAAAAAAAAATTAAAATGATAATGCGAGATGATTCTTATAATATTTCTTACTCTATGGTTTGCTTCACGGAGTAGGTTCTTTTCTGTTGAAGAATTGGGATCCACCACTGCAGCTAAGAAGTTCTCCTTGTTCTAGTAGGTCCTGTCCACTAGTTAGGCACCTTGTTCTCTTGGAGGGTTACACAACTAGTTAGGCTCCCGAACTGCAATGTTTTCAGATCCTACTGACTGCGCCAATTGTTAGATTACGGTTTGCGTAAAGTTGTTTTTAAAAAATATTTATTTAATTAACATGGACTCAACGTTGAGTCTTGGAAAAAATACAATGGATTTAGTTTAATATATATGTTTAATGTGACATGTCGAAAGTGAGTATAAGAACTGAGTTAACAAATGATATCAATTTAATTTATAAGCCTGGAAGGCTGTACTTGGTCAGCATAAACAATGATTCCCAAGCTTATTACAAAGGAAATGCAAATTAAGCAGTTAACAATAAAATAAGCAGGAATTTGTTATCAGTCACGTAGTGAAATATGATATCCTGGGATAGTCTAGAATCCAATCTAAGTTACCATACGGTGTCTGAAATATTATATTACATATATATATATATATATATATATATATATATATATATATATATATATATATATATATATATATATATATATATATATATATATATATATATATATATATATATGTTAACTTTTGATATTTTTTATATGAAAATATCTGGCGCCCCCAGTAAATTGTTGGTGACGACCTCATTGGTCGGGGCTTGTATAAACATTCAATTGCTACATCTCCAGCGGCCATTTTTGACATATAATTAATTACTTTTATTAAACACTTTCATTGGTCGTGCTTATTACTAGCAGCCATTTTAGCTCCAGATCTACGTCTCCTGTCTCTTAGCTTCTCCCCTGTCGTTTTTCATTGCATGAGTGTGAAAATTGTCCTTTTTGTGAGATAATATCTTTTCATTCTCATTATTTTTTTACTTCTAATACTAGGAACACTTTTATTTACTTCAACGATTTCTTGCTCCTAGACTAAGTAGTTGTTTTTGATTCATTATACAGTGCGTTCACAATATAATCTGAACAAAGTGGTTTTGCAAAAATGGTCGAATACGTCGATTTTCAAATTTGAATTAGCACATTTTGAGATATACGGCAAGTCAATGTCACTTTCGTTTGTTCCGGAAGTGACATAAAAGTTGTTATTTTAAATGTAACACCCTGTATTTTTATGCTTGAGACTTGAGATACTAACTTGGTGTACTAATTTTCTATAAATGTTTCTAACTTATTATTACATGTTCACTGTGTTGGCAGTTTACTTCAATGCATTTTTAAATTTGAATAATTATTTCTCGTTGGACATTGTAAATCATTTCTGATGTGATTAGTCGGATTTCCTGGCTTATTCTTTCTTTTAAGGCATTAACACTGTTAGGTTGATTCACACAATCTTTGGATTTTAAATAATCCTATAAAAATACATCTAAAGGGGTTATATCATGTATCCTCTGCAGCCACTCATCGATATATTGAGGAAGATTGCATCTAGAAATTTACGAACAGCAATTGCATAGTGTGGAGGTGCCCATCTTGTTGAAACCAAATCATATCATTTAATACGTCAAGGTCCTGTGGGTTGGAAAACAGAACAGCTAAAGCAGAAATAAGTTCCAATTGAAGAAATTGTTAATACATTCGTCTAGTGTTCCTTCAAAGAAATAAGGACCAATAATTCGATTTTCTACAACTCCTATCTATACATTAAATTTTTTTGATGATATTGTGTAGACCGCTTGCATCCAATGCAGATTCTGTTACTCAGTATCTGCAATTTTTTCTAATTACGTGACCACTTAAACAGAAAGTAGCCTCATCAGAAAAATAACGTGTTGTATTAAATTTGAATTTTCATTGTGCATTTCATTTATTTGTTCGCAGAATTGAATTCTTTGATCAAAGTCGACTCATGACAATTTATGCACCAATTGTACTTCATAGAGATGATATTTAGCTGCTCAAAAATTTTTTGATACTGATCCCGTTCCAAATCATAGTTTCGTGAGAGTTATCTAACCGTCACATGTGGATGCTCTTGAATGTGTAATTGGACAATTACCTTAACATCTTCAAGTACCTTTTTTGGTCGTTCATTAGGTAAATCTCTAACGAGGCCAAACTCTCTAATTTTTTTTTCAATTATACTCACATGATTGGCTAATCGCTCCAGAGTACGAAGTCTATCACCAAAACCAATCATCATACGCACCTGAATTCGCTCTATTTCCATTAAATTCATTTTTGCAGCAAATAACTGACACTTGAAATTACAGATACTTGATACTGGAAATTTCAAGTTCTTTTGACAACTTAAAAATCATGTTAGTGCAGTAAATTAGTATATCAAGTTTTTTGTAAATAATAAAAAAAATATTCATAATAAAAAGCCTTTTTTACTACATCTTTGGAAACGTCTTTTTATAGTCTATAAAAATCCGTACAAAAATACAGGGTGTTACATTTAAAATAACAAAGCTGATGTCACTTTCGGAACAGCTGGAAGTGACATTGAGTTACCCTATGCTTCAAAATGTGCCAATTCAAATTTGAAAATCGACTTGTCCGAGCCTTTTTGCAAAACCACGTCGTTCAAATTATATTGAATTTATTTCTTTCGTTGTGAACGCACTATATGCCTAAAATTTTTATACTAGCACATTCAGATAAGAATGTCAGTATAAAATATAAAAATCTATAGGTATTTATTAATTATTATCATGTTAGGTTTGAAAGAATGATTTTGTAATAACCAATATTTATTTTATTTTTATTTTCTAGAAATGCATAAATACGAAGAAATAATATGACAGATTTTTTGATATTATTGATTTGCAACAACGCAGTTATAAATAATATATTTTCAATAAATTTATTCAGAATTTTAGTTTTCAGTTTACGTACCTTTAAAGCAATATTTTTTTACTTGCTATTCCTTTTTTTGTATTTTTTAAATACTTAGTTATTTTGCCATCTTATAATTTTTGCAGGAAGTATTTATTAATTCTTCTATAACATTTTTTATTATATATTTGATATTGGTTTTTATTGTTTACATATATTCTGTTTTCTTTCATTTGTATTTTATCATTTATAAAAGCTGGGGTCCAGCTTTTCTTGGGTGGGGAAGATGTGTCAAGTAGCAAGATATTAATTAATTTAATTAAATGTCACTATTGACAATTTTAGAAACAACTTGGTGAAACCATCCTGTATAATATGAACTTTATTTAAACATAATAATTTGTAGAGAGAATAATGTAAAATATATAATTCGTAATTATTATTTTAAAGTTCAGCATTCAATAACCCAAGCAAAGATCTGAATAGCCACTGTCAAATGCTGACATGAAAAAATATAGAACTGATAAATGGAAATGTTAGAAAATATATATGTGGCAGATTTCTGGGGCTGCTCCAATGTAGAGCAAGAAGCACATTTCTCTCACCGGCAAATTGGCCCGGTAGATTTTATTCCTGTTATTATATTTTGAAAGTTTTATGGATTTTTTTTGTAAGTATGACTTTTGGCATTTGTTAATAAATTTGTGTGTTGAAATTCCTAATTCATCCTTGTTTTATCGCTTGTTCACTATTTAAATATTAATCCTCTGAAGTATTATCTACCTACCTATTATAATTAATTACCTACTTATCTTCAATTTTGAACAATATCAGCCAACTGACAGAATGAGAAAGCATCAACTGATGGATCTAAACCGGTAATAATATTTTCGTACAGATACGGTAGATTGCCCGAATTAACCACCTGTATCCGAATTCACCCCAGATAACGGGTAAAGTACTTGATACCGAAGCCCGTATTCATCAGTGATACCTTTTTTTTAAAGACATCGACGTAATATAAAGGACATTACTTCTACTCTTATTTATACCTTTTACTACACCAGTCGGTATAAATACTTCATACAGATTTAAAAAAATAATATTTATATATGTGCAATAATCAGACTATACTTTAGAACTCTGACTTAGTATATTAAAATAAGCTTATACTTGTTCATATTACAGGCATATAGTCTTAAAACTTAAATGTACTTGTAAATATAAGTTTAATACCTTCTACAGAATTTCTCAAATTCTCAGTGGATGAAGCATCATGGAATATTTTATGGTCAATTCCAGGGTCCACAGTAAAATATTTAGTGATTGATACATTTGTCATTACAGACTTTATGCTAGTGTCCTCAACCATATTACTAAAATAAGAAAATATTTTCCATCAATTTAGTTAATATATAAGCACTACGTGCGTGTGCGTGCGTGCATTCATGAGTGCGGGCGTGCATTCATGAGTGCAGGCGTGCATTCATGAGTGCGTGCGGGCGGTGCTCCAAAAAAAATTATTTTGCGTCAAATAAAAAATCGGTTTGAGCTAGATGCGCCAGGGTAGTATTTCGTATTCATTTAATTATGTTATTTAATGTTATTTTATGTTTTGTATTTACGTTATTTATATTATTTATTTTATTTATATTATTTATATTATTTATGTTATTTACATATGTTATTCATGTTAATAATTAGCTATATTCATTTTACTGATTTTAAGCTGGGTCCAGATTTGATCATTTTTTCCCGAATGAACAGAAAAAGCCGCGCGCACGAACAAACAATTCGAACAAAAGCTCCTTGCATTCAGCATATTCGTTATAATTATTATGTTCCCATGTTTTCCCACATGTCCGTAGATTCATTTATTAACAGAATCGGTGACAACAAGCGCTTTTTTAATTGCAAATTATTAGTGAATAATAAAAAATCAAAAATAAAAACTATGGTATCGTGATTAGGGTTCTGGAACACCGGATACTGTTTTTAAATATCGATTAACTGTAGAGACCTTTCTCTATCCTACTCCATTTTATCAAAATTAAAAACCAAACTAATAAAAATAATATCAGCACGTGGCCTTCAGCGCGGATGCTACGAACACCACGAACGCTGCACTCCCATCCAGACTGCTCGGAGAACAATATTTTCTTTTAAGCAATTTTGATTTACCGTCAGTCAACGGAAAAAGTTTGGTGCGTTCGATTCGCCTCGGAGACAGGTCTAGATTAGCGAATTTAGCTCTGTGCGTTCGGCTTGTTCTGTTAGTTTTATTCGATTTATTCGTTTTATTCGTTTTATTCGTTTTATTCGTTTTATTCGTTTTATTCGTTTTATTCGTTTTATTTCGTTATTATTTATTTTATTTATTTTGCTTATTTCATTAATTTTTTTAATTTTATTTATTCCATTTATTTCATTTATTTATTATTTATTGTATAAATTATATCAATTACTTTATTTACCTTATTTATTTTACTTATTTTATTTATTTTGTTTATTTTGTTTATTTTATTTATTTTATTTATTTTATTTATTTAATGTATTTTATTTAATTTATGTATTTTATTTATTTTATTTATTTTATTTATTCTATTTATTCTATTTATTTTATTTATTTTATTTATTTTATTTATTTTATTTATTTTATTTATTTTATTTATTTTATTTATATTTTATTTATTTTATTTATTTTATTTATTTTATTTATTTTATTTATTTTATTTTATTTATTTTATTTATTTTATTTATTTTATTTATTTTATTTATTTTATTTATTTTATTTATTTCATTTATTTCATTTATTTCATTTATTTCATTTATTTTATTTATTTTATTTATTTTATTTAT
Organism: Rhamnusium bicolor; assembly: GCA_029963845.1. NCBI lineage: Eukaryota > Metazoa > Arthropoda > Insecta > Coleoptera > Cerambycidae > Rhamnusium > Rhamnusium bicolor. Next base: position 161,715 of record JANEYF010000873.1, on the reverse strand, counting down.
TTTATTTATTTTATTTATTTTATTTGTTTTATTTATTTTGTTTATTTTGTTTATTTTATTTATATTATTTATATTATTTATTTTATTCATTTTACTTATTTTATTTATTTTATTTCTTATTTATCTTATTAATTTTTTTATATCATTTATTTCATACTCTTCTTTAATTGACCATAAAATTAATTTTCAACCATTTTTCTCAATAATGGTTTACCTGGCGAGAAAATTTAGTCTTTCAATAAATACAGAAGCGAATAATCTCGCAACTTTATTTACATCCCCTCTAAATTTTACTCTTCTTTAATTTGATGGAAATCGGTGTGAATTTATACTTGACACATACCTCAATTTTGTAGTAACTTCATTATCAATTTCAACGGGTAAATAAGATGAACTGCTAATTTTGTCTTCCCCACTTTGGGTCGTAGTGGTATCTTCTTCACTATAATTTGCTGTTATTCTATATATCCCTTTATCTCTATTTCTAAAAAATAAATTAACATAATAGACCAATATTTTTTGACCAGATCGTGTACGCACTCAAGAATAGGCGTGGGCGATATCAAATCCAATCATTTATTTGACTACATTATATAACAATATTTGTAGCAATTCATAAGTAGAAAAGTACAACAATACAAAGTTCATAAAAATAAAAAGTGCAATGTTAAAAAAAAACAAAAAGTTTAATCATAAAAAACAATAAAAAAATGTATACAAGACATGTGTAACAAATTAATAATTTTAACAAAGACTATATATTGCAAAGTACGTTTCATACATACAAGTATTTATTCAATGTTATATTTCCATATCAAATTGACTTATGGAGTCCTGGTATTCATTTACACTGTAGAAACAGTATTTTAATATCCAGGGTGTTTACGAACTTGGGAATATATTTTTAATGGGAGGTAGTACTTGGTAAAAGAAGTACGTTTCATACATACAACAAGTATTTATTCAATGTTATATTTCCATATCAAATTGACTTATGGAGTCCTGGTATTCATTTACACTGTAGAAACAGTATTTTAATATCCAGGGTGTTTACGAACTTGGGAATATATTTTTAATGGGAGGTAGTACTTGGTAAAAGAAGTCGATTGCTAAAAATGTACACTCCGTTTCCAATTCGGTGCATGTTCAGTTCAAAATTACACGAACACACAGACAAAGATTTTATTTTTAGTTTCTCTATGCACAAACAAAAGCAATACGTTGTAAGTACTTTGTGTGGTACATTTTTCACGCAACTTTAAAAATTACTATTTGACATAAAACAGATACAGACTCAGAATTCACAAACACATACAGGTCAGCACTGCAAACCTGCAGACTTGTAATATCCCTAAATTACAAACAACTATCGCCAACTATAGCATTATTCATAAATTATTATGATTTTTGCAATAAACTAGTATTGTTAGCTCACTTTAATGTACCTTGTTTGTGCTAATACTATATTTATTACACTTCATTGCAAAAAGTAAATAGGTGCGTTCTTTCTAACTGAGATCTCAGTTAATCTAAGTATTTTTACGCATACGGAGGATACACCAAATGAAATTATCTTCGACCATGTTTTATGGCCGAAGGATTATTCTCCTTTTTATTTATGCAATGTAACCGTAAAACATCATAGATTAGCTGAGATCCCAGTTAGAACAAACACACCTATTTACTTTTTTGTAATGAAGTGTAATAAATAAAGATAGCATTAGCACAAACAAGGTACGTTGAAGTGAGCTAACAATATTCGTTTATTGTAAAAATCATAATAGTATACGAATAATGCTATAGTTGGCGATCATTATTTGTAATTTAGGGATATTACAAATCTGCAGTGCTTGTTATAACAAGAAAATATTTTACCTAACCTCAATCCGTTTTGTGTATTGAAATTATTGCTTTTTTTCGTTGTTTTATGTATGTTTGTGTTTCGTTCAGTGGGATTGTGTTATTGTGTTAATTACAAATACGTTATATTAAACAAAAGTGACCAAGGAACTTTACGTGACAACGTAGTAAAGAAGGTAAGTTTTAAGATAATTGTTGATTATATTTTTAAATTGTACAATATGGTCTCGTATTTTATGAAACTGCAACACTAGTGTAACAATAAGTCACTGAATTTCTTTGACGAGGTTTTAAATGATTTTCACTATACCTTTTATGTTTTTGCTTTTCTTGCATTCTGTTTCTACACTGTAAACCTATTTCTAAGTAAAGTATGATGTATGAATCAAGCTTAATGAAGAAAAATGTGTTTTTCCTATGAGCCGTGAGAAAGTGCAGCACATTCATTTCTAAAGAAAATTTTCTATTGATGATAATTTAGGTTAACCGAGAAATCTAGTTTTAAACGAAAACGAAGTGGCTCAAGTGATGCTATCAAATGTCTTTCTCTTCTTTAAAACCAAATTCCCAGAGTTCAGCACTATTGAAATAAGTATAATTGAGAAAAGTAACTATAACTATGCAAATTTGGAATTAGGACATATTATAGTTGGTATAATTTTTTGAAAAAAAAAAGCAAGGAATAAATTACAAAAAAAAATTTCTACTATGTACATACTAGAAATTTTTTTTGATGCTACATCTTTTTATTCCCCGCATACAGTAGCAATAAATAAATAGTTATCCAAAATATTGTAAAGTTAGCTATAATTTAATTATTAAATTTTTAACCTAGATTACAGCAGAGTGTGTAAGCATGTTTCGGTCAGTTATTGAACTATGCAAAGATGGACTCACTGAAACATCTAATCAACCTCTGACAAGAAAAATAACTAGATCTTTAACTGATGATATATTGTAGACTGTAAGGATGGAAATCAGACATTTACGCTAAAAGTAAGTATTATCTTTTTCTTAAACACTGCTTAGCTTAAGAAGTCACTTTTGTTGTACATTTTTATATCTGCGTAATTTCTAAATAAATTGTAACATAACACCTTAAACTAAATATTGAAAATAATCTAATTGAAAATGGAATTTCAAACTGCTACCTACATTTGCATACAGCAGAGTTTTGTTTGGCTATTTATTTTTTTATACATTTTTAGAAAAAAAAATTAAATTATTGAGTATTACACCTGCATCCTCTCAAACCCTCAAACATGATAACAGTAATAAATAGCTATCGTTTTTTATATTTTATGCTGTCATTTTTATTTGAATACGTTAGTATAAAAGTTTTAGGTACCTAAAAAATCAAGCACAATACTTCAAATACATTTTATCATAGAAAATATTAAAACAACTAGGTACTCAATCTAGGGACAAGATTGTATTGAATTAAATAATAGTATTCTTAATATTAGAAGCGGGGGATGAGGTATGGACATCCGTTTAATTTCCGATATTCGATCAGTGAAGTTAAGCAGCACTGATCGAGTCCGGCAATTGGATGGATGAACGATAGCTCATCTAACAGTCGGTAGGCTGTCAACAGACAATCCCGGGAAGGCCGCTAGCCTGATGCAGGCGGAGAGGCAAGCCCGGGTGGAGGGTCGAAGAGACCTACCCAGGAGGTATGCCACTCTGCTAGCGGTGCAGGCGGGCAGGCCCAGGCGGTGGGTTAGTTGACAGTCGAGGACCGTGGTTCGGAGTCCACGCTAAACTGTAGGCCCCTAGGTAAAAAGGGCCCATTGTGGCGTACTTGCCTAGTAAAATAAGTAGCTACTACTACTAATATTAGAAGCAAAATAATATTGTAATAAAAAAAATATTGACACAAAAAAAAGTTACAGTTAAATGTGAAAATGTTTCTTTTTGTTTTAATTGCCATATCTTTTTGCTTCTAATACTAAGAATACTATTATTTAATCCAATGCAATCTTGCACCTAGGTTGAGCAGTTGTTTTAATAGTTTCTAGGATAAAATGTATTTGAAGTGTTGTGTTTGATTTATTATCTACCCTTTTATACTAGCGCATTTAGATACGAATGATAGTATAAAATATAAAAAATTTGGCTTGAAAGAATGCATATGTAATACCCAATAAAAAATAAATAAATAAAACAGATTTATTTTTTGTTTTCAATATTTGCAGAAATTCTTATTTCCATGTTTTCCTTGAAGATAGAGTTGGACAATCGAATGTTGTCCAGCAGTTCAGAGCAGCTTTTTCTGAATCTTAAAAAAGTTTTTTTATAAACGATGACCCCAGAAGAGATTTAATGGAGAAACCCAATATAGTGCACGTCGGATGTCGCTCTCTGATGCCATATATGGAAAATGAAAAACTGGGTGTTTCGAGAAAACCATATGTTTTTCTTGACAACACTTGGATTTTTACCGTAAGAAAATCATGGCAAGATGACAATGTTAAATCTGCCAAAGGGGTTATAGGAAGGAGATGGATCACGATAATTTATTAGCATTTTTTTTTATAGAAAATTAAGTTTATTCCATATTTTGTAATAATCAAAATTTTATTTTTTTATTACTGTGTTTCTATATTTGCACATTACATAAGGCAGCAGCCAAGTTCAAACTCGTACATTCTTCGGAGTAGAGGGGAGAACATGGATTGCATCTCAAATCAATTGCATCACTGGCCGCTGTGCTGTGGTAAATCACAGTTATATTTTATATCTAGGGGGCTGTAAGAGATTGACCGAAAGCTTCCTATGCACTGTTTTGAAATTAAAGTACAGTATAAATTTAGTAAAAGTAAGATTAAATGAATAGTTTCTTTATATCACTGTTTAACAAACTAGAGAACTAAGTTTAATATCTTGGAAAGAACAATGTTGTTTTATGCTGTACTATTTTTGTCATTTAGGCAAATTATTTGCAGCTTTCATAATTAATTTGGAACATTACTCATTAGGCATAACATATCTTTTCGTTGTAGGTGTATTGTACTTGATGCTGTTACAGGAAAAGGATTTATCTTGCTGCATTTGTGCATGTCTATTTGGAAAACATTCCGCGTACAGACGTTGAGAGCATTTCGACGACATTAACCATAGAGTAACAGCATATCAACTAACTTATTGTCCATAGTCTTGTAAATCGATCTACATGTAACCATTGCATCGAAATATTACTTTTCAAAAAGGACAGCGTACCTATTGATCATGAGTATAGTACTTCTAAAATAATTTTAAAAAATGTACTAATATTAGTCACACGATGCCGACTAAGGCGGACGATGATTCCGAGTCTGCTGAGAAAAAGGGCAAAAATTGCAGTATTTGTAATAATAAAGTTTCTAGAGGTGGTATCAGATGTAATAATAGTGAATGTGACATAGTTATACATACATTATGTTTTGAAGCTGTGGCAAAAGTAGTAAAGGTGTTTAAAAAAGATTGGATGTGCAGGGGTTGTTGTGATAAAATAAATAAAGACGTTTTTTTCTGGTGCTAGCGAACAGTGTAGTGGTGAAGGTAGCAGTACTGATTCTAAGTTACTTTTACAAAGTGAGAACAATTGTCTTCTTCGTGAGAAAGAATTATTAATTAAAAGAGTAGATGACCTGGAATATATTGTGGCCTTACAAAAAGCAAGGTTGTCCGATAAAGAACAAAACATTGTAAGTACGATTAATCCTGTATCATACGATAAGCCTAGCATTTCTCATAGCAATGTTGTAAGAAAAAAATTAATATCTAAAAAAAGCATCATCTGTTTTATTTGTCAAATCAACTGATAACGCTATTTCGAATATTCAAGTTGAAAACGATATCAAATCAAAAATAAATCCTAGCCAAATAAACGCCAATGTCATTAGTACAAGACTAATTAAAGATGGGATGCTCATTAAATGTGGGGATAATAAATGCTTCTTTAAATAAATTAAGAGATCGCAGTGTGGAACCTAACTCTGTCACTGATCCAGACCTTATAAAAAATATTATTTCTGATAACAATCTCAACTGCACCGAAAATGACATTAAGCTGGTTACCAAATTGAAGTTTAATAACTTGTATAATATTGTATTAGAATTGCCACCGTCAGTATTCACCTTAGCTATGAAAAAAGAATCTCTATATTGGTTGGAGAAGATGTCCTGTTAAGGAACACTTTAGTCTTCGGCGCTGTTACAAGTGTAATAAGTATGGTCACATAAAAAACATTTGCCGTGCTGATTCACCAGTTTGTCCAAAATGTTCCGGGTCCCATGAAAAACGTGATTGCGTGTCTGAAATTTCATCTTGTGTAAATTGTAAAAAATATAATATCAAATTCAAAACCAATTTGTTAGTAGACCATACTGTGGACGATCCGTTGTGCAATTATCGTAAGATTAAAATAGATCAATTAAGAGCTAAGATTAATTATGAACAACTCGCCTAGAATAGGTCACTTAAATGCTCGTTCACTATTTACGGGATTTGATGCTTTTTGTAACTTATTAATTGAAAATAAACTTTCTTTATTTTGTGTTACGGAAACATGGTTGAATGATAACATCTCTTCCGATATTATTAATGTTCCCAGCTTTCATTTTTTTAGGAAAGATCGTGTTGGCAGGGGAGGGGAGTAGGCATTTATGTAAAAGATTTATTCTCAGCAAATGAGGTTTTAAATGATTTTGTTAGTATAGATGGTTTAGAATATTTATTTTTAAATGTAAGAATCGGTAAGCTTAACTTACTCGTTGGAGTTATTTACAGAGTGCCTGCAAATAATTTAACTGCGTCTATAAAACACTTCGATGATATTCTGTCACATGCTACAACTCAATATGACAATATAATTATTTTAGGAGATGTGAATGTCGATCATTATTATGATAATCCTGTTTTAGAATGCTTTTCTGCTTACGATTTCACTCAGCTAATTAATTGATGATTCAACCAGAATTACGAACACCTCTGAAAAAAATAATAGATGTTATCTACTTTAATCAACCCTCTATGTATATAAATGCTGGAATTCTAAATGCAGACCTTATTTCGGATCACAATGCTATCTATTGCGACATAAAATGTACGGTTCCAAGAAACAAAACTATAATGCTAACATATAGAAATTTCAGTCATTTTTCATTAGAACACTTTTTGGTGGATTTAAAAAGTATTCCCTGGGATGATATTTTTCATTTAAATAATATAGATAATAAAACATGTTATCTAACTGATAATATTATATTGTTATTTAATAAACACGCACCGTTTATAACATCTCGTATAACAAAACCATATGCACCTTGGCTTACAAATGGTATAAAACAAATGATGGTAGAAAGCGATAAATTATTAAGCAAATATAAAAAATCTAACAGTCCGCATGATCGTAACATATATAAGCAATTTAGAAATTTAATTGTTTCTTCCATTCGACGTGAAAAGGCAGCCTATTTATCACAAAATCAAGAAGGTAATAATAAAAAAAGATCTTTGGAAAGCTTTAAACAATTTGAATATAAAACCCAAACAGAATTTTGATATACCGCAGACATGAAAAAATCCCGAAGCCATAAATGATTATTTCACATCTGTATATAGTCCTCCAAATAACTGTGCAAATGCTGTGTCTTGTTTTGAAAACAAAAAATTTGATAATGACTTAACTTTTTTTTTAAATTTGCTACAATTGATGAAATAAAACATATCATTCTGGAACTTTATTCAAATGCTCAAGGTTGTGATAATATTAGCGCCAAGATGCTACAATATTGCACATCCGTAATTGCGGTACATATTACACATATCATTAATTGTTGTTAAGAAATTGGCTATTTTCCAGACCAGTGGAGGCTATCGTTAGTAAAACCTCTACCAAAAACAAATAGTCCTGAAAATTATTCTGATCTAAGACCAATAAGCATAATACCTGCAATGGAAAAAGTTCTAGAAAAATTTATTCAGCCTCAAATATACGACTATGTGTCAAAAAATAATATTATCTCTCATTTACAGTCGGGTTTTAGAAAAGGTCATAGCACTACCTCTGTGTTACTAAATATTTGTGATGACATTTTTAAACCATTAGATAAAGGTAAAGCCTCGGCACTTATTTTATTAGATTTCTCTAAAGCCTTTGACACTTTAGATCACAGCCTCCTTTGTGCTAAATTAAAATATTATGGATTTGACAACATTTTAGCTAATTTCTTTAGGACGTATTTAGATTCTCGGAATCAGAGTGGTTCTTGGGGATTCTTTTTCAAACATTTCCACCATCACATCTGGTGTTCCTCAAGGATCAGTGTTGGGTCCAGTTCTCTTTTTACTATATACAGCAGATTTATTTAAATGTGTCAAATCAGCAAAAATGCAAGGGTATACTGACGACCCCAACTTCTCTACTCATTTGATCCCAAGTCTATCAATACAGCTTGTAATAACATAAATGCAGATCTTCGTTCTATTACAAACTATTCAAAAGGAAATAATTTAAAGCTTAATCCATCTAAATGCTCGGTTATTTGCTTTTCCCAAAAAAAGTTAGGGCCTTCGTAAAATCAAATTTGATCCTGAACATAAATAATGAACCTTTGAAAATAATGAGTAAGGTAAAAAATTTAGGTTTAATATTCAACGATAGCATGCGTTTCTCTAATCATGTTATGCAATTGATAAAAAAATCGTACGTTGCATTAAAATTACTTTATTGTAATATTAGCTTAATAAACTACAAACTACGTAAAAAACTTTGTGAGTCAGTAGTTTTACCAATATTAAACTATTGTAATATAATAATTTACATTCCATGTTTAGACAAACTAAATTTGTATCGATTGCAAAAAGTTTAGAACAGTTGTTGTCGGTATGTCTTTCGTTTAAGAAAGTATGACCATGTTTCTAACAGAATCAAAGAACTTAAATGGCACAATATTGAAAATCTGTTCAAATATTCTGTCAATATTTGTTCATCGTCTGCTTCTCTCTTCCACGCCACCGTATCTCCGTGATAAACTAAATTTTAAATACAATCTTCATAAGGTGAATGTAAGACATGTCCAAAAATTGGCATTACCTAAATTCCAAACAACTATATTTCAGAGATCTTTCTGCTACAACGCCGCCAAAATTTATAACTTTGTTGATGATCAACATAAAACACTACCCGTAAATAGTTTTCGAAGAAAAGTAAAAAATCTTTTTTTACATCTTAACTGTTCGAATAAGAACATCTTCATAATGAACAACCTATCGTCTACTGTATGGTTCTCTTATGTTTCAACTTTTGTCTTATGTATAGTTGGTGTATTAATTTAGATTTTATATTATCCTCGTATATTTGTCATATTATTATTCAATATCACTTCTTTATTTCTGTATTTTTTATGTATATATTTATGTAATAAGTGATAAGGTTAAGTGGAGTAGTCGTGGCTAGACTTCGCCTTGTATTGCTAATTGCAAAATTATATTTACAATTACCTTAATAAAGACATTATTATTATTATTAGTTGATGGTCGAGGAGGACTATGTCAGGCTTGTTGGCTTGGATTAGCCTGACAGTCGGGAACGTTTTGTAGTTCGCGCTCTCCGGAGGCATAAAGTTTAAGGTCATCCATATAAAATAGATGGGTGACCTTATGCCTCCGGTTGCTGGGTGGCCCGCATTGATATCCGCGGGTTTGGCGGAGCCCAACAGACAACCGCAGCAGTGAGATGCAGAAGAGGAGAGGACTCAGGGAGTCACCCTGGAAAACTTCTCTCCTAAATGCCACCTGCCCTGTCGTAACCCGCTGTGCAACTGATGTTATGGTGAAGCGGGTCTTCCAGAGCGGTAGCAGCTGTTCTATGCATCTCACTAGTGGTGCTGGTACCGCAAGACATTCGAGCAAGTACAACAACAGCTCATGTGATGTTGTATCAAATGCCTTGCGGTAATCAATCCAGGCCATCGATAGATTCCGCTTGTATTGCACAGAATCCTGTGTAATACAGCGGTCTATCAGCAGGCTGTCCTTGCAACCTGCCATGCCCTTCTTGGCACCACGCTGTTCGTGTATCTGCTGGAAGACCGGATCAACAGACCTCAGCGTCCTAGCATACAAGATACGTGTAAATATCTTGTAGCAGGAGTTAAGGCAAGTGATCGGCCTATAATTCCTCGGGTCGGAAAGATCCCCCTTTTTGGGGATAAGCACAGTACGTCCCTCGACAAACCAGTCCGGAATCTGCTGCCCCTCGTTCAACCATGAGTTGAAAACTCGCGCCAGACGGCGGTGAGTGGAAGGAAATTTCTTCCACCACCAGTTGTTAATGCCGTCTGGGCCCGGGGCAGCGAAGTTCTTGGTACCAACAAGTGCTTGTTGGACTTCCTCCGTACTGATTGCCGGGCACACTTCTTCTGGCTCTTCAAGATGTCTGTGACACAGAGCCTCGAAGTGTGCAATTGATGGAGTGTCGCTATTGAATGGACGCGTCGTTTCGTAGATTCCCTTCCAGAGGGTTTCGACATCTTCTACAGTCGGCGGATTCTCGACAACACGCTGTGGCTCTTGAAAGAGGCGGGATGGATTCGTACGGAACAAATTGTTTTGTTCCATACTCCTCACCCGCCTCTTCAATGTTTTCTTTATCGCCATGAGCGCTCGGATTCTATCTAGACAGTGCTGCTTGATGGTAAGCATCACTGTCAGATTTAGAGTATGGTGTTGACGTCTTAATCCGGCAGCTATGCGCCGGATCCTGGGAGTAAAGACTCTACCAGTCGTCTTATATTCCACCACACTCTGGATCCGAGAAGCGTGTTGTCTGGCCGACTGTATCTTGCCTTCGATTTTTTGTACACGCCGCTTGGCTTTCCCGACCCCGTGATTGGTTGACCTCTCACGGGGGACGAGTTGCTTCGCGGCGTTGTACACGGCACAGTTGATTTGCCAGATGTCTACATCTTCCGGAATTTCCTCATCGATGACCGCGTCCATTCTAGCCAGGTCTTGTGGCTTTAGGTTAGCCCTGGTGTTAAGGCTAACCCTCGTCCTTAAGTCTACACCGGTGAACTCTAAAGGATGTTCCCCATCAGCTGGTAATTGCCGCGGTGGTACTGCGGCTGGCAATTCTTCCAGCTGACGGGGTGCCCTTACGTAACCTGTCCTGAGCAGAAAGGATACTTGATCTCTCAGATGTTGTTGAGAGAAGGCGCGATGCTCTGGATGCATTTCGCACCAAAGTGCATGCATTTGCGCCATGTATCCCCTTCGCTCAGGTTCGCTATTCTCGCGGCAGGTCAGCAAGTCATCCCGAAGTTCCCTCGTCCACTTAAAGCGTCCATGTCCATTGCCTTGGTTATCAACGTTGAGACCATCCGGTAAGGCCCCTCCCACCTGTCTCTGACCCCCATCCGGTTGGGGTCGATTGTGAGGGGCCCTTCTTAGATTATATGGAACCCAAGCAGTAAAGGTAGCAGGGTGGTTAGCCCTGGTACCCTGGCCGGCATTAGTCAGGCAGAGTTGCCTCTGCCTGTCCCGGGTGCACCAACGCGGAGGTTGCCGGCCCTGCACCCCTTTATTATTATTATTATTATTTTTTTTTTTTTTTTCGGTTTCCCGATGCCGGTCAGTCCTCCCGTGGCCTCCGACGCCTCACGGGAGTCGCGCCGGCGCATCAACTACAGCCACTCCCCACATCCCGCAGGGTTAGTGACTGTAGATACCAGAATCGTGTGCCCTAAGCAGACGGAGAGAACCCAGAATGACCGCCTTCTGCATTTGACCTGCCAGCCACTCGGCTGGTTTTTGGCAGGCCGGTATGATCTTCAGTTCCGAGAGCAGCGTAGGCTTTATCCCTCCGAGTACACCGATAATAAGGACGACCATTTTGACCGAGTAGCCTGGGTACAGCACTTGGAGCTCGTACCGGAGATCGCGATATTTGGTCCGTTTCTCCTCCTCCTTCAAGGTGATGTTTTTCTCCGCAGGTGCCGAGAACTCGATAACATACATCACCTTGAGTTGATGGTCGAGGAGGACTATGTCAGGCTTGTTGGCTTGGATTAGCCTGACAGTCGGGAACGAGTAGTTCCAGTAAATCCGGCATTTCTCGTTCTCGACAACGGACTCAATATCTCCGGGGACGTAAGGCAGCACTGGTGTCAGGTCTACCCCGTACGAGTGCCTTAGATGGTAGTATAGCACTCGTAACGCCGCGTTATGCCGGTGGATGTAGGCCGAAATCGCATATATAGGGCATGCAGATAGTAAGTGCATGAGCGATTCCGGCGCCTGATGGCAGGTTCTGCAGTTGATATCAGGAACCTCTACACGCCACACGCGGCTACGGTAGACCAAGGTGTTGATAACACCATCTTGACAGGCCATAATGAATCCCTCGGTCTCCGACTTAAGCCCTGCTGACCTTAGAAAGGCGAAGGTCAGCCTGGTCGATAAACCCAGTGTTTCTATGTTCTTATAGAAGACACCATGCTGGGGTTTATAATAGTAAATATGCGGATTAAGGAACGCGCTTCCGTGGGCACCCGTCGTTGGACGAGATGTTTTTGGAAAAAAATCGAGGGGGGGACTGGGGGGGTCGGGGAGGGGGGTCTAATTCCGAATATCGCATTTTCGACAAAATTTCGTACGGAGGGGTCGTTCTACGTCAAGAACGACGCAAAAAAGTCTTATGACCGATTTCGATCCGACGCGTCGTAACGGCGCGGCGGTCGTCGACGCGCCGAAAACGTTCGATAGTCCGAAAAAAATAGTAAATATGCGGATTAAGGGACGCGCCTTCGTAGGGGGCCGTCGTTGGGCGAGAGGTTTTTGAAAGAAAATCGAGGGGTGCTGGGGGTCGGGGAGGGGAGGGCTAATTCCGAATATCGCATTTTCGGCAAAGTCGCGTACGGAGAGTCATTCTACGTCGCGAACTACGCAAAAAAAGTCTTATGACCGATTTCGATCCGACGCGTCGTAACGGCGCGGCGGTCGTCGACGCGCCGAAAACGTTCGATAGTCCGAAAAAAAATAGTAAATATGCGGATTAAGGGACGCGCTTCTGTGGGGGGCCGTCGTTGGACGAGAGGTTTTTGTAAAAAAAATTGAGGGGGACTGGGGGGTCGGGGGAGGGGGGGGCTAATTCCGAATATCGCATTTTCGGCAAAATCGTGTACGAAGTGTCATTCTACGTCGCGAACGACGCAAAAAAGTATTATGACCGATTTCGATACGACGCATCGTAACGGCGTGGCGGTCGCCGATGCGCCGAAAATTTTCGATCGTCCGAAATTTCCAATTCAAAACGGAATATATTGTGTTCTTTAATCGTGTAGCAATATTTATATTTTTCGGCAATTATTAATAAAGTTTTTAACGAAAAAAAAAACCGGAGTGCGTAGGGATCGAACCATCGATCTCTTCATTGGAGAGCCAATTCCAATTTCCAATTTGGAGAGCCAGTGCTTTATCCGCCAGACCACTAAACAGTTACTTACTTTTGTTAGTATAGACAGCATTTTCTATTTATCGATTAAAAAGGTTACAAAGAATTTGAGTAAAAAGAAATAACTAATTTATTTCTTGACTAATAAGCTATAATACATTTAATTATGAACGAATACAATATTTATTTTGCGTCTGAAATATTTTCTGCAACTACGTACAAAATGTTTTGCATTGTAAAAGTTTCACATACCTATTACTGATTGCATTAATCAAAATGTAGATATTAATTAAAGTACATTGAAAAAAAAATTAAATAAAATTGAACATTTAAAGGATCGAAACGAATGTAATAATTACGTTAAAATTATTCGTAAGTGTGAGATAGGAAAAAAAATGGCAATTAAAAATGCAAGTGTGAAAAAAAAAATGTTTTAAAATGTACAATAATGAAAACGTTAAGTTCTTTAAATATGCAGGAACCAGAAGATTGCTATTACATTTCTGTTATTATATAAATTTTCACGTTCATTTAATTAATATTAACGTTTTAAATAATTACTTTTTAACGAAAAAAAAAAAACGGAGTGTGTAGGGACCGAACCATCGATCCTTCGATTGTAAAGCCAATGCTTTACCCGCTAGACCATCAAACCTTTACTTGCTTTTCTTAGTATAGACAGCGTTTTCTATTTATTGGATAATTCGGTTACAAGGAATTTGGGTAAAAACAAATAACAAATGTACGTCATTTATTTTTTGGCTAATAAGCCATAATACATTTAATTATGAACGAATACATTATTTATTTTGCGTCTGAAATTTTTTCTGCAACTACGTACGAAATGTTTTGCATTGTAAAAGTTTCAGATATTAATGATTGCATTAATCAAAATGTAGATATTAATTAAGGTACATTGAAAAAAAAATTAAATAAAATTGAAAATTTAAAGAATCGAAGCGAATGTAATAATTACGTTAAAATTATTCGCAAGTGAGAGAGAAAAAAAATTGGCAATTAAAAATGCAAGTGTGAATAAAAAAAAATTGTTTTAAAATGTACAATAATGAAAACGTTCAGTTCTTTAGATATGCAGGAAACAGAAAATTGCTGAAGACAACAAATGAACTGTATAAATAGAATTGTAGAAAAAAAAGAATTAAATAAATTTTTTTCCACTGTTCCACTGATGTTCCACTTTTAATTAGCAGGTTTTGAACGCAACTATTATATTTCTGTTATTATATAAATTTTCACGTTCATTTAATTAATATTTACATTTTCAATAATTATTTTTTAACGAAAAAAAAACCGGAGTGCGAAGGGATCGAACCATCGATCCCTTGATTGAAAAGCCAGTGCTTTACCCGCTACACTATTTACTACATGTTTATTGTTCTCAGTATAGACAGCGTTTTCTATTTATTACATAATTTGGTTACAAGAAATTTGGGTAAAAACAAATAACAAATGTATGTCATTTATTTTTTGGCTAATACCTAAGCTGTAATACATTTAATTGTGAACGAATACATTATTTATTTTGCGTCTGAAATTTTTTTCTGCAACTACGTACAAAATACTTTGAAAAAAAATATTGAATAAAATTGAAAATTTAAAGAGTCGAAGCGAATGTAATAATTACGTTAAAATTATTCGCAAGTGAGATAGGAAAAAAAATTGGCAATTACAAATGCAAGTGTGAATAAAAAAAATTGTTTTCAAATGTACAATAATGAAAACGTTAAGTTCTTTAAATATGCAGGAAACAGAAAATTGCTAGACAACGAATGAACTGTATAAATAGAATTGTAGAAAAAAAATTAAATTAATTTTTTTCACCGTTCCACCGATGTTCCACTTTTAATTAGCAGGTTTTGAACGCAACTATTGTATTTCTGTTATTATAAACATTTTCACGTTCATTTCATTAATATTTACATTTTTCAATAATTACTTTTTTAACGAAAAAAAAAAAAAAGGAATGTGTGGGGATCGAACCATCGATCCCTTGACTGTAAAGCCCGTGCTTTACCCCCTACATCATCAATCATTTGCTTATTGTTGTTACTATAGACAGTGTTCTCTATTTATTGGATAATTTGGTTATAAGGAATTTGGGTCGAAAGAAGTAACAAATGTACGTCATTTATTTTTTGGCTAATAAGCTATAAAACATTTAATTATGAACGAATACATTATTTATTTTGCGTCTGAAATTTTTTCCGCAACTACGTACAAAATGTTTTGCATTGTAAAAGTTTCAGATATAATGATTGCATTAATCAAAATGTAGATATTAATTAAAGTACATTGAAAAAAAAAATTAAATAAAATTGAAAATTTAAAGAATCGAAGCGAATGTAATAATTACGTTACAATTATTCGCAAGTGTGAGACAGGAAAAAAAATTGGCAATTACAAATGCAAGTGTGAATAAAAAAAAATGTTTGTTTTAAAATGTACAATAATGAAAACGTTAAGTTCTTTAAATATGCAGGAAACAGAAAATTGCTAAAGACAACAAATGAACTGTATAAATAGAATTGTAGAAAAAAAAGATTTAAATTAATTTTTTTTCACTTTCCACTGATGTTTCTTTTAATTAGCAGGTTTTGAAGGCAACTATTACATTTCTGTTATTATCTAAATTTTCACGTTCATTTAATTAATATTTACATTTTCAATAATTACTTTATAATGAAAAAAAAAACGGAGTGTGTAGGCATCAATCTTTTGATTGTAAAGCCAGTGCTGTACCCGTTAGACCATCAACCATTTACTAACTGTTGTTACTATAGACAGCGTTTTCTATTTATTGGATAATTTGGTTACAAGGAATTTGAGTAAAAAAGAATTTCAAACGGTCGCGAAATATGGTAAATATGCAAATTAAGGAACGCGTTTCGTGGGGGGCCGTTGTTTGGCGGGGGTTCTCGGGGAAAAAACGTTGGGGGTCGGGGCGTCGGGGAGGGGGGGCTATTTTTGGAAAACGCCTTTTCTGCAAATTCGCGCACGGCGTGTCGTTCTACGTCGCGAACGACGCAAAAAAAGTCTTAGACCGAATTCGATCCGACGCGTGGTAACGGCGCGGCGGCCGTCGGCGCGCCGAAAATTTTTGATCGTCCGAAAAAAATAGTAAATATGCAGATTAAGGAACGCGCTTCCGTGGGCGGGCATTACTCGATGGGGAGTTTTCGTGAAAAAATTGGAGGGGGTGGGGTCAGGTAGGGGGGCTAATTTCGGAACACGCCTTTTCGGCATAATCGTGTACGGCGTGTCGTTCCACGTCGCGAAATACTCAAAAAAATTCGATCCGACGCGTCGTAACGGCGTGGCAGCCTTCGACGCACCGACAATTTTCTATCGTCCGAAAAAAAATACTTCGTCGGCAGATTAAGGAGAGCGCTTCCTTGGGCGGGTATTATTCGACGAGAAGTTTTCGGAAAAGAAACTAGGGGGGATTGGGGTGTCGGGGAGGGGGGCCTAATTTTTGAAAACGCCTGCTCGGAAAATTAGCGGGCGACGTGTCGTTCTACGTCGCGATCGACGCAAAAAAGTCTTATAATCGAAATCGATCCGACGCGTCGTAACGGCGTGGCGGTCATCGACGCGCCGAAAAGTTTCGATCGTCCGAAAAAAATACTTTCTTGGCAGATTAAGGACCGCGCTCCCGTGGGCGGGTATTTTTCGACGAGAGGTTTTCGAAAAAAATTTGGAGGGGGGTAGGGGAAGGGGGGCTAATTTCGGAAGGCACCCCTTCGGCAAATTCGCGTACGGAGTGTCGTTCTACGTCGCAAACGGTGCAGAAAAAGTCTAATGACCGAATTCGATCCGACGCATCGTAACGGCGTGGCGGCCTCTGATGCGCCGAAAATTTTCGACCGTCCGAAAAAAATACTTCGTCGGCAGATTAAGGACCGCGCTCCCGTGGGCAGAAGTTATTCGAGGAGGGATTTCCGTAAAAAGATTGGTGGGGGGTGGGGGATCGTAGAGGGGGAAACGCTTTTTCGGTAAAATCGCGCGCGGCGCGTCGTTCTACGTCGCGAACGACGCGAAAAAGTCTTATGACCGGATTCGATGCGACGCGTCGTAACGGCGCGACGGTTGTCGGCGCGCCGAAAATTTTTGATCGGCCGAAAAAAATAGTAAATATGCGGATTAAGGAACGCGCTTCCGTGGAGGGCCGTAGTTGGGCGAGAGGTTTTTGTAAAAAAATCGAGGGGGAAGTGGGGGGCCGGGGTGGGGGGGCTAATTCCGAATATCGCATTTTCGGCAAAATCGCGTACGGAGTGTCATTCTACGTCGCGAACGACGCAAAAAGTCTCATGACCGATTTCGATCCGACGCGTCGTAACGGCGCGACGTTCGTCGGCGCGCCGAAAACGTTCGATCGTCCGGAAAAAATAGTAACTATGCGGATTAAGGAACGCGCTTCCGTGGGGGACCGTCGTTGGGCGAGAGGTTTTTGGAAAAAATCGAGGGGGGTCTGGGGGGTCTGGGGGGTCGGGGAGGGGGGGCTAATTCCGAATATCGCATTTTCGGCAAACGCGCGTACGGAGGGTCATTCTACGGCGCGAACGACGCAAAAAGTCTTATGGCCGATTTAGATCCGACGCGTCGTAACGGCGTGGCGGCCAATAATATCCAAATTTTTTTTGAAAGAGGAGGATGACTTGCAACGCGCCAAGGGTGCGCGTAGCGCACGCTTAACTTACGCACATATCGGCGGTGGACCATTGGTTAGACTTAAAGGTTAGATCAGCTTGTTATATACCGCTAACGGGGAACGCGAGTGGGGTCTAAAGCGCTCCGGGGAGCGCGACGAATTTTCTACGTAAAAGGGGTGCATTTGCGCACGTTTCGCCCTTATAAACGTAGATGGTTCGTCCGCCCGTTTTCGCGGGGGTGGGGGTGAATTTTAAAATAATCGTTTTTTCAAAAGAGTGGTCGCCTCGAGTACCGTATGGGACGACTAGACGAGTACGACGCCGTCAAGATCGCCTCGATACCTCTTCCCGTCGCCGAGATATAAGCCCCGGAAAATCCCCCCCTCGTCGCCCAATGAGCAACAAGAGTAGCCTACACCGAGCCCCCGTTTCAACCCCGTGGGGGGCCATGGGGGGAGACACGACATGAAAAAACTTTCATCTCGACCCACCCCCACCATTGGCGTGCGTGGAGGGGGTAGCTACATCCCCCGAGTAGAGACGAGGGGGGTCGCGATCCCCGAATAGTAAAGGCCAATGGTCAGGCCTACAAAAATGTATAGGAGTGCGAAACTCGTACGACGCTCCGTTTGACCTGTACAGGTACCAAATCGATCGCTTTTTTCGCGTTTTTTTTCAAACGGTCGCGAAATATGGTAAATATGCAAATTAAGGAACGAGCTTTCGTGGGGGGCCGTCCTTAGGCGGGGGGGTCGAGGGGGGTTTGGGGGTCGGGGAGGGGGGGCTAATTTTGGAAAACGCCCTGTCTGAAAATATGCGCACGGCGTGTCATTGGACGTCGCGAACGACGCAAAAAAAGTCTTATGACCGAATTCGATCGAACGCGTCGTAACGGCGCGGCGGCCGTCGGCGCGCCGAAAATTTTCGATCGTTCGAAAAAATACTTCGTCGGCATATTAAGGACCGCGCTCCCGTGGGCGAATATTATTCGGGGAGGGGTTTCTGTAAAAAAAATGGTGTGGTGGTGGAGGGTCTGAGAGGGGGGCTAATTTCGGAACGCGCCTTTTCGGCAAAAGCGCAGGGGCGCGTCGTTCTTCGTCGCGAACGACGCAAGAAAGTCTTATGACCGATTTCGATCCGACGCATCGTAACGGCGTGGCGGCCTTCGACGCGCCGAACATCTTCGATCGTCCAAAAAAATACTTCGTCGGCAGATTAAGGACCGCGCTCCCGTGAATAGGTAGTATTCGAGGAGGGGTTTACGTGACAAAATTGGAGGGGGAGTGGGGGGTCTGGGAGGGGGAGCCAATTTCGGAACGCGCCTTTTCGGCAAAATCGCGGGGTGCGTATCGTTATGCGTCGCGAATGACGCAAAAGAGTCTTATGACCGAATTCGATTTGACGCATCGTAACGGCGTGGCGGCCGTCGGCGCGCCAAAAATTTTCGATCGACCGAAAAAAAAATACTTCGTTGGTAGATTAAGGACCGCGCTTCCGTGGGCGGATATTATTCGAGACGTTTCGATAAAAAAATTGGTGGGGGTGGGGGGTCTGAGAAGGGGGGGCTAATTTCGGAACGCACCTCTTTGGCAAAATCGCGGGGGGTTTGTCGTTCTTCGTCGCGAACGACGCAAAAAAAGTCTTATGGCCGAATTCGATCCGACGCAACGTAACGGGGTGACGGTCAATAATATACAAATTTTTTCCTCGACAGAGGAAGATGCTTTACAACGCGCCGAGGGTGCGCGTAGCGCACGCTTAACTTATGCACATATCAGAGGTGGATACGGAGGTTAGACTTAAAGGTTGTAATACTTGTTATAGGTATTGCTGAAGATGAATTAAAAAATGAAGGAGAAACTGAAGAGCTAACAAAGAAAATTATAAGACAAAATAGAATACCCCAAGGAGTTCATTTTAAATTTGAAAGTGTACACAAGACCAAGATACGAAAATGGGGATTTAATCTTATAGTGGAAATGGATTCGGTGACATTTAAATATGTAATGAATAAGGAAGAAAAAGTACTACACGTTGGATGGAATAATTGCAAGATTTATGAACATTTTAGTGTAAGAAGATGTTTTAAATGTGGAGGGTATAATCACGGGGCAAAAGACTGCAAAGAAAAAGTTACTTGTGTACTTTCTTCTGAAGAACATATTAGTAGTGCTTGCAGTAATGAATATAAAAAGTGCGTTAACTGTATACGTGTGAACTAGAAGCTTAATCTTAACTTAGATGTCCAAAACGCTACTATCGATAGAGAATGTGTGTTAATAAAAAACTGTGGAGTCAATTAAAAAAGAAAATAGCTTATAAGGAAAAGCAACTACAGGATGACAGTGAGCTACTTTTATCGTGTATGAATGCTGCAAGTTATTATAAAAATAAGGACCAAATTTTATAATACGTATTTAAGTATAAACCTTTAATTTTGTGTCTTACAGAAACGTGTATTACTGAAATTTTTTTCTGAAAGTGAATTAGAAATAGAGCTGCGACTCAAGCAGTCGTCACACAGGGGGAGTGTTAATATTCATCAAAAAAAGCATAAAATTTGATAATGTAAAAGTGTTGGTTTTAGATGTAAATTTCTGGCTTTTATCTGTTAATATAAAATTGAAAAATACCTCCTACAATGTTGCTGTTGTCTATAGATCCCCAAATGGCAACGTGTCACGTTTTATTGATAGGTTTTTAGAATAACAGACCATTCAATAATTCAAGTAAAAATTGGAAAGGCCAGGGAATCAATAAAGTATCAAACAAAGGAAATTAGAGCCCGAATTAATTTTAACGAAATGACGAATTTATTAATTGAAAATGAGAAGGCATATTCATGTACAAATGTGAACATAGTAGGTCAGACTTTTGTAACTAATATATTAGATTCATTAGATGTTGTAGCGCCTAAAAAAATTGTAAAATTAAAATCAGGTGAAAACAGATGGTTCAATAGAAACTGTAGGGAAGCAATTGATAACAGAAATAGGGCATATCAAAGATTTGTATTTACAGATGAGAATGAAGATTGGAATAACTATAAGCACGCTAGAAATAATACTATAAAAGTTATAAAGGAAGCAAAAACAGTATTTTATGAAAGAAATATTGACGAAAATAAAGCAAATCCGAAGTTTATGTGGAAAAACTTAAAAGACGTAGTTGGAAATAAGAAAGGTGAACATATCTTTCAAAGTTTGATTTGCGATGGAGTAATACATAATGCCAATATGGCGGACGTATTGAATCAGTATTACGTAGGTAGTATTGAAAGTATTGTTATTAGCATAGGAACAGTTCATGTAGATATTGATAGAATCACTGACACTATACCGGTTGTAAACTGTACGATGACTTCGTTTTGTGTAATAACATTACGAGATCTGAAAAAATAATTAACAATCAAAGAAAAAAATATAGCACTGATGAAATCGGTCTTGATGTTATAAAAATCTGTTCCATATACTAGGCTATCCTTTTCTAAATCTGATTAATTTAAGTTTAGAAAAGGGTGTTATACCTAAATGTTATAAAAAATCTGTAGTGGTACCAATACCAAAATATGCCGCAGACTAGTATCATGGAGCGGAACAGGTTGTTGGATGACATAGAGAATCACAGCATCCTGGGAATGCCCTCGGATACTATGCCTACTATGACCAACTACGAGCTGACCTTCAACATCCTTTCTCCAGAAAGAGATGAGTGGGATCGGAATAAAGCCGACCTACTGAAGGCAGACAGTTGTTGGTTTGCAGACGGCTCCAAAACTCCCGAGGGAACAGGAGCCGGAGTACACAGCTACAGACCAAGGGTGAGGATAGTCTCAAACCTAGGTACTCATGCAACTGTTTTTCAGGCTGAGGTTCAAATCGAGAACTAAGAAACTTTTAGAGTTAAACAGGATAAACCTGAAAACTCTAACAGGCCTATATACCGGGCACTGGCGACTAAACTATCATCTGCATAAACTCGGCCTAGCGGAAAACGCCGAGTGCCGTCTATGCCTGGAGGATGATGAGAAGGCAGACCACATCTTATGCACCTGTCCCGCTGTGGAGAGGATCCGATTCTCAATATTTGGCAAAGGGCAACTGCTGCCAGAGGATCTGGACACATTCTCACCCAATAAAGTTATCAGTTTCATTAAGAGACTGAACTTATTGGGTGAAATATAATTAGGCGTGAGCCACAATAGGCCTGCTGATGGCCGCAGTGGAGGGTCTACTGAGACCCACTCACAACAAACCTAACAAACCTAACCTAATACCAAAATTACCTAATACAAATTTAGCTGAACAGTTGAGACCAGTAAATATGTTGCCATTTTGCGAAAAAAATTTTGGAATTAGTAGTTTACAATCAAGTAATTAGTTACATAAACTCAAATAACATCCTATGTACATACCAATCGGGATTTCGTAGCAAATATTCGTGTGAAACGACATTACAATTGGTGATTTCTGAATGGAAGGAGTCATTGGATAAAGCAGGGGTCGGAATTTGCGCAGTTTTCATAGATCTTAAGTTGGATTGAAAGTTATATAACTAATAGGTACCAAAAAATAACAAAAATGAATGGAAATTTATCTAAGCAAATACTAAATAATTTTGGAGTCCCTCAAGACAGTGTTCTTGGTCCCTTATTATTTATTCTCTATATAAATCACCTTAGGAATGTGTTGAGTAAATGTAAAATCCATCTATTTGCTGACGACACCCTTATCTATTATGAAAATACTAATTTTGAAGAGATGGTAGCTATTGTAAACTTAGAATTAAAGGTTTTGACAGAAAAATTTAAAATCAATAAACTTACGGTAAATGAATTGAAATCAAAATGTATGTTTGTGGGTAATAATTATTTGTACAACAAATTTATCAGTTTAAATCTTGATATTCTAATAAATAATGAAAAAGTTGAGCTTGTTCAGGAAATGAAATACTTAGGTCTAGTAATTGACCGGGAATTGAAATTTAATAAGCACATTGAATACATATCAAAAAAACTTGGCAAATAGATAGGATTTTTCAGTAGGGTTGCTCCTTTTATATCAATGTCCACGAAGTTAACAGTTTATAATACACTAATATTGCCTCACTTTATCTATTGCAGTTCAGTGTTATATGTAAGTTGTAGAAATTTTAGTAGTTTGCAAGTTCTTCAAAATAAGGCAACGCGAGTAATATTAAGATGCAACAGGTTCTCAAGTAGTCAAATTATGCTAGATACATTGAACTGGGTTAACATTGAACAATTTCTTTACTTCCAAACTATGACTTTTATTTTTAAGATGATTAATAATATTTTACCGGGCTATCTAGTACGACAGTTATTGCCTGTTACTGAGGTACACCTACGTAACACTCGTACGGCAATTACAAATAATTTTTATGTGAAAAGAACAACTAAGAGTAGTACAATGAAAAGTTTTTCCACAAGGGAATTGTACAGTTCAATCTTCTTCCTCGTGAAATTAAGGGCAGTAAAACTGTTCAACAATTTAAATCTCAACTTTTATACTTAAAAAAGTAAACTACGAGTAGTTAAATTATTCTCAATGCAATTTTTGTTTAGTTAAGTTATTTCAATGCTATTTTTATTTACTATTGTATCTTTTTTGTATTACATATCATATTATTCTGTCTTGTTGAAACCATACGTCTACTATGTCACTATGTGTATTAATTGTATTTACTATCTTCTTTAGATAAATAAATGAATTTATTATTATTATATTATTATATATTAATTAAGCTCTCTTTGTCATTCACAATCAATTCGTATATTTCCGAAAAAGTTTATAGGAGACTGATTGGTCGGAAATTAGTAACGTCGAAGTGGTCTCCTTTTTTTAAATTGAGTTTTTACAACGGCGAATTTTAATTTATCAGGGAACACTTCAGTTATGAAAGATAAATTAATAAGATATGTCAGCGGCGTAAGAAGGACCTGTTTACATTTTTTTATAAGTAAAGAAGAAACTTCGTCGTCCCCAGAACACTTAGAGGATTTTAATTTATTAATAGCACCTAAGACTTCTAATTCAGTAACAGGTGTTAGAAATATCGAATTATTTAAAGTGTCGATATTTGAATGCATGTAATCAAAATCAATATCCTTTCCAAATTTATTCGCCAAATTAGATCTGACAGAGCTAAAATGTGAATTGAATTTGTTGGCCGAGTCTACCTCACTAAGAAGAAAACCATATTCTTTGAGCAGGTGCTGTTCTTGCTGAAACCCGTTTTCTTATTGATAATTTCTCACGTTTTTTTAGACTTATTAGTTGAATTGTTGATTCAATTATCAGGTATTTTTTTTAGAACGTTGAATTAAATTTTAATAATATTTATCTACCATATTGAAGGTATCTTTAAGGTCCGGGTTTATTTTACAAAGATTGGAGAGAGTAGTTAAAACAGTTTTAATCCGTAGTATGTCAGGATTTATCCATTCGTTGTGGGTATTGTTACAGCCTATATTATTTTTTTTAACAGGAAACAGTTTAAAATAATACAAAAAAGTATCTAGAAATTTATCCCACGATTTATGGGGGCACCTTTCTGTAAAAATAGGTTCCCAATTTTCACCTGATAAATAGTTACAGAATTCTTCTACATTATCTTCAAAAAAACTACGTTTGAATATGTATTTTGGAGGTATCTTATTGTCATCGAATGTCTCCATACATAAAAATTGTGCTGAATAATCCGATAGACCAGAATTAATAACATTAATGTGGAGTTTTTATTATCTTTTTTTATAATAAAATTGTCTCTACAAGTACTAGAAGAGTGATACGAGTAGGGCTGCTCAGAGTGGTCCTCAGACCGTGACAATATAATAAATCAATGAAATTATTTTTTTTCTTTGTAGTTTATTAGCAAGTCAGTATTGAAATCTCCACCAATAATAACCTCGCATCTCGAAAAATCAATATGGCTGAGTAAGGAAATCATCTTGGATAAGAAACTTTTTATACCAGCCTTTGGGGGGTGATAAATAACAATAATAATTACATTTAAAGGTAAGTTCAATTCCACAACATTCAAATAATTTGCATTCACAGAAATTATCAGTGAAATCAAGAATTTTTGTTTTAAATTCCAGCTTTGTATAAACGGCGACTCCCCCATGCTCATTCGCATTTCTGCAGAAGGCAGATTTTAAACAATAATTATCAATATGTTGCTGTTTTATTTGTGACGCTGATTGCCAATGTTCACTAATTACAATAACGTCATGTGACGTATCGTTAAGAAAAAATTCAAACTTTTGAATTTTATTTACGAGGCGCTGGATGTTGTGATGAAGTATCGAAAATGATTTCTTATGAACAAAAAAAACTTAGTATTACCTGGGGCGGAAGTTGAACGGTGATGACCTCCGAAGTGTCCTGAAGGAACTGGTATGTCTCTTGCTACATCATTATGTTGCTTTCTCGTAGATGATGGTTGTTTCAGATTTCGCACTATAGTATTATTTCCATTTAGTGTTGATTCAGATACGGTTAAAAAATTCGACAGATTATTCATTTGAGAGTTAGTTAGACGACTAACATTGTCATTATAATTTTTCTCATTATTTTCCAGATGGTCTGGTCTAAGAGAATTATTTTTCTCTCAGCAAAAGGCATATCATCACAAATAATTCTTTTGATGTAATTTAAAATCTTCAATTTGCCACAGTATTTTAGGATCAATGCTTTTAGAAACTTAAAATTTGAAAAGTTAGCAATGGCATTTACATTAATATAAGTTACTAGTCGTTTGTTATTATTACGCAAGAACAGATTATTGTACACAGATTTGTTAAAGTCGTTGATAAAACTATTTAGCACTTGTCTGTCTCCAAACAGGTACTGAGAGTAGAATTATATTTGTCTTTTGAATTAAGAATTAAATAAAAATTTATCTCAACTTTTTGAATAAATGAATTAATTAAAAAATAAGAAAAATAAAGAATAGTTAAAATTTGACCTATAATAATATAGGGATCTTCAACAGGTCGAGCTCCAATTCAAGTTAATTGAGATACTATTGTTATTTTCTCAAACACAGAGTTCTGCAAATGATGATCATTTGGAGCATCGCTTAGACCACCGGCAATTATTACAAACTCATTATAACCTTTGGTTATGATGTCAATATTTTACACTGCATATTTTGCATTGTGTTTAATATAGGACGTGATGTGAAATTTAGCACCTAAGATTTCGTTTAATATAAGGGAAAGTCACTGGCAGTACTGTCTCCTAGAATTATAATTTTGTTTTATAGTTGACAATTATTAATTATTTTCTTGTTTAATGGTTTCTTCAATGATGGTTCGATATGTTTATTTACACAAGCTTTGAAGCGCCCAGTATTACAGATTCTCTTTTCCGGCTTAATTTTGAGGGCGGATTTTAATTTAGTATTTTCGATTGATAGAAATTGCATTGTATTGCTAATAATTGTTTTATTTTGTTAGATAATTTAAAGAGTTTAGAAGTTTTTGTGGGTTTATTGTTTTTATATATCACTGGTAATTCCTACTGACTCATAATTTACACTTTCATTAAGTAAAAAACAAGAGTTTAAAACTCGTTTCAATTTGTTTATTACAACGAGTTTTTTCCAGTATAAGAAACTGCGCTTTTTTAATTCACTTCTTAGTTCACTTACTTTAAGATCTGATAATCTTTTTTTCGCTGCTTTGTCCATATTTGTAATAGTTTATTTTATTATGTTATGAAAATTTGTTTCCAAAATCCCATTGTTTAATTGTTTAATGATAAATATCACTAAATGGGAAAGAAATTCTCTGCATAATGGTGTAATTTAATTAAGTTAATTATTGTACTTTAAACTTAAAAACTAGATAAATCTCGGAGCACACAACGCACACTACAAATACATACAATACGATAATGAAATAATGATGATAAACAATATTAGATTTATATTTTTCTTTTACCGGAGTTTTCTTTTACTGAATAACATTGATATTGTTTTAATGTTCTTTCTTATTATTCTGATATTTGAATGGTTAAAAATGTTCATCAATTTAGGTGTTTTATCTTCACGAATTTATAAACAATTAAAAACTTCCACCGAATTATGTTATAGTTAGCTTTGACGTTGTTTCTTTGTTCACAAATTTACCTCTACAACTAATTATAGACAGTTTGGCAAATAATTGGAGTACAGTCTCGGAGCACTGTGACCTAGATTCAGACACTTTCATGAAAATACTTAAATTCATTTTTGAATCAAATTATTATACATACTATAAACATATTTTTGGAACACCTATGGGTTCAACAGTTTCCTCTATTTTAGTTAATTTTGCACTAGATGATTTAATTGAGGATTGTCTTACCAAGATTCAGTTTAATATCCCGTTTATCAGAAGATTTGTCAATGATCTTTTATTCTCTGTCCCATACGATAAAATAGAACATATTTTAAACATCTTCAACAGCAATAATGATAACAAGAAATTTACTGTGGAAAAAGAACAAGATAATTATATCCCATTTTTTGACATGAAAGTCACCAAAGTGACAACAGTTTACGTATTTTGAATCAAAACAATACTGAAAAGAACAATAACGTAGTCTCTGCTTTCAGTCACGGTGCGACCGAGAGTGTATCACCAATTATGTGCAAATCGCTTCCTCACATCGAAGATTTAACACCTTGATTATGTAATGGTCTGATTTTCATACTCTTTAGTGAGAAATTCATTTCTTATGTGCCAAAATACCCCGTGACAATTTATTTAATTTATGTTGCTAAAGATATTTATGAGTAATTTCTAATAAACTATATCTAACTTTCTATCTAATCCAAACTACGATTAATAATAAAAAAATTTTGTTACATAATAAGAAATTACCATTTTTGTGCTCCGCCTATTGGGTTGATAGTCACTTTTTGACAGAAGGTTTTTGGGTAGAGTAAGAAAAAACGTCAGAGAGATCAAACATTTATTCTGGGGATTAAAAATCTTCTTTTGAAAGAATGAAAAAGCAATTTTACTGAACAGTTCTGCATACCAGTTTATTGAGAATAATTGGTTTGGTCTGCCTAATAAAAATTCTGCAGTTTTCACTGAAGATTTGAGCAGTGCCATGGTAGACAAAATTTGCACAACTTGTGGACAGGAAATGTTCAATATAACCAGGATAATCAGGTTTTTATAAACATTTATTCCATGTTGAGATCACATATGCGTCAGTGAAACTTTAGACTTGTTAAAATTAAAATCGTACATTTTTGTACTCCAGCCGTGTAATTCCATGTTCGGTTGTAACTTTTTGCTTAGTTACGCTCAGTATTTCTATTTCTAGAAATAAGGCCATTGTACGTTTTAGAATACTCGGGTTTTCTGGTTTTTTCCATCAACAGCTTAGTAAGTTTAGTTATTTTTGTTATTGTTTAAATTACCTTAAAATAACAGTGATGCCTAATATTAACATATTTAATATTTAATATTGTAGTTAAAAATATAGTATTTGTCCTTTCGACCATTTAGTTTCTGACACCATGCTTAAGAGTTTCATATTATAAAATAAATTGTTATTTTAAATTTGTGCTAATATTTTGAATTTTAGGAAACTAACTTGTTTAAAAGCTAGAAGTAAATTTGAATACGCCTTTAATTTTGGTACTATGGTTTAATGATCTTTAATACCTTACTAAGTTAAATTATTAAGTCTAGTGAATTAAAATTCTAATTTTGCATGTGTTGCCTAGAAACTGTTTCCCGCGTTAAATTTATAATTTAATAGAAAAAAATAACTTTAATGGTTAATAGTTTCTTTTGTAGTAATTTCAAGTTTTCATTCTTATTCTGTAAGGAGTAAAATTTACTTTAGCTATATTGTTATCGCTCAGTTAGTTTGATTTTTTGCTAAGTGAAAATTGTTTCATATTCAAAATGGACCTTAAGTCCACGGACCTCTTTTCTACGTGGTATAATCACAACTTACACAAGCGCTTAGGTGAACACAATTCCGCGCTGTTTTAGCCAAGGAACGGCAAGGATATGTTTTCCCCAAAGCAGGGACGTTATCTTTTGATACTGAAACCGGAGAAATAGACATAATTATACAAAAGATAACCGAGCTGTTTTCAAGGGATAACCCTCTCCTCAATGCTTTGGAAATTCGCTGTATTTAGTCTAGGTTATATCATATTGAACGGAGGTGTACTTTTCTACAAACAGAAGTTGAGGGTCAAAAATCTAGACTTCACGCGAATGAAATATTCTACTTCTAATGGGTCTATTACTTGAAAAAGAGTAATAGACCCATTACTTCTTTTTCAAGTAATGGGTCTATTATCTTTCAGACCAAGATATTAATTTAGCACCGCCGGTAATTTCCCCTACTTTAAATTTTCGAAAGTTTATAAATATCTGACCGTATGAGTTTACCTAAGTCGGTATCGATATTTAAATGTGGTATGAAATTCTCGGGAATCAAATGATGAGAGTGTCATGACATTTTTAGAAAAAATTACGAAACTTTGTGCAGCTAGTCATGTTAGTGGGGACGAATTATTTACGTCAGCTATAGATTTATTTTTAGGTTCTGCACTTTTATGGCATAGAAATATTAGAAAGAGTATTAATTCTTGGTCTGATTTAGTAAAAAATTTAACACAAAGTTTTCTTCCAATGGATTATGAGAATGACCTTTTTAGCGGAAATGTGCTCGAACTCAAGGACTTTCTTAAAGCATATGCACAGCATGGTATTATATCTATGGAGGCTTTATTTCATCGGTTATCTTGCACGCCTCCCGAATTTGAGATTATTATTCGAATTCATCGTAATTTAAATCCCTTTACAGAAAAGTTAGTGTTGACGGCAACACTTTATTTAGAAGATTTAGAAGAAAAATTGAGCACAGTTCAAGAATTAAAAGTTCGTAATGAACATTACTGTCCCCCTCCTTCAAAGAAAGAACATCATTTAGAACTTGACTTTGCTTGTCTCTCATTGCATGCAGGATCAATGTGTTCTTCTCTGAGTCCCTCTTCCTTTATGTCATCAATTATTTGCTGGAATTGTCCATCGGGAATGTCAGGCTTCAAAGTCGATATTTTATTTTCGGTGTGGTTCCCAAGGATGTTATAGCACTACATGCATAAAATGTAAATCTAACAACTTATCAGCAGGTGTCGCTCCACCACTTCCTATAGAATTTCCTACACGCCAATTCAAGGCGACACCTTCTACCCAGCGTGTAATCTAACCTTTGATGCCCAAGCGTACATTTGCCCCCTACTCCAAGCCCACCGAAACCTCGTTCGGTTATTTTTGTATCTCTTCCCCCAGAGAGGAGATCCGAGCTCTCGCAAGTGAATCTCGATATCTACCAGTAATATTCCAAGTTAACTCACAAGCAAGTCCATGGGTATGACTTTGTGAACGGCTCCAGCAGAATGTTCACTGTGTATCTGCTAATATGAAAATGAATAGAGGTATCGCTATTTGTTTCAAACGAAAATTTGATTCTCGAAATGTTCTCTTACAGCTGGCAACCTATTGGTGGACTTGCTGTCCCTTCCAATAATCATTGTTAAATCTATTACTTTGTTTCAAAACAAAGGTCGTGTGATAAGCCTACTTATGAATTGTTACTTGCTTCGTTAGTCAAATTACGACGTCTGTAAAAATAGGGTAAGAAAACTGGCCTTTTCTACTTTATGATGTGGCCTGGATGGATTAAGTTGGCCTAGGGTTAGGTCTATGTTATTGTCCTGTTTTAAAGATTTAAATATAGAGATTGTAGTTTGTCACTACTCCGGTTAAAAGTATTGTGAAACTTCCTTGGACTCTGTAAATTCTTTATCTTTGGACTACCCAAATTTAATGATAGCTTTATGCCCCCTGCTAGGGAATGAGTTCAGCAAGTATATGCATTTTGCAGTCCCTTGGCGGCTAAGGTTAATAATATCGCTGCCGACCCAATAAATATCTCTTCTTCTGATTTGCATAGAAATAACGACAGCCTTTCATTTTAGGAATTGATTTTGGAGCAAGTTTCAATATATCTTTTAATTTTCTCCACAATACTTGGTACTTTGCCGTTAAAAAGGAGATTTCTTCGGTAAATTCTATTCAGTCACGTGATTCCCTTTCTTCTTCTCAACAATCTCTTTTTAATCAAACTATGGCGCGTTTCGAAGATTTAGTTTCGGATACTGCTAGACGAACTACATTAACTGAACACTATATAGATACTAGTGACGCTCGACCTTTTAAACAGCGGTAGTATATGCTATCCCCAGCTATGCAACAACATCTTCACCGAAAAGTAAATGACATGGTTCTGCTCGGAGTTTTTCAACCTTCCAAATTCCCATGGTCTTCGCCAATTTTATACTTGTGCATAAAAAGGATGGTGAGTTGTGTGCTTGTATTGATGGGCTTAAATTAAATTCGGTCACCGTTAAGAATTCATACCCACTTCCCATATCGATTCAATATTGAATCGTCTTCGTGCACAATATCTTATTTCCATCGATTTACGTAAAGCTTTTTGGTAAATTTCCTTGAAAAAATCTTCATGTGAGAGAAGTGCCTTTTGCATTCCTAGAATGGGGCTATTTGAATCTGTCGTATTACCCTTTGGTCTGTTTAACACCCGTTAGATATTACAGAGAATGATGGAACGTATTTTGGGATCACATCTACTTTATAACCAAGTTTTTATTTACCATGATGATGTTCGACCTTTGAAAGTCACCTATTCGTTATTTTGTACCTATTCTATGTTGCAATATTAAAATATAAATAACTCCAAAATGATGGGTCCTATCGAAATTAAGTAAGAACACTTTTTTATGCAGTTTTTAACACTGGTGACTTTTTCTATTTTAAATTAAAAGAAGAAAAAATTGTAACGAAAATTCACCCTCACCCTCCTGTAACCACCCCAACAAATCATGACATTGAGATAAAAATTTGGCAAAATATATAATATTATAAAATTGATAAATGGTCGAAATTTTATTTTTGCAACGTTTCGAATTTATTGGCAAATAACTATGTACTATGTACTTACCCTCTTCAAAGGGTTGTAGCTCCCTTGTAAACTAATTTAAGGCAAATGTTATAAACAATTTATTTTTTTATTTCTATCACTCCGTTGAAGGAAGGTGCTTATTTATGGGACACCCTGTATATCTAGTTATACTAAAATAGTCATTCATATAATGAATGTTAATATACTGTAAGTAGATTATTTTTATTTGTAAGGTTGGTTGAAGTTTTTATAAGCGAATCCATATTTATACATTTATCATGTACTCCTATAAGTGACAATTAGTCTGCTGAATATAATTAATTCAATAAACAAATAATTTTTAACTTCATGCATCTTTGTAACGAAGCATTTTGGAATATAATTTCATATGAACTTTTTTTTAATTTTTAGGTTGCAAATCCATCCCGTACATTTGAGGATAAAAACTAAATCAGCCTGTACATATGCACATACCTGTGAGTTATTTCTTCTGATGCATCTTGATATATTGAAGGGTCTTCACTTTCCTTTGTTTTACCGGGTGCATTAATAGCGGTTAGTTTATCATTTTCTGACTTTTTATTAATGTCTTCGGATAATTTCGCGTTCTCCTGAAAATTAATATTACTGTAATTAGAATTTCCAAACCTCGTGAACTACTCGACACAAGATTTAAGAAACAAAAAACCGAGCTATAAATTTAATTTGCTTGTTGAGATGGAAAAGGCGATTGACGTCCTCGGACAATTTATCTTTATTAAGAGATGCCAACAACAAAGAAAATATGTACACCTTTGTTACATTACAGCAAAGCAATTGACACTGTAATTTAAATTTAGTTTTTCTATTCCTTATATCAGTTTTCGAACTATAGTTCGAAATACTGTATTCATAAATAGGTTGAAGCAAAGACTTTAAACAGTGATATACAACGCTAGTAGCAATATAGTGCCGATTCTGGTTCACTTACTACCAATGTCCCATCTGCATTATCATCACTGGACATGGGGCTTCAGCAGTCCCAGAATCTAGAACTTAGGTGTTAGTATTGGGGGAGGGAAAGCTAAGAGAATAAGTCCTTGACTTATATCATAGGCTTCTATTTAATATAATAGCTAAGCGGGTGGAGCTAAAAGTGTGTATCTGACTAATGAATGGGTTTGTTATTAGAAAGATAAAATGGCTACTATTATATGGATAGAATTGGTGGATATGATGGGTGCGGCTATTGAATGAATGACTCTTATTATAAAGATAAGAGACCTGTTCGAGCTGTACGAGTTGTTCGAGCTGTTTAAGAAAAAAAACAGCTCCAACTGCTCGAACAGTTATCCATATATTAGTAACCATTTTATTTTTATATTAACAAACACTTTCATTGGTCAGATACACCTCAGCTTTATCCTCACCTAATACTAATATCTAGGTTCTAGATTCTAGAGTATAGTCCCATAGGGTCACTGAAGATAATGGAGACAGAACGTTAGTAGTCAGTGAGCCAAAATCGGTACTACATAGTAATGTAGTTCCGATTCTGGCTCACTGACTACTAACACCTTAGTAGTAACTAAGGCTACGACTATAGCCATGCTTACAAACATATTTACCTAATACCATTGCTTGACTCTGCATAAAGGGGTGACTCTACTCTGTATTTAAGATATCAAACTAGGTATGCGAAATGTTACTATAATCTGTTTCTTATTGAGTAAGGGTAATAAATCATTATACGACACCCATTCCATAGGAGAATCTTTTCTTTTAGAATTGTTTTCTAAAACAATGCCATTAAAATATATGAACATTGTTAAAATTTGAAATTAACCTCTTTTTTATTATTATATTGTAATTATTACATTATATTATCACTGTATATTAATAACATTGACTTTCAAATCTGCTACCTACCTACATTAAGAACTCTCTTTACGTTTTGTATTATATCATATTGATTTATCATTTATCCTTGTTAAAAATATATAATGCCTGTAAATAAAGTCACAATGGGTAATCCCTTCTTTCTAATTAGGGATTTTGTCAACAATAGTAGAATAGTACTAACTAAAGAAGATGTAATGGATTTTCAATGTTATCATTATTCTCAAATTACTTGAATTCCAGTATAAATTTGTGAATTTTTTGACTGATTTTCAGTTACAACATTTTTAACCGAAAACATTATTTATGAGTGAAAATGGTTACTGCCTCAGTTTTCTCTTCTGTCAAACGAGTAAGTAAATGTGCATTGTCAGTCAACGAAAGGATTATTATCTTCAATGCATGCTACGCTCTTAAACATCACAGAATCCGACAGGTAGTATTGATAGTGTAAACGTCCAAACATGACGTAGGTTAGAAAATCGACCATATTCAGATTCTTAATGAAAACATATAGTTAATAGAGGGCAATAGAATTGCTATGAGAAGAATAGTTATATACTGTTAACGAGGAACACGAGCTGGAATCAAACAGCTCTTGCGGGCGCGCCGAATTTTTTACGTAAAAGAGGTGCTTTTTGGCACATTTTGCCTTTATAAACATAGATGGTTTGTCCACCCGTTTTCGCGGGGGTGGGGGGTGAATTTTGAAATAATCGTTTTTTCGAAAAAGTGGTCGCCTCCATGCACGTATGGGACCACTAGACGAGTACAACGCCATCGAGATCGCTTCGATAGTTCTTCCCGTCGCCGAGATATAAGCCCCGGAAAACTCCCCCCCCTTGCCGCCCAATGAGCAACAAGAGTAGCCTACACCGAGCCTCCGAGCCCCGTTTTGACCCCGTGGGGGGCCATGCGGGTGACACGACATGAAAAAACTTCCATCTCGACCCCACCCCCACCATTGGCATGCGTGGAGGGGGTAGCTACATCCCCCGAGTAGAGACGAGGGGGGTCGCGACCCCCAAATGGTAAAGGCCAATGGTCAGGCCTACAAAAATGTATAGGGGTACTAAATGCGTACGACGCTCCGTTTGGCCTGTACAGGGATCAAATCGATCGCTTATTCGCGTCTTTCTTCAAACGGTCGGAAAATATGGTAGATATGAAAATTAAGGAACGCGCTTTCGTGGGGGGTCGGCGTTCGGCGGGGGGGTTTTCGGGATAAATAATTTCGGAAAACGCTTTTTCGGCAAATTCGCGCGCGGCGCGTCGTTCTACGTCGCGGACGACGCGAAAAAGTCTCATGACCGAATTCGATCCGACGTATCGTAACGGCGCGGCGGTCGTCGACGCGCCGAAAATTTTCGATCGTCCGAAAAAATACTTCGCCGGCAGATTAAGGAACGCGCTCCCGTGAGCGGGCATTATTCGGGGAGGGGTTTACGTCAAATAATTGGAGGGGGGTTGGGGGTCGGGGAGTGGGGGCAACTTCCACAAATCGCTTTTTCGGCAAAATCGCGTACGGAGTGTCGTTCTACGTCGCGACTGACGCAAAAAAGTCTCATGACCAAATTCGATCCGACGCGTCGTAACGGCGTGGCGATCTTCGACGCTCCGAAAATTTTCTATAGGCCGAAAAATGTACCTCGTCGGCGGATTAAGGACAGTGCTCCCGTGGGCGGGTATTATTCGAGGAGATGTTTACGTCGAAAAATTGGAGGAAAATTGGAGGGGGGTTGGGGGTCGGGGAGTGGGGGCTACTTCCACAAATCGCTTTCTCGGCAAAATCGCGTACGGAGTGTCGTTCTACGTCGCGACCGACGCAAAAAAGTCGTATGACCGAAATCGATCCGACGCGTCGTAACGGCGTGGCGGCCATCGACGCTCCGAAAATATTCGACCGTCCGAAAAAAATACTTCGTTGGCAGATTAAGGACCACGCTTCCGTGGGCGGATATTATTCGAGGAGAGGTTTCGGTAAAAAAATTATAGGGGGTGGGGGTCGGAGAGGGGGAATAATTTCGGAACGCGCCTCTTCGGCAAAATCGCGGGAGGTGTGTCGTTCTTCGTCGCGAACGACGCAAAAAAGTCTTATGGCCGAATTCGATCCAACGCATCGTTACGGCGCGGCGGCCGTCGGCGCGCCGAAAATTTTCGATCGAGCGAAAAAAATTGTAAATATGCAGATGAGGTAAAGCGCTACCGTGGGGGGCTGTCATTCGACGAGAGGTTTTTGAAAAATATTCGAGGGAGTTGGGGGTTTGGGGAGGGGGGGCTAATATTGGAAAACGTCTTTTTGGCAAAATCGCGCGCGGCGTGTCGTTCTACGTCGCGAACAACGCAAAAAACTCTTATGACCGAATTCGATCCGACGCATCGTTACGGCGCGGCGGCCTTCGACGCGCCGAAAATTTTCGATCGTCCGAAAAAAAGACTTCGTCGGCAAATTAAGGACCGCGCTCTCGTGCGTAGGTAGTATTCGAGGAGAGGTTTACGTGAAAAATTTGGTTGGGGAGTGGTGGGACGGGGAGGGGAGCTAATTTCAGAACGCGCCTTTTCGGCAAATTCGCGCGCAGCGTGTCGTTATACGTCGCGAATGACGCAAATAAGTCTTATGGCCGATTTCGATCCGACGCATCGTAACGGCGTGGCGGCCAATAATACACAAATTTTTGTTGCGACAGAGGAGGATGCCTTGCGACGCGCCAAGTGTGCGCGTAGCGCACGCTTAACTAATGCACATATCAAAATTGGAGACTGGGGTTAGTCGTTCAGGTCCTCATACTGTTCACCCGCTTATACTGTTCACGCGTTCTCACTTGTTCATTAGTTTTATTTCAACAGAAAGATACACACAAAATTGCAAGTGCACCTAAGGACGACAACACAGAAAGTCACATAAAAAAAGATGAAATTATTTGTTGAGGAAGAAACTACTAAGACCGATACAGCATATTTGCAGTAATCGTGGAGAAAATAAAAATATTAATTGTTTAGCCATATTTCATGGCTAAATTACAGATATACAGTTGGAAAGATGAGGCAGGACAAAGACATTAGCTCAGCTAGAAAGTTGGTCCACATGAATAAAAGTATCATCGGGAAAAGATTGCTGATTAATTATAACTTATATTCATAGTATTGGTGGCTTTGTAGGTAGGGTGGTTTATTAATATTTCAAGTAAAGCGACACTACCACGAAGGTATGAATGCAAATGATTTTGAGAATAATTTTGTACAGAACTTATTCCGCACGGCTCAGTAATAATAATGGACAATACTAAAAAAATATACCATCAACTTATTGACAAAATGCTGAAATGTTCAATAGCTTTCAGAAAAACCATTGTTTTTGAGCAAAATATGGTGAAGAAAGAACTGTTAACTACAGCAAATTTAAATAAATGTTTTACAAAATACGTCATCGACATTATGACAAGAATGTGGTAATAATGTAACTTCGTCTACCACTATGAACGTAATCCGATAGAATTAGTGTAGGCTCAAATGAAAGGTTATGTGGCAAGAGATAACACCACATTCAAATTGAGAGATGTTTGTGATTATTTTGAAGAGGCTTTGAAACAAGTAAGTGCAGAAAAGTGGCCAAGTATATAGAGCATGTAAGAGGAACAGAAAATATTGGAGTTTGTCAATATCATCTATCAAACAATAAAACCAATAGTTATTTCATTGGGAGCGGATGAAAGTTCTACAGATGTTTCAGGATAGACTGTTCAAAACACATAAACTTTTTATGTTTACCGGGTGACCAGAGAACATAGTACGTTCCCAAAATGTTCCGTATTTTTTAAGATATAAATCTGAAATTTGGGAATTATTAATAGATGTAAGACAAAAAAACACATGGATTCAAAATTTTTCTTCTACCGATTTTACCGGAAGTGCTCTCAATTTTTTTCTTAATCGTGACACCCAGTTCCTTTATTTGCGATTTCGATGGAGCTAAAAATTACCTATGCAACCACTTTTTCCAATTTAAAATCGGTTGAAAAATGACCGGACTGATGAAATAAATACGTCAAGTTATAAATTTCATGAAGCTATGGAATAATTGCGACACATAATAAAGTAAATTCTGTACTCAAAACTGCTGTTGCTTGTACTTTAGTATGTTATTTCATAAATATTCTATAAAAATGTAAAATGTAATCTAAGAATTTTCTTCCATTTTTTATAATATAAATTTAATTAAAATTATGAAAACTTCTACACATTTGCTATTTTTCTGCCGTATTCTAATTTATTTGCCAATATTAAAATTTTCAAAAATATCAAATAAAAAAGAGTTGATGAAATGATGAAATTTCATTATACTTTCAATTTTGAAATATGTATAAAATTTAATGAATAAATGCTAAATTTTACCAAAATAATTTTCTAGTGTTAGCTATAATAAAATTTGTATTTTAACTAAAAAGACAGATAAACACCCTCAAAATAAAAGGTTCGCATATTTAAACAAATCGCTTAAACGATATTTTTCATGACTTTAATTTATTTGATTTTTATAAAAAAATATTTACTAAAGAGCACAATTATACAAGAAGTGGCAGCGGTTTTGAGTGCTTTATTGTGTTTCACAATTATTCCACAGCTTGCCTCGTGAAATTTGTAACTTGAATTATTTATTTCATGGCCATCTTTGTGGAAAGAATCATTTTTATGATTTTAAATGTGAAAATCTATTTAAAATTACACAGATTCTGTTTGCCTATCAGAACCGAACTACGTTTTGCATTATTCGTGAGTATTTATTACTTTTTATTAACAAGAAACAAACTGTAATATACAAATATGCACCACTTATTTATTTTTTTCTCTTTGAGTACAATCGAAAAAAATTTATTTGGGAGGTAAACGAATTATATTTTTTCTGCAGCCGCCTAGAAAGTTAATTGTTTTCGGTAAATTTTTTGAGTGGACAGTATATATTTACTGGTCTAACCCGGTTAAATGACATAGGCAATCGGAAAGGTCTTTTCTGATCCCTTATGCCACTTTTGGTTAATAATTGTATTGTGTCTACAAACGACTAAAAATTATTACTCCATTCTTGTTTGAAAGTAAGCGTCTGACATCTCTCAGTTGAATTTTATGAATTTTGTTAAAATTAAAACGTTTTTCGAGATTAGTAGGAACACTTGCAGAAAAAGTATTGTACGCAACACATCTGGAAAGTATCTTTACTGGGCTTTCAGGGCATCCTAGGTCTCGCCCCGGAAACTGCGAGCTCACCCAGTAAAAAAAATCGCTCTTCGGTCTTGTTACATAAATAACTATTCCATTCTATCCCTTTTGTAGTATAATTACTGGGATTTTTTGCCTAAGCTAGTTTATTAGTTCTGTTGCGATGCCGTTTTGCAAACACGTTGTAGAATTATTATATTCATTTCAATGAAACTACCGACTTCGGAGTGAACATTTTTAAATTACCCATTAGTCCCATTCTAATGAAATCAAAATCCGCATGACGTCAAAATATCGCCCTGTGCGTAACGATCCAAAATAAAAATTTTAAGTATCCCACCATGAGAAATTGTATCATATTCATAAAGCAACTAAGTGGGCGATATTTTCTCAAATAGTGACAAATGTGTAGGTAATTATTAACAATAATAACAGCAAAGATTATACACACTACAGTGGCGTACCCAGGGAGGAGCGAGGAGGTGCAGCTTGCCTCGCCCAGTTCTATATTTCCTCCTAAGCGTCCCAAACGAAATACATCATTAGTATCCGATAACTATAGAAAATAAATCATTCCTTTCTTAAATATTTAGTAACCTGAAATATATTAATATTACAACTTAATGGGAATATCCAGGTCAATTAAAACAAAAACTACTATTTTAAGTTAGTCGCTGTTTTGCCATTTTTATTAGCATTTTCGGGACAAATACGAGCTTTTATTGTTTATAATCAGTGGTGCATTAAATAACAAACAAAAACTCGTACAAGACAGTTTGAAATAAATACATCACAAAACACATAAATGACCTTTAACGTTTCAAAGATACACAGCCGGGGCCTTACTAAAAAAATCTATGCTCCACCCGGGTGTCCACAGTCAAGAAAAATATATTTACAGTTTTGCCACCCATAGGCCAAGAAAGTTTATTTGCCACCCTTTGTAGCTGTTTGATTTTCAGGTCTAATCTGATCCGATGAAAAGAAAATTGCAAAGCGGCAGGCGCACTGTGGTAGCGGCATTTTATAACAATTATATTAATTTGCCGAAATCTGAATTTACTATATTGTCAAATACTAACTATAAAATGTAGAAAGCCGAAAATAGTGTCAAAATAACCTCGATAATGGACTTCTTGGATTTATTAAATATTTATAAAGTTGCTTTTTCAGAAATATACACTTGTAGTAATTTGTGTGACAATTCCTGTTTCTAATGCCGCATGTAAACGGATATTTTATAGTTTGAAGTGACTGAAAATATATTCACAGTTCCATAACAAATGAAAGGTTGAACCATTTTACAATTATAAACATTGAATCAGAAATTGCAAAACAATTAAAAATAGAAGATGTGACGAAATTCGACAGTCTCCATAACAACCACTGAATTTTACTTCATTAAAA
Organism: Rhamnusium bicolor; assembly: GCA_029963845.1. NCBI lineage: Eukaryota > Metazoa > Arthropoda > Insecta > Coleoptera > Cerambycidae > Rhamnusium > Rhamnusium bicolor. The sequence goes on along the minus strand of JANEYF010000873.1, from coordinate 121,212 downwards.
TAGATATGTAAATATTTAATTAATTTCAGTAACACTGTCACATAATGTTTACGTAGGTACTATATTATATTCTTATGTAACGTTTTATATTTACATGTGATATAACGTCATATGTAATTGTGACACCAAATGTCCTCGATATGCACACAAATTTTGTATGTAAGCAATACATTATTGTGTTATGTAAAAGTTACATATCACTTTTATTTACAAGGAATTTTACTTCTTTATGTAAAATCTATGTAATAATTTTATGTCAACAGGACATTAGTTTAAGATATAAAAGCTAAGTAACGTTTTCATAGAATGTTCATATAGGGCGATCCAAATTATGTTGTCAAACTCGTACAGTAAATAAAGGGGCTTAAAACAAAACAAAAATTCTGTAATTATTGGGAAAACAGTGCACAATAAAGCAAATGTGCTGTGAGTGAAATCATAACGGTATACATACTGGGTAGGCCAATAAAACCGTACTTATTTTGCCAAATTTTTATTTCTCAGCCGGTTTTAGCGAATTTGGTGTCAATAGTTAGCTGATTGAATACACTACAAAGACCAAATTTTATGATGGCCGAAACATCAAAATTGAAGATAGCGTTCGCAATGGAAAATAGGCCTTTTTGCGCTCACTCATTTTCAAAATGACAGAACTAATGACAGATTCTGAAAGAATGAACTTCTCCCAACATTTTGACTAGTGAGTTATATCGCTTCACTAATTTTGGAGATATAGTGAATTCAAAATGGCCTACTTGCAATTTTTAAAATCTAGTAGTATCTGGCACCAGTCAGGGGTCTTTCAAATATTATTGGACCAATGGTTCTACAACCGATTATTCCAAGCCAAACATTGAAACCGAACCGCACTTGAAAGTTTCCCGTAATAAATTTTGATTTTCTTGTGACCAATATTTTGTATTTTGTCGGTTAAATAATCCCAAATTTGTAAACCTAGACTCGTCCGAAAATAAAATCATTCCCAAAAAATCATTGTTTGGCTCTACGTTATTCTGCAAAATCCAATTGCATTTTCCTACAAGTGCTGGTGCAATTGATATTTAAAAGATTTATAGGGGCATTTGTGCAAAATTCGGCTTACTGTTTGGTGACTGATTTCCAATTCAATCCAATTTGCCTTAAAGGCTACTCGACCCAAAACATTAATTTCCGTTTGTTTGTCAAGAATTAAATTTCCTTTGGGTTCATTGTTGGGCTCACTTCGGAAATGATTTTCAAGACGACTAAAATAATTTCTCTCTAGACATTGTCTATCAGAATATCGTTCGTCATAGAGGCGTCTAGCCACAACGGCATTTTTTCTACATTCCCCATTAATAATTAAAATGTTTACTTTTTCATCTCTTGTATAAATTTGCGGCATTTTGAACACAATGAACAAGAATTTTAAACAATTTTTAAACACACAATAAAAACATCGGTAAACCAACAAATGTTTGACAAGCTAAATATTTCAGTGTTATCAAAGCAACCTTACCCAGTAAGTACATAATGCACATCCACGTCCCTGCCAGTGGCATATTAGTAAACTTTTGGGACTCCTAAATGTGACGTATTAATAACGAGGTATTTGTTCACGTTATTTTTTGCCACATGTACATCGCCTACAACCTTGTGTGATTTTGTGACGCACAATATACCGCGTGTTTTTAACATTCCATTATATCACATGATTTTCCCACTTAAACATTCACATCCCAGCCAGTGATAATTAAGTTAATTTTGTGAATCTCAAAATGCCACTTTATATATACGTTAGCCGACATTGCGTAATATTTATCTACCAAAATACGATTTTCAAAAATGTGATGTTTTACGACTCCCCGTATATCACATTTTTACAACGTGATAATTTTTCACTCAGTTGTGACACGTTAATTATGTCTCACAATAAATAAGCATTTTTTTTCTTTCTCTTGCAAATGGTATAACGTTAAATATATTTGGTTAAGGAAAAATTCATCAGTCGTTTTTTAAATGATAACAATAATAATAAATTACTTTATTTGTTATAACATAACTTATTATTACCATTGTTACACATGTAAAGAATGAGTATGTAAATAATTATTATAACAAAAAGGCAAATGTTCGCTCTACCATAAATAAATGAATTTCTCTTTTTACAAAAACATTTTAATAAATAATATTCACCTCTACTAACAGTGTTCAACTAGTAGGAGACAAAGAGTTATAATTTTTTGATAAAACTTATTTTTAGAATTTTTCTCTTGGTTCGTTTGCTCTTTTAAATTTAAGCGCCAACACGTAGTTCCTGCCGATTAGGAAGCGATTACCACTGGTGACCGGTGGCGCTCTTCTAGCTACGAATCACAAACTACTACGAATTGTGCTACGAACATTCTTTTCTACGGTTACGCATCGTATGTATGACCTACGTTTAATACTGTTTGCATTTATTTTTTTGCAGTCACGCGGTTTTTGAATATAATTTTACGATTAATATTAAGTCGTTTGTGTGTGTTCTATCTGTTGGAATTCTTAAGGTAAGTAAGTACCTACCTAAATACTTTGGTTAGCCATTTGTTTGGGCAGGGGTGTTGGTTGGTGGTCTGTTATTTCTTGGCCGCCATTATATTTATGTTATATTAATTTAATTAATTAATTTGGCACCTGCTTTTTTATTCATCATTAATGATGTTTCTTTATTTTTGTCAAATAATATCTAGCTGTTGTATATAATGGCAGCTTTCTTTTTGTCGGGAGCCGTCCAGAGCTCTCTCAGGGTTTAAAGCCCTTGTTCTATTTGCACAGTGATCAAAGGGCCTCAAGCCCATTTAGTTTACTTTCCCCTTGCCTCTCGAGACCCAGTAAATTGCTTGGGGCTTGTATAATAGCCATTGCCCATTATAGTGTTTTGAGGTTAGAATCGTTTGTTTTGATACAAATATATTAAAGTTTCGTCAAAATGGGAAACAAAAGAATTAATATTAACCCATGCGAAAGCATGAAAACTTTTGCTTATAAATCCATGATGAAAACAGTATCAGTTAGATATTAGTAAGGAGGATTACTTGAAGGCTAGCTCGTATTTATTTTAATTTAGTTTTATTGTTTTATTAATATTTTAGATTTTCAAACGCCTTGCTGCTCTTGCAAAAGTAAATGGATAGCGTGGTAAATGCAAATAAATATATCGGTAGTATAATTGACAGTCTCTTATCTAATAATTTTTATCTTTTGTTTGGATTATTTTGATTTTGTGAATTATGCAGATTGACATTAAAAACTGTTTCAACCTCTTAAACCAGTGTTCTTTTTTACGAGCAGCTCTGAGCTCACTGGAGCATTAAGCCCCAAGGCTTCATGGTCCTAAAAAAGAAAACGGCCAATTATTAACTAAATAGGTCTAGGTATTAGGAAAAAACATTCTCTTAAAATAATTAAGAATAATTAATGGGTACTTAAGATAATGAAAGGATTTTTTAAGATACCATTGTCAGCTAGATTGTAGTGGCTGAGCCGCCCGCTACGATCTAGCTGACGATGAAGATGCTGAAGAAATATTTTAGTACTTAAAATATTTTAATTGAAAGTTAATGGTATTTATGAAACTTAAATGATATTTAAGGGGCTTAAATGGTGTTTAGGACATTTAAAATATATTTGCCTACTTAATATGCATAAAAAAGATGTTCTAAGTGTCATCATAAATGCTCTCTCTTTAAATTAGCCAATGGGTTTTCCAATTAAGTATTGTTCTTTTAATAAAGCGTATTTTATTGATTTATTATTAATTTTTATGCTGTAATTGTAATAAAATATTTTGTTTAATAAATCTGTGTCAGATATAGAACGCATCCATAAGTATGTATAGGTAGGTAGGTACTCGAAGGTAAATAGGAAACCTCAATCGACTTTTTTTTTTTGAAAGCCAAACCTATCGGTAATTGGGATGCTATACAAAAATTTGATTTGAATTCTTATGTTATAACAGCATTGGTAATCTAAGTTGTGAGTGTACTGGTAAATTATACCTATTGATGTTAATGACCAGCGTTACAAAAGGGATGATAATTTAAATTTTATTCGTAGTCCCCAGTTGCAAGTAACAAATCGTAAAATTTTACACGATGGGCTATCAAAGCTGTCATGAAGATTTCTTCAAAAATGTACAGTGTTCTCATAAAATATCACAATTTCAATTAATATCTCACATAATAAATGAGCAAAGTCACATATCAAAAACTGTTTTGATAAAATGAACCAAGTGATTAAAAGAGTAATTTTTTATGATAAGTTTAACAGTAGATATACAATAGAACTTTTATAAAAATGTGGCACTTTTGCTCACAATCCTGTAAAACTTTAACATAAGCATACAAATAAAATCCATGTACAGCCTCGAATTACCTATAGGTTTGGCTTTCGAACAATGAAAAATCGTCAAAATTGGTTAACATTAAAAAATTTTTTGAGAAACAGTCATAGTTACAATTTATGTACATTCTCTATTTACTTTTGAGTGGGTATAGTTTTTAAGATGGTTGTATTGCAATTTAAAACAAAAACTTATATACTGTATTTCTCGTTAGTATAGATTCAAGTGTGCATCGAGTGCTGCTATGTCTGAAAGCCATCCGGACCATCCTCCGGTAAGATTTTTTTTATGAGTATTGTATCTATTTTAATGTTTTCAACAATCTTAATAATAAATAGATATCTTATATTATATAGTATGATGCATATTATTTTTCTTTTTTACTTTGAAATAAAAAAATATGGATTACAAAGCTGATGATCTGTTACTAATAATGAAATGTGACAAAAGTATCTACCTATATTATGATTTACAAAGAAAATGTATTAGGAGTTAATATATTAACTAAATTTTAGATAAAGAGAATCCAAGGTAATGTATAGAGGTAAATTTTTATACTTAAACATAAAAATGAAAAAAGTAAAAATTACTATATCATACCGTTAGCCTTAAATAAATTAAGGAAAACTCTAAAAGTAGAGGATATTTGCATTGAAATGATCTCAAGTATCATTAAACAAATGCAGAAAAGTAATTGCAATAAGCACCACCAAAGGATTAATCCTATAGTGTTTCATTTTAAAAAATGACTTTCTAAACTAGAAATAACCAAACTAAATAATCTGGTTATAACAAACATATTAATTATTATATTAATATTTTTTTCACCATAATTTAGTGAATGCTTAAAAATTAACTAAAAAATACACAGTAGGTATATGTTTTTGTTAATGACAGTTGTGACAGGCCCAAAATATACAAGTTTTATATCTTAACAGCCTCATCAATCAATTAGGCTTCGCACTCCAGCAAATGACAACGTTTTAAAAAAAATACATTTTATTCCCTTTAAAATAATTAAAACTAATTTCGTACTGATCAGATGTTAAAAGAAGTTACGCATACTATATATATACAGTAAGTTTACTTTTCAGATAAATCAACTTGTGTATGAAACAAGCAGTGAAGTGAGAGGGGAACTGCGTGTCGATCCCAGTCCTCATTGAATGTATAGCGTTTTCACTTATTTCTATGTGTCTGTTTCATACACAAGGTAATCTGTTTGAACAGTAAATTTACTGTACAACACTCCTAATTGTTAAATTGTTCTGAATTAAACTGTTCCTTTTCTGTACTACCAGCATTATTAAAGAATTTATATGGGAGGAAAGTAGTTTCCAATGCATATTCAGCTGTTTTATTGTTTTATTACTAAAATATTATAGTTTTTTCAGAAGCTGTTCGTAAGAGCTTTCCGAGTACGTCAGACGGAATTTGAGAAAGTCACTAAAGATTATTTTAAATACACTGGACAACGTATAAGAAGAACAAAAACCAATTAAATTAGATTAAATTATAAAATAAATAATAAAAAGCAAAGTGAAGATTTCGGTGTTTTATTTTTCACCTATAAAACTGTTGCACCAGTGTAGTATAATGACATGCAGTGGCACCTATTGGTTGAGCATCTTTAATTCAGGTGTGATGTGTAAAGGGAGAGTCATTGATATACTATGTGTATGAATTTTCTGATGCTTGCTGTACATTAGGTTTACAACAAAATCTCTTACTCTTATTTTTTTCTTATAAAAAATATTGGGTTAATTTTAAAGAATGATATTTTCGAATTTTTTAGCCTTTAAGGCTCCATCTAACTGGAAGTTTAAAAAATTGAAAATTTTAAATAAAATAGCATTCTTTATTTAACCCTGATTTTTTCGTAAATTTTTTACCTAACAATAATGGAAATTAAGTAGCTTGAGGTATTCTTTAAAGTGAAATAATTCCAAAGCCTACAACTTGTTGAGAATGGCTCTCTCCTTTTATCGTGGATATTTTTAAGACAAAAATTTGTAACATTTATAATTTAAATTCTAATTCTTTCCAGAAATTTTTTGTCTAAAGTGGAATAATTGTACAAAGTGAGCAAAAATAATGTATTTAGGATAAAAATATTTACATGAAAATAATTAAATCATTTGATAAGTATGAGAATGCATCTCTTATCTCGGATATTTTTTCGAGATAAAATTTTGGAGAAAACAATGGGTTTTTAAAAAACTTGTTCTATTTATCCTGAATACAGTGACAACTAAATGGTTATTTACCTATTTAATTTTTGTTTACCAAAAATATTGCTTTGCTTTAACAAAAATGAATATATTTAGGGATAAAAACATCACTTGAGAATAATATTTTAATTGCTTGATAGTGTACAGGATAATTTCTCAAGAATGCGCCCCTTCTCAGATATTTTGAGAAAATTTTGGGGAAAACAGTTCGGATTTTTCTAAATAAATTTTTTGTGGCCCATATTTTTTTCAACAAATTTTTCTATTTACCCTAATGATATAACTAAATGGTTATTAAATGGTTTTCCAGATTTAATATCCAATGGATTTTAATTAATATTCTATATTAAATCTGGAAAACCATTAAATAACCATTTAGTTATATCATTAGGGTAAATAGAAAAAACTTTTTGGAAAAAATATGAGCCACAAAAAATTAATTCAGAAAAAATCCATTATACCATGTTTTCTCCAAAATTTTCTCAAAATGACTGAGAAGGGGTGCATTCTTGAGAAATGATCCTGTATACTATCAAGCGATTTAAATATTCTCAAGTGATGTTTTTATCCCTAAATATATTTATTTTTGATAAAGCAAAGCAATATTTTTGGTAAACAAAAATTAAATTATTATCTCTTTAAGGTGGGCAAAATGCCAAAATCAAATAATAAAAGCTTGGATTGCATGCGGCATTTTAATCCCTAAATGCGTTAATTTCTGTTAAAGCAAAGTAGTATTCTTCGTAAACAAAAGTAAAATTCTTGTCTTTTGTAAGTGGCTAAAATGCCAAAATCAAGTAATAAAAGCTTGGATTACAGGCACTTATTTCTTTATCAAATGTGAGTCACAAAAGTGTCACTTGTATGTCATAAAGGAGGTGAAGTGACGTTGCAGTAATGTCGAAATTGTTCACGTGATTTCCGACCACGTTTTTTCGTCGCCGATTAAGCGTGCACACCACATTAAAACCGCGTATTTGGAAATCATTTTGTTAAAGTGGGTTTTGTGACGCCACGTTCATTTCACGTGTTTTTGACGTTTTTTAGGCTAAGTGGGTAGTTAGTTACTTCTTAACATTTAATTGGAAAAAAATTGCATTTTCTTTTAGCATTAATTTTGTTTGTATTTATCGCACATTTTAATACCACATATGAATAAATTTCTTATTAATAGTACTAATAAATGGTACCACGGTCACGGTACCAATATGGTTCCATTTGAAAAAATTGAGTTTTTCCCCAAAAACCATTTTGATGAACTTTATTTGCTCATAAATCACGTAATTTAGTATTTCTGACGGGATTTCGATTTTTCTAGCATTACACGGGTCATTTAGAATAAATCCGAACTGTCATGGCACAGTTAAATGGAAAACTAAAAATTATATTATAAATAATATTGACGTTTGTAATTTCACGTATTTGGTATCGTTGGATTCAGAATTACGCAGAATTAAAAAATGCAATAATATACAAGGTGTTCCTTTTAAAAATTGAAAGTTAGTGTCACTTCCAGCGAAACCGAAAGAGAAAAATAATTCACTTATATGTCAAAAAGTGCCGTTTATTATATATATATATATGTATATATATATATATATATATATATATATATATATATATATATATATATATATATATATATATATATATATATACATATATTTAAAAAAACTGGTAGACGTAGTGGACGACTAGTTAAAAAACAAACAGCTTATTTTTTATTATGAGGATGCGGTCCAAATTTTGTTGGGTTAATAAAGAATACTCTTTTCTACTTTGCCAAGCTTTCGAAAATATTTTATTTTCTTTCTCAAGACTACAAAAGAAGATAAAAAGGGTTCATAGTTACATGTAAAAAAATTATAAAAAACATTTTTTTACCTTATGCCAGTAAGTTGAGGTTATAAGTTAAAACTAACATCACGTTACACATTAAAATTTCACTATGCAATGTTGACATCTACTTTATGTTATTTAACACATTTTAATTGTTGCATAATGACCAAGTTAATCGAATAATAAGTAGGGGGATTCAACCCCATAGTGGATGTGCTCCACTACTCTAGTACATGTCAACTGGCAATTGGTTCAAATGCAAATTACTCTACACCACAAGTATTTCATACCAACTCACCAAACAATCCAACCAAAATATAACTAAAAACCGCGGGCATTTTCAAAATCCTACAATTTATGAAAAGTTTGAATTTAATCAAATTTTCCTTCAGACAGGTGTGCTTGAACTCGGTGGAGTCCACTCACGTGGCTAGAAAACCTCCTATATTGTCACTAAGTTGTCTAGTTCCTGAGAACACTCCCCCGAATAGAACCAACCCTCTATCTGATTTAGTTTGTGAATTTGCAATGTAAACTTGGCCAGTTTTTTTTCTTTAGGATCGGTGCTACGGTCTCCGAATCGAACGTATTGTAAAGGACCACCCCCTTTGATTGTCACAGGGTTAATTCCCAGCAACACGCTGAAACCAAGACTGAAGCAACGAACCGAAATGGAAAAAAACTGTCCGTAACTTTATTTATTCAACTAAAAGGTGAAGCCTTCGTTGTTGGAAATAAATCAAAAGGTATATTCAACCCCCTATATTTGTCACTGGGTCTTTTTTGCCCCTTGCGTACTCCCCTCAACGTGTCTTTCACCTTTTATAGAAAAGAGTATTCTTTATTAACCCAACAAAATTTGGACCGCATCCTCATAATAAAAAATAAGCTGTTTGTTTTTTAACTAGTCGTCCACTACGTCTACCAGTTTTTTTTAAATAATTACAGGTATGGGGTTTTACCGTAGTATCACATCGAGATTTGGCTTCAACACAACACGGAAAATGAAGGAATGGGCAAAATATAATATCAAACTGGCATTTATACGTAACAGAAAAATTTTTCTTTTGCAATGTAGGAAACAAGGCATCACACCCACACACATACACAACTCTACACAATCATTGGACACTATATTGGGCAATACAGCAGGGAAAACTGGAAAAGAAGTACACTCATTTAAAAATAGGTTAAAAAACAAAATTATTAATTTAGAAATTGACATAACACATAGGAATATCAATGCCTTAGAACAATCATTAAATAATCTCACGTTAGAACTTGAAAATATATTACCAAATAATATTTGGAATGAATTTAAACATAGACAGACAATAAATTATAACAAACAATTTCACACAGTTAAAACAAAAAATTGCAACAAGATAAAAAATTTAAAACAAAAAGCACAGAATGAAATTAGAACTAAGGACACTTGGTTAAAAAACCTTACTAACATTGATATTCCCAGTGATATAAAAACTTTTTTATCATTAGGACACAAATTCAGTGTACCCCCCTCGATTAAAGAGGTATCTGCTCCAAATTTACTGGCAGACATAGAATCATTAATTTCAGGTTTTCCTCATGCCAAAAAAGACATATTTCGTGCACAAGTCACCAACATTTTAACCAATTATGTACACAAACGCAAAGATACACAATCCTATTTAAACTATTTATACAACAAAAGTAAACAGTTTTTAAAAAACCATCCAGAATTAATAATAACTAAAGCTGATAAAAGCAATGTAACTGTAATTATGAAAAAAACTGACTACTTAGAGAAAAGTACTGACATCTTGTCAGATATTACATATTATAAAAAACTGAATAGGGATCCTACGTCCACGTACCAACAAAAGGCGAATAAATTAGTTTCTAACCTAAAGAACAATGACTTAATTGATGAGAACTTGGCAAAGTCTATGACTATATACAACTCTGTTCCTCTCAAATTTTATGGGTTACCTAAAATTCACAAACCTGTTTTATCACTAAGACCGATTATCTCATCGATTAATGCTCCTAATAGTAAAATTGCTAAATTTATAACAGATATTTTAACAAATTCGTACGACAAAGATAATGAATACTATATAAAAGATTCCTTTGCATTTTCTGAATTTATTCAAGAAAAACAATTACCAGTGGGTTACGTGCTGGTCAGTTTTGATGTTGTTTCACTTTTTACTAATATTCCTATAGACTTAATTTATACTAGTGTTCAAAAAAGATGGAACACAATAAGTACTTTTTGTCATATGACATATGATAAATTTATAGAAATAGTTGGTTTTATTTTTGATACAACTTACTGTGTGTTTGAAGGTAACTTCTTCAAACAAGTTTTAGGTACACCAATGGGCGCAACAGTGTCGCCCATAATAGCTCAGTTTGTTATGGCCGACCTGTTAGACGATTGTCTAAGAGATCTCCCGTTCCGGTTTGAGTTTTTAAAAAAATACGTAGACGACATAATTTGTGCTTTACCAGAGGATAGTGTTGACAGGATGCTAGAAATTTTTAACAACTATAACCCACACATTCAATTTACTGTTGAAAAAGAAACAGACAACAAAGTTCCGTTTCTGGACACACATGTTATAAGGAGACAGGATAACACTGTCATCCTCGACTGGTATAGAAAACCATCCAGCTCTTAAATGTAGAAACTAATCTAACAAAAAGACTTTTCCTTGAAATGGTAGAAATTAACAAGGAAAATAATACAATGAATAGGAGAACTGATATAGATAGTTTGAGTAGTATTTATTCATATTTGCTTCACATTAACAATTAAACCACATTTTCAAATTAAGTTTTGCCATCTTGGGATGTTTGTCCCTAGTGGGTCTGTTGTCAGGGATGAATTTCGACGTCATCCTTGATTGTATTTCCACTTGAGGACTTGGGTCCCAACATGACAAAACTAAGGGGGTAAAAAACAATCCATAGGTTCAAATCAGGTTCCATCAATGTGGGACGTTTGCTCTTGGTAGGTTTGTTGTCGGGGATGAACTCAGTGACAAAAAATAGGGGGATCATCCTTGATTGTACTCCTGTCTGGAGACTTGGGTTCCACAATGATGAAATGAATAGGGGAGGGGGAACAAAAAAATGGTTAATCATTTAATTTTGACAATTTACTAATAATTTAAATCCTTTTTTAACTTTTGTAGACTTAGGGTGGTGCAGTGGAGTGTTACTCTGAATGGAGGATCAGTGACAATTCACTACTCAGGGTGGAATTCTACTGTAATCCAACCTTGCCTCTTATAGGCAATTGGGATACTTTTTCGAAACTGGTTCCACAGAAAAAAAGTATAGTATATTTCTCTTCTTGGTCTTAACCTAATTTATCAACTAATAATTGAATAAAAAATATGGATAGGTTTCTCTGAATCCGGTGTTGCTGTCCTTACCACTCGACGTGGTGTTGGAAATTAACCTTGTGACAATCATTGGGGGTTAATTCCAACAGGACGTTTGGTCAGGAGCCGTGATACCGAGCTCAGAGAAAACTAACCTAACGAACAACAAATGGGGAAGAAAATTCTATTTTACATTCTTTTAACTAGACACATAGGGAAGAGGAAGTGTAATATATTTTACTTCTGTGTTTGAAAGAAAATAAAAGGTGAAAGACACGTTGAGGGGAGTACGCAAGGGGCAAAAAAGACCCAGTGACAAATATAGGGGGTTGAATATACCTTTTGATTTATTTCCAACAACGAAGGCTTCACCTTTTAGTTGAATAAATAAAGTTACGGACAGTTTTTTCCATTTCGGTTCGTTGCTTCAGTCTTGGTTTCAGCGTGTTGCTGGGAATTAACCCTGTGACAATCAAAGGGGGTGGTCCTTTACAATACGTTCGATTCGGAGACCGTAGCACCGATCCTAAAGGAAAAAAACTGGCCAAGTTTACATTGCAAATTCACAAACTAAATCAGATAGAGGGTTGGTTCTATTCGGGGAGTGTTCTCAGGAACTAGACAACTTAGTGACAATATAGGAGGTTTTCTAGCCACGTGAGTGGACTCCACCGAGTTCAAGCACACCTGTCTGAAGGAAAATTTGATTAAATTCAAACTTTTCATAAATTGTAGGATTTTGAAAATGCCCGCGGTTTTTAGTTATATTTTGGTTGGATTGTTTGGTGAGTTGGTATGAAATACTTGTGGTGTAGAGTAATTTGCATTTGAACCAATTGCCAGTTGACATGTACTAGAGTAGTGGAGCACATCCACTATGGGGTTGAATCCCCCTACTTATTATTCGATTAACTTGGTCATTATGCAGCAATTAAAATGTGTTAAATAACATAAAGTAGATGTCAACATTGCATAGTGAAATTTTAATGTGTAACGTGATGTTAGTTTTAACTTATAACCTCAACTTACTGGCATAAGGTAAAAAAATGTTTTTTATAATTTTTTTACATGTAACTATGAACCCTTTTTATTTTCTTTTTGTAGTCTTGAGAAAAAAAATAAAATATTTTCGAAAGCTTGTCAAAGTAGAAAAGAGTATTCTTTATTAACCCAACAAAATTTGGACCGCATCCTCATAATAAAAAATAAGCTGTTTATATATATATATATATATATATATATATATATATATATATATATATATATATATATATATATATATATATATAGAATAGAATAGAATAGAAGAATAGAATAGAATATGGTTTATTGTGCAAATTAGTTCATATTAAATATATATATATATATATATATATATATATATATATATATATATATATATATATATATATATATATATATATATATATATATATATATAACAGTACATACTAAATAAATAAACTATACACAAGTAGGTCGGTGTTCGCATAAGCTTACGATCTTCCACACCGCCTGTTTCATTTAGTGAAATGAAATTAAATAATAGCAATAAATTAATAGGTTGAACATAGTGATTGTACAATAATTATCTTTATTATAGGTAGCAACATACGAATAATATTTATTGTGTCTGTAGTTGATTTTGATATAAAAATTCTTTTAATTTAATTTTGAAACTATTTTCTGTTAATCCTAAAAAATTTAATACGATATTTAATAAAGTGGGTGCTTTATATGAAAAACATCCTTGAAATTTAGATAGTGAATGTTGTGGTATTGTAAAATTATTCGTACGTACATTTATGCTATGAACATTTGATCTTAATTGTAATTTGTTGTACAGATAACTTGGTATAGTGCTTTTCATTAGTTTATAAAGAAAAATACAATAAAGATACATGAATCTATTATGTATTTTTAGTTCCTTACAATTGTTCAAAAAAGGTGTAACATGATGGGTATAGGGTATTTCGAATACAAATCTCATGCATGAATTTTGCAATTGTTGCAATCTAAATTTATTTTGTTGTGTTAAAAAATCATAGTACACACAAGAACAGTAATCCAAATTAGGATAGATCAGGCTTTGTATAAGTTTAAGTTTAGTGTTTGATGATAATGATTTCTTCATTCTATAGAGCATTTTTAGTTTCATAAATGATAAGCTAATAATTTTATTTACATGTTTTTCAAAATTCAAATTATTATCAAATATTACTCCTAGGCTTTTATATATATATATATATATATATATATATATATATATATATATATATATATATATATATATATATATATATATATATATATATATATATAAAAAAGAAAAAAATGAGATTTACTCGCGGGATCATTACATTACAGTAAAAGAAAATTTAATTATTGGGTATGCCCGCATAGAAAGTAGCTAACCGTGGACACGTGTTTCGACCTTACGGTACTCATCAGCACGGTGAGAAAAAAAAGTTGAAAGGATGGGCTCAACTTGTTAGAAGACACAAATCTATATATATATATATATATATATATATATATATATATATATATATATATATATATATATATATATATATATATATATATATATATATATATATATATATATATATATATATATATATATATATATATATATATATATATATATATATATGTACGTATATATATATATATGTATATATATATATATATATATATATATATATATATATATATATATATATATATATATATATATATATATATATATATATATATATATATATATATATATATATATATATATATATATATATATATATATATATATATATATATATATATATATATATATATATATATATATATGTATATGTATACATATATATGTATATGTATATATATATATATATATATATATATATATATATATATATATATATATACATATATATATATATATATATACATATATATATATATATATATATATATATATATATATATATATATATATATATATATATATATATATATATATATATATATATATATATATATATATATATATATATATATATATATATATATATATACAGGGTGTCCCAGCCTCGCGTCGGCTAAATGTCCTGGCTCTCTTATAAGAGATATCGAAAAATTCAAAAACGGGGTGATAGATGGCGCAAAGGTGCATAGTTGAAAAATATTTTGAAATATACAGGGTGATCTATTTAGGCGTGACGACATAAACTTATGTTTTTTAAATGGAACACTAGGTATATTATTACATATTTGAATTCTACTTTTAAAGAAGACTCAAACGATAAGCCACTTGATGGGTCTGCGATGGGTCGGTACCATGATATGGGTGAGTATGTACCAAAAAACATGCCAACTTTGTGAGCTCACTGTTACGTAATGGAAGAACATTTTGAGATCTAGATTGCGTCAAAAATTGTCAAACACCCTGTAGTTTACGCTACTAATATCGGATCTAACGAAATCGGTCATTTTATACCGGGTGAGTCAGGAAACGCCAAAATTACTTTTTCTCATTTTTTTCAAATGGAACGCCCTGTATATTATGACACCAAAGGAAAGCCCTTTGAAAGAGATTTCCACTGATATAAAGGTTCAAGGGTCTATCTATCTTGGGTGCCAAGAATTTGATGGCAAAAAAGGCACAATTCGAGGTTTATCAAAAAATTACGCTCAATTTTCAATTATTTTGTGAATTTTCGCTAAAATCGGCTCTTTTCAGTAAGACAATTTTGAAAATAATGATATCAACTTATCTGCACCATGATAGTTCTCTACAGACAAAAAGAAAATCAAGAAAAAGAGGAAACGAAAACTTTATTTGGAAGGAAACTGGGTGGAAGCACTGGAAATTAAACTAAATGTTCAAAAATGTTCCCATTCTCCCTGATATACAGCAGTAAACGATTTTCAGTTGTTCTTCGAACATCGGCTAGTGTAGCCATTGAAACATTCTTTCCTGCATATCCTCCTTGGTTGTGGGCCTCACCCTGTAGACATCCTGCTTCACATAACCCCATAGGAAAAAATCCAAAGGTCTGAAGACCCTGCCGGCCATCTTATGGGTCCTCCAAGACCAATCCATTGTTCCCCTCTCCAATTAGTTAAAAAATCTTTTACTATTCGACGGTTATGTGGGGGCGCACCGTCGTGCTGGAACCACATGTTCTCTCTGACGTCTTCATCTACATCTTGAAGCAGCCCCTCTAAATTCAAAAGCAAGAAATTGTGATATCTTCGGCCATTTAATGCCCCATCCTCAAAAAACCACGGTCCAATGACATGGTTGTCTATTATACCACCCCATACATTAATTGACCATCGATTTTGGTGATCCACTTGCCTGACCCAGTGCGTTTCAGTCGCATAATAATGCATGTTATAGCGATTTACTGTCCCATTACTGCGAAAGGTAGCTTCATCGGTAAATAAAACCTTTGATAAAAATTGGGCATCTTCGTTAATTTTATTTAGCATTATATTACAGAAATTAATACGATTTTGAAAATCTTCCCCCATAAAGGTCTTGGTGTAATTGAATGTGATAGGGTGATATTTGTATTTATTGATGATACGATTTACAGAAGTTTTACTTACATCGGTTTGTTGTTCAATTTCACGACAACTTATGTGAGGATTCTCTTGCACATGAAGCAAAACTGTCAATTCGTGTTCTTCATTATTTACAACCATGTTCCTCAATTTTCTTTTGGTATAACACACATTACCAGTGTCCTCAAATCTTTCTTTCAAGTTTTTGAATGAGTTGGGATCAGGAGTTCGTCTCTCGGTGTATTTCATTTCATAAATCCTTGATGCCAATAAGCAATTCCTATCAGCTTCTCCCAAACAATATATTCTCATATCAGTTAACTCTTGTTGGGTGAATTTCATTGTTACTCGTTCGTTTATACTAAGAAAAATATCAACACTCGAAATTTTACTACAATAAAGTAAACTATTGACAAGACTGGTACTTTTATGACAGGTACCTACTTGATTTTTTTGAATTTTTTTCGATAAATTGAAAGTTAGAAGCAATTTGAAATTCTCTACAATTTTTTTTTATTTATTCTTTCGATGATAGTACGTGGAACAACAGCTTCCCAAACTTAACAAAAATTTTATTATATTTCATTGAATTGAAAATAAAAGTATTTTTTGGTCTTATTTTAGAAGAATGAATTACACCATTTTAAAAGTTGAGAAAAAAATACTACGAAAAGCTACGTTTTATTAAGCACCATTCTAAAATAATAAATCATTTCGCGACAAAATTACGTCGGGCTAGAAAAAACTTATCATGACATGAATTTATACACGCATTTCAGAAAAAAAAATTAAATTTATCAGGCGTTGACTATTTTATACTTAAGTATTTTTCTGCACTGAAGTACGGTATTTTTCTCCGAGTATAAGAATAATTATTTTTGAAATTTTCTTACTGAAAAGCGCCGATTTCAGCGAAAATTCACAAAACAATTGAAAATTGAGCGTAATTTTTTGATAAACCTCGAATTGTGCCTTTTTGCCATCAAATTCTTGGCACCCAAGATAGATAGACCCTTGAACCTTTATATCAGTGGAAATCTCTTTCAAAGGGCTTTCCTTTGGTGTCATAATATATAGGGCGTTCCATTTGAAAAAAATGAGAAAAAGTAATTTTGGCGTTTCCTGACACCCGATATAAAATGACCGATTTCGTTAGATCCGATAACAGTAGCGTAAACTACAGGGTGTTTGACAATTTTTGACATAATCTAGATCTCAAAATGTTCTTCCATTACATCACAGTGAGCTCACAAATTTGGCATGTTTTTGGTACAAACCCATCCATATCATGGTACCGACCCATCGCAGACCCATCAAGTGGCATATCGTTTAAGTCGTCTTTAAAAGGAGAATTCAAATATGTAATAATATACCTAGTGTTCTATTTAAAAAAACATAAGTTTATGTCGTCACGCCTAAATGGATCACCCTGTATATTTCAAAATATTTTTAGGCTATGTACCTTTGCGCCCTCTATCACTCCGTTTTTGAAATTTTTCGATATCTCTTATAAGAGCCAGGACATTTGGCCGACGCGAGGCTGGGACACCCGGTATATATATATATATATATATATATATATATATATATATATATATATATATATATATATATATATATGTGTGTGTGTGCGCGTGCGGGTGTGTGGGAGTGTATGGGTTTGTATGGGTGTGCGTGTGGGTGTGCATGTGGGTGGGCGTGCGCGTGTGCATGTAAAGCGATATTTTAAATTGCTCTACAAACCAATATTTGAAAATATTGCGGAATTATTTTTATAGAGACATGTAGTTACCTTACATTATTGCATACCAATCCTGTATTGCAATATTGAAATACAAACGAGAAAACGCCTGCGGTATTTTCTTTTTTTTAATTTTTTTTTGGAAAAACCCGATATTTTTGGTTCCGCCATTAAAAACACCCTATACAATTTTTTTAGGGTCACCAATCGATTTTTTTTATTTGGGACACCGGGTACACCAAATTTTCTTTGGGCCACCGTATACCACTCTCCTAGAAGTAAATTTTAATTAAATATCAAAATTGGTCGGAAAAGACTAAAATTTTAAAATTTTCATCGCTCATATCTTCTCTAAAAGGAACACACGGCCGCCAGTGGCATAAAAAAATAAAGGGCAAGGTCGAGAGACCTAAATGTCGGGGCACCAAAAGCGTACGAAGTGGGGTTAATTGGAGAATTTTTATAAAACATGCAAATTTTACACGGAGGAATCTAACGAAATAAAACTGTCGGAATCGAGTAAGAGCACCTTTTTTGTGCAGTTTTTAATATTGATGCTTTTTTTCGTTCTAAATTAAAGAAAAAACACAAAAATAATTATAACTAAAATTCATTCTCACCTCTTCTGTAACTACTCCAGCAAATCATGATATTTAGATAAAAATTTGACAAAATATATAACATTATGAAATTATTTTCAAAAATTACAAATAATCAACATAAACATGTAATGAAAAAGTAGTTTAAAGAATATCTAACTAGAATCATTAGCTACGTAATAATTTCACTTGTTATAATCTTGTTTTTGTATAAGTGCCTCCAGAGTTATCATTATTGGAAAAAAGTTGACATCAAGAATAAAGCAAATAAGGGAATCACAGAAATCCAAGAAATTAAATAATTACAAAAACACTGTTTTTTTTTATTTTCTTTATCCGAAACAGATTTAAAAAAAGAATTGGAGACAATACGACTTATAGCATATAATAACGGGTACTCTCAAAATACAATAAATAAATTAATTTTCAAAAAACAAAATAACATTCTCTTAAAAAAAATGTACCCCTTTGATAACGTAAAAAAAGACAAAACATATATCTCAATACTATGTGCAGGACACCTCTTTAATTAAATCAGTAATACCTTGTCAAAATTTAATATAAAAAACATTCAGTTCGAACAGAAACATAGGCAGACTTTTGTGCAACGCAAAAGAAAAAAATTATATATACAAAAAGTGTAGGGTATATCGGATAGAATGTTCAGAATTTAATGCAGCATATAAATAAATAAATAAATAAATAAATAAATATATATATATATATATATATATATATATATATATATATATATATATATATATATATATATATATATATATATATATATATATATATATATATATATATATATATATATATATATATATATATATATATATATATATATATATATATATATATATATATATATATTAAAAAATGATTAAATATGATTTGAAGGAAACAACTACTCAGCGGGCAAATACCCCGACCTGCATTGAATTACACCTTCAAATCATGATAGATCGATAGCCAATATCATTTGTCAATTCCTAACCAGACATAGATCGATTTCGAACTTATTTGTTCTCTTCAGTATGCCATAGGTTATGGAACAGACAAATGATAGTGGCCAACCTGCTAGTTATATACTAACTATGGTGAAGTGAATAGTGGTGAGAGGTATGAAACTTCTCATATGGTCTGAATGCTACTATCCGACCGACATCCTCGATGTCTCTGTGGCGGATAGCGACCTGCATCACAGCAAGTACCGAGAGCGGCGACCCCTAGCCCAGGTGGACTTGTTGTAGAACCAGTCCAAGGGCACTTTTAACAAATTAAAATTTTTAACTTTTTTCAAAAAATTCCGAAAATTCGATTTTTTATCATATATAAAATTTTTCTTACCACCAGACGCACGAGGATCGCTGTGACAAAGCACCAATACAAAAATTCTCCACACATGAATGAAATTTCTATTACAGTTATAATCACCTAGCCGTCAACCCCATTCTACACATAAAATATACATTTCAATCTCATATAACCTTATCTTTCAGAGGCGAGCAGATGTACCCAACCTTATTTTCAATTAAATAAATTTTCTCGATCAAATACCAGCAACTATAAGCATAGTAGGAATTTTGTTATCAAAAAAGATAATTAAATTAATTAGACCAATTAATAAATCCATCAAAATATTCATATCAAAATCTGTACTAAACCATTAATAATCTAATTGACAGATAAAGTAAATATATTATTTATTTAAGTTACCATTACACTAAATTAACAAAGTTCTTTAAAAAAATATTTTTTTCAGAAAATTTTTCAAAAAATTTCATTTACCAAAAAATTGCCAGAAAATTTCCAACAAAAAATTAAAATTGGAAATTTTAATCAGTCATCAAATTTTTTCAAAATTATTATTGGCAATTAATTTCCGCTAGACACTTAATTAATAAATCATTAATAACAATTTTCGACCTAGCTCAAACACTTTTTATCGAAAATTAAATTTTAAAAAAATAAATTAAAATTTTTAATATTAACTTAAGAAACAATCACTTGTCCATATAATATCAGTAGGAAAAAATTTCACGCGACACCAATCTCAGGTTTCGTGGTGCTTTACAAATTTTCACTACAAAATTTTTTCTAAGTGCAGATTTTGGTACTTTCCAATTTTTTAAATAAAAAACTTTTTAATTAATTACACAGGCCGTGATGGCTTTAGCAAAAATCTGATTATGTAGGGTTGTTTGTATGTTTACCCTTATACGATTCCATCAATAGAGGACGACGTGAAGGTCAAACGACACGGCACGTGTCGCGCTTTCAACACACATGGTACATATATGCTCCCGCTGCCGCCTCACCTCACCTCTGGCAATAAAGTGGAATTTTCAAGTTTAATAATGTAATAAACATCAAATACTATCGGTTGCTAATTGACCCACATTAAGATACACATAATAAACCAAGAAATTAATTTTTACATTTAATATTAATTAAGATATTTCATTTTTTTGGCTCTCCTGACTTGTAAATTTCACGTAAATTTCTCTTTAACTATTAATAACTCCGTTAATAATTAACCAATTTAATTCAATCAAAAACCAAACGGTAGCTTGAAAAATCTACTATCCACCACCCCAATTACATTAATATAAACCCTTGAGAACAGTTCTGAAAAAAGCGCGGGAAACGTGCAATGGTAACAATCTATCTAAGCCATACGGGGCCCGGCCGCTCGCTGCTGCAGTCGCGAAATCGGCGCTGAAACTTCCGCCAAACCTGATTTACTTAGACAAAGCAATTTATATCACTCGCGAGTCTTAGTCCATCACAGCCCAACCAATCAACATTTGCAAAAACACGTTCAGCTTATATACCAGCAAAATTTTCACCAATAGGAATTTTTCAATTCCAAAAGCCATCTAAACCCAACCTCTCCAGAGGAACACTTGGGTATTCGAAAAGAATTCTCATCTCGACCATCAAAAACTCATTTGGCTGTACAAAATCAGCGTCAATCACCGAAATACTGTCACAGTGAATCCGACTGCCGAAAGTAGTAAAAATTCTACCGCGTCGCGATCAAAAAACTACCCTTTTCCCTATCCTTACTTATTCTGCACAAAAGAAAGCAGATAAGGTCTGTGTTTTAAAATACAAGTGCCCAAAGAAGCAGAACTTCCGACGGAGGGATCGGTAAGAAAATTATATGAACATTTGCATAGTGAATTTTAATGAAAAAAGACATTTTTTTGCTATTAAAAGACATTTGATAATTATTTTGAACATTTTAACACATAAAGACATTGCTGTTGAATTGCAAAAAATCAGTGCTAAAGACATTTGTAATAATGTATAATCAAATAAATAAGACTCTCAGAATAGGGAATTCCAAATATTTAGCCTAGGTCAGTAACTGGGTCGGTTCAATGACCTACATTGGAATGTAAATAATACGAACTTTGTAAATATATATTATTAAGTGTGAAAACATTATTTATTGAACTTTGAGTGTTATATTTGACTTTCAGGTGATAAACTATCATACAGAGTGTCTAAAAAATCACGACCCAGTAAAAAAATAAAAATTTTACGTAAATATTAAAATTTGTATGAAAAATTCAGAAAGTGATATTTTGCTAAATTGAATATTTTAAAAGCTGAATTGTGGAATTTTTAAGTCAGAAAAATTTCTAAGTTATTTTTAAAGACAATTATTGTGAAAAAATTATAGACATTTCTTTTAAAGACAAATTTTAAAATTAAAATTTTGCTAAGTTGCTAAAAGTAACTTGGAACTTTAAAAAAAGTGAAATAATAATTTGGTGAACAGACACTGGGAAATTTTTTTAAAATATTATTGTGCATATACTTTGATCTGCTATTTGTGAACATTTTTCAATATATATATTTGTGCTATTTATCCTTATCTGTGTACTCACCCCGAGTGGCCTCCCCATATCTTTTACAGACAATTTTACAAAGAAAGAATTCGATTGCCCCTCCAACTTGGGAGGAAATAAAATTTTGGTGTGTTTTACTACCTATCCTTTCCTTTGCCACTCGGTACACAGTGACCTCAAGAGCTTAAAACTTAAAATATTCTACCTTCGAGGGACTTTGAATCTTCCGCCGAGGGAGATCACCAGGGGCACGGCTATAAGTGGCCGTTGTCAACAAATAGGTAAATTTCTACGAGTGCTCATAGCTTAGAAGCTAGCCAAAAAATACTTCTACAAACAAAAATCGACCCTGGGAATATCTACCCTGCTCATCAATAAAGCTACGCTGCTTTTTCAAACAAATTTCCAGAAATTCCGAACGCCAAAGTCTCTGGCGCTCAACCCCGGATTTTTTAAAATTTTTTGGGACTGAAAATTTGGAAAATCAAAAAACTGGAAATAAAAAAGTCGCTCACCAACCCCAGCGGCGTAGACAGACTAACCTAATGTGATTAAATATGATTTGAAGGAAACAACTACTCAGCGGGCAAATACCCCTACCTGCATTGAATTACACCTTCAAATCATGATAGATCGATAGCCAATATCATTTGTCAATTCCTAACCAGACATAGATCGATTTCGAACTTATTTGTTCTCTTCAGTATGCCATAGGTTATGGAACAGACAAATGATAGTGGCCAACCTGCTAGTTATATACTAACTATGGTGAAGTGAATAGTGGTGAGAGGTATGAAACTTCTCATATGGTCTGAATGCTACTATCCGACCGACATCCTCGATGTCTCTGTGGCGGATAGCGACTTGCATCACAGCAAGTACCGAGAGCGGCGACCCCTAGCCCAGGTGGACTAACCTAATGTTATTAAATATGATTTGAAGAAAACAACTACTCAGCGGGCAAATACCCCGACCTGCATTGAATTACACCTTCAAATCATGATAGATCGATAGCCAATATCATTTGTCAATTCCTAACCAGACATAGATCGATTTCGAACTTATTTGTTCTCTTCAGTATGCCATATGTTATGGAACAGACAAATGATAGTGGCCAACCTGCTAGTTATATACTAACTATGGTGAAGTGAATAGTGGTGAGAGGTATGAAACTTCTCATATGGTCTGAATGCTACTATCCGACCGACATCCTCGATGTCTCTGTGGCGGATAGCGACTTGCATCACAGCAAGTACCGAGAGCGGCGACCTCTAGCCCAGGTGGACTAACCTAATGTGATTAAATATGATTTGAAGGAAACAACTACTCAGCGGGCAAATATCCCGACCTGCATTGAATTACACCTTCAAATCATGATAGATCGATAGCCGGGGTCGCCGCTCTCGGTACTTGCTGTGATGCAAGTCGCTATCCGCCACAGAGACATCGAGGATGTCGGTCGGATAGTAGCATTCAGACCATATGAGAAGTTTCATACCTCTCACCACTATTCACTTCACCATAGTTAGTATATAACTAGCAGGTTGGCCACTATCATTTGTCTGTTCCATAACATATGGCATACTGAAGAGAACAAATAAGTTCGAAATCGATCTATGTCTGGTTAGGAATTGACAAATGATATTGGCTATCGATCTATCATGATTTGAAGGTGTAATTCAATGCAGGTCGGGGTATTTGCCCGCTGAGTAGTTGTTTTCTTCAAATCATATTTAATAACATTAGGTTAGTCCACCTGGGCTAGGGGTCGCCGCTCTCGGTACTTGCTGTGATGCAAGTCGCTATCCGCCACAGAGACATCGAGGATGTCGGTCGGATAGTAGCATTCAGACCATATGAGAAGTTTCATACCTCTCACCACTATTCACTTCACCATAGTTAGTATATAACTAGCAGGTTGGCCACTATCATTTGTCTGTTCCATAACCTATGGCATACTGAAGAGAACAAATAAGTTCGAAATCGATCTATGTCTGGTTAGGAATTGACAAATGATATTGGCTATCGATCTATCATGATTTGAAGGTGTAATTCAATGCAGGTAGGGGTATTTGCCCGCTGAGTAGTTGTTTCCTTCAAATCATATTTAATCACATTAGGTTAGTCTGTCTACGCCGCTGGGGTTGGTGAGCGACTTTTTTATTTCCAGTTTTTTGATTTTCCAAATTTTCAGTCCCAAAAAAAATTTTAAAAATCCGGGGTTGAGCGCCAGAGACTTTGGCGTTCGGAATTTCTGGAAATTTGTTTGAAAAAGCAGCGTAGCTTTATTGATGAGCAGGGTAGATATTCCCAGGGTCGATTTTTGTTTGTAGAAGTATTTTTTGGCTAGCTTCTAAGCTATGAGCACTCGTAGAAATTTACCTATTTGTTGACAACGGCCACTTATAGCCGTGCCCCTGGTGATCTCCCTCGGCGGAAGATTCAAAGTCCCTCGAAGGTAGAATATTTTAAGTTTTAAGCTCTTGAGGTCACTGTGTACCGAGTGGCAAAGGAAAGGATAGGTAGTAAAACACACCAAAATTTTATTTCCTCCCAAGTTGGAGGGGCAATCGAATTCTTTTCTTTGTAAAATTGTCTGTAAAAGATATGGGGAGGCCACTCGGGGTGAGTACACAGATAAGGATAAATAGCACAAATATATATATTGAAAAATGTTCACAAATAGCAGATCAAAGTATATGCACAATAATATTTTAAAAAAAATTTCCCAGTGTCTGTTCACCAAATTATTATTTCACTTTTTTAAAGTTCCAAGTTACTTTTAGCACTTAGCAAAATTTTAATTTTAAAATTTGTCTTTAAAAGAAATGTCTATAATTTTTTCACAATAATTGTCTTTAAAAATAACTTAGAAATTTTTCTGACTTAAAAATTCCACAATTCAGCTTTTAAAATATTCAATTTAGCAAAATATCACTTTCTGAATTTTTCATACAAATTTTAATATTTACGTAAAATTTTTATTTTTTTACTGGGTCGTGATTTTTTAGACACTCTGTATGATAGTTTATCACCTGAAAGTCAAATATAACACTCAAAGTTCAATAAATAATGTTTTCACACTTAATAATATATATTTACAAAGTTCGTATTATTTACATTCCAATGTAGGTCATTGAACCGACCCAGTTACTGACCTAGGCTAAATATTTGGAATTCCCTATTCTGAGAGTCTTATTTATTTGATTATACATTATTACAAATGTCTTTAGCACTGATTTTTGCAATTCAACAGCAATGTCTTTATGTGTTAAAATGTTCAAAATAATTATCAAATGTCTTTTAATAGCAAAAAATGTCTTTTTCATTAAAATTCACTATGCAAATGTTCATATAATTTTCTTACCGATCCCTCCGTCGGAAGTTCTGCTTCTTTGGGCACTTGTATTTTAAAACACAGACCTTATCTGCTTTCTTTTGTGCAGAATAAGTAAGGATAGGGAAAAGGGTAGTTTTTTGATCGCGACGCGGTAGAATTTTTACTACTTTCGGCAGTCGGATTCACTGTGACAGTATTTCGGTGATTGACGCTGATTTTGTACAGCCAAATGAGTTTTTTGATGGTCGAGATGAGAATTCTTTTCGAATACCCAAGTGTTCCTCTGGAGAGGTTGGGTTTAGATGGCTTTGGAATTGAAAAATTCCTATTGGTGAAAATTTTGCTGGTATATAAGCTGAACGTGTTTTTTGCAAATGTTGATTGGTTGGGCTGTGATGGACTAAGACTCGCGAGTGATATAAATTGCTTTGTCTAAGTAAATCAGGTTTGGCGGAAGTTTCAGCGCCGATTTCGCGACTGCAGCAGCGAGCGGCCGGGCCCCGTATGGCTTAGATAGATTGTTACCATTGCACGTTTCCCGCGCTTTTTTCAGAACTGTTCTCAAGGGTTTATATTAATGTAATTGGGGTGGTGGATAGTAGATTTTTCAAGCTACCGTTTGGTTTTTGATTGAATTAAATTGGTTAATTATTAACGGAGTTATTAATAGTTAAAGAGAAATTTACGTGAAATTTACAAGTCAGGAGAGCCAAAAAATGAAATATCTTAATTAATATTAAATGTAAAAAATTAATTTCTTGGTTTATTATGTGTATCTTAATGTGGGTCAATTAGCAACCGATAGTATTTGATGTTTATTACATTATTAAACTTGAAAATTCCACTTTATTGCCAGAGGTGAGGTGAGGCGGCAGCGGGAGCATATATGTACCATGTGTGTTGAAAGCGCGACACGTGCCGTGTCGTTTGACCTTCACGTCGTCCTCTATTGATGGAATCGTATAAGGGTAAACATACAAACAACCCTACATAATCAGATTTTTGCTAAAGCCATCACGGCCTGTGTAATTAATTAAAAAGTTTTTTTATTTAAAAATTGGAAAGTACCAAAATCTGCACTTAGAAAAAATTTTGTAGTGAAAATTTGTAAAGCACCACGAAACCTGAGATTGGTGTCGCGTGAAATTTTTTTCCTACTGATATTATATGGACAAGTGATTGTTTCTTAAGTTAATATTAAAAATTTTAATTTATTTTTTAAAATTTAATTTTCGATAAAAAAGTGTTTGAGCTAGGTCGAAAATTGTTATTAATGATTTATTAATTAAGTGTCTAGCGGAAATTAATTGCCAATAATAATTTTGAAAAAATTTGATGACTGATTAAAATTTCCAATTTTAATTTTTTGTTGGAAATTTTCTGGCAATTTTTTGGTAAATGAAATTTTTTTGAAAAATTTTCTGAAAAAAATATTTTTTTAAAGAACTTTGTTAATTTAGTGTAATGGTAACTTAAATAAATAATATATTTACTTTATCTGTCAATTAGATTATTAATGGTTTAGTACAGATTTTGATATGAATATTTTGATGGATTTATTAATTGGTCTAATTAATTTAATTATCTTTTTTGATAACAAAATTCCTACTATGCTTATAGTTGCTGGTATTTGATCGAGAAAATTTATTTAATTGAAAATAAGGTTGGGTACATCTGCTCGCCTCTGAAAGATAAGGTTATATGAGATTGAAATGTATATTTTATGTGTAGAATGGGGTTGACGGCTAGGTGATTATAACTGTAATAGAAATTTCATTCATGTGTGGAGAATTTTTGTATTGGTGCTTTGTCACAGCGATCCTCGTGCGTCTGGTGGTAAGAAAAATTTTATATATGATAAAAAATCGAATTTTCGAATTTTTTGAAAAAGTTAAAAAATTTTAATTTGTTAAAAGTGCCCTTGGACTGGTTCTACAACAAGTCCACCTGGGCTAGGGGTCGCCGCTCTCGGTACTTGCTGTGATGCAGGTCGCTATCCGCCACAGAGACATCGAGGATGTCGGTCGGATAGTAGCATTCAGACCATATGAGAAGTTTCATACCTCTCACCACTATTCACTTCACCATAGTTAGTATATAACTAGCAGGTTGGCCACTATCATTTGTCTGTTCCATAACCTATGGCATACTGAAGAGAACAAATAAGTTCGAAATCGATCTATGTCTGGTTAGGAATTGACAAATGATATTGGCTATCGATCTATCATGATTTGAAGGTGTAATTCAATGCAGGTCGGGGTATTTGCCCGCTGAGTAGTTGTTTCCTTCAAATCATATTTAATCACATTAGGTTAGTCCACCTGGGCTAGGGGTCGCCGCTCTCGGTACTTGCTGTGATGCAAGTCGCTATCCGCCACAGAGACATCGAGAATGTCGGTCGGATAGTAGCATTCAGAAAATATATATATATATATATATATATATATATATATATATATATATATATATATATATATATATATATATATATATATATATATAACAAAAAATTATAAATAAACTTCGGGGATGCAGTCAACGGGTTCAAAAAAAGAGACTCTTTTTCAAATTCAAGCTTTCGAAACTTTATTGTTTCTTCCTCAGGAATTCTACAAAAATTGATATTATAATAATTTGTGAAACTTAGGAAATTATTTTCAAATTCAACAACCTTTTTGCTAAGTTGAAAGACAAGGACGACTTAATGAATTACTCCAATGTGGTGTATTGCATCTCTTGTAATGACTGTGAAAAAAAGTATATTGGTCAAACTAGCAGAAAAGTTAAAGATAGGATTACATCACACAGAAGTGACGTTAGACTTAACAAAGAGTCATCGATGTTAGCTAAACATGTTTTATCATTAGACCATAATAATTACGATGATGTTAAGATTTTAAACTTCGAAAAGAACCTTCATAAAACGACTTTTCTAGAAATGAGTCACATCTTTAACGAACCAAACGCTATGAACGATAGAAATGATATTGAAGGTCTCAGTATATTATATACTTATTTATTGCATTCACAGACATATAGCAATAACACAAATAACACCCTGTATAGTACTTTTGTGAATTAGTGGTTTTTTGATTTGGTGTGTTGGCATCCATATTTGCCAGGACTGAAACAGAGAGAGAGGACAAGTGACAGCCCTCTCACTCTGGTTCAGACTTGGATATGTGGTTTTTTGTAAACATTCCGATGTTTTTTCACTAACCAACAAGAAATGTAGTTGACTGCTATTTGTTCAATTTTCGTAGTGGTTGATACAAATTTTTAATCAAGCGTTTTTGATTTTAACATCCCAGTAGAATGTAGTTCACAAATGTGATTTATTTTTGCAATATAAATGTGTTTCCAGTCCTTAAGACATGTCAATTTAAATTTTTTTAACCTCAAATTAGTAAGTACTTTAAACATTTTTAACAAATTATTATAATATCAATTTTTGTAGAATTCCTGAGGAAGAAACAATAAAGTTTCGAAAGCTTGAATTTGAAAAAAGAGTCTCTTTTTTGAACCCGTTGACTGCATCCCCGAAGTTAATTTATAATTTTTTTGTTCTTAACTTAGACAGTCGTCTAATTTGTCTTTGTATATATATATATATATATATATATATATATATATATATATATATATATATATATATATATATATATATATATATATATATATATATATATATATATATTTATATATATATATATATGTATATATATATATATGTATATATATATATATATATATATGTATATATATATATGTATATATATATATGTATATATATCGATTTTTTTGTTGTTAAAAAAAAAGCCGATATTTCAACCGATTTTTTCGCATATTACCGATCAATTTAAAAAAGCGCGCAATAAATAACCATGTTAGTACAACATTTCAAGCAAGTTTTAAGCTCAAAATTGACTAGAAATATGAAAGCGTGTATGAGCTATCGAGATTTTAAAAAAACGTGATTTTTTTCGAAAAAATCAATTTTTGCAAAATGTTTATAATATTTTAAAATTTTTTGAAAACGATCTTTTTTTAGTTAGTAGGGAGCTACACTTTTACCAAGTTTCGTGAAAAAAATGATTTGTTTTCACGAAGATATCATCGTTTTAAAAAAACGCGATTTTTAACGGTTTTTTTCAAATAAATAATTTATTTTTGAATTTTTTGACATCGGATTTCTACAGATCGATCCGTATTTAATAGTTCTACAACTTTTTTTCATTTTATGGCACCATGACAGAGTAAAATGGAAAAAAACCGTTTTTGGCCAACTTTGGGCCCAATTTACTATGGGCCCCCGAGGTGCCAGTTGTTTGTATTTTGGTTTATTGAATTCTATGGAAAATTTCCGATTTTTTGCATATTTTTGTTTACTGTATCTTCACTTAAGGGTCCAAATCCGTAGGCAGACCGCGCTAATATATATATAATATATGTATAGGTCAAACAGGTAGATCATTTGATATAAGATATACAGAAACAACACTTCAACTTTTATAAACATTTAGTAGATTCAGGCCATACTATAACTAATAATCATATGCCAAAATATTACATATTTGTGAAAAAAGTAAAAAACAACTTACTAGGAGCTATGAAAATAAATAAGTTAAATAAAAATTAAAATTATAACATAGTAGACAATCCGATAGATATAAATAATTCCCCGTTATTAAATTTAGTTCAGTAAACTATTGCTGTTAAGATAAAAATTCAACCCAAAATATAAATTTACTACCTCACCCTCTATGATTTTAAGACAACATCCTTACACAGAGAAACCAACCATAAACTTATTTGCTGTTCATTTTATATCTAAAGAATAAGTTTGTATTTTTAGTTACTTGAAAATGTCCGAATGGAATGAAACTAATCGTAAAATTAAAAATAAAAGTGAAATTTAGACAAGTAAAAAACAGTGTTTTGTAATTATTTAATTTCAAAATGGATTTTCACACAGTATCTTCAATCAACTTTTTGAAATCCAAGAAGATGGAGAAGAAAAATTTTGAATGAAAATTCTTCCTCATAATTTACATTCTTGAGGAGGATATATAGCCCAGTAAATATATATATATATATATATATATATATATATATATATATATATATATATATATATATATATATATATATATATATATATATATATATATATATATATATATATATATATATATCGGTATCTTCATTAAATCACTGTCATTAAAGATATTCAGGAGAGACGAGCTAATCGTGGTTGTAACAACAAAATACTTATTTTTTGACCGTGTTAGTGTTAAAATAACGTCATTTTGTGTTCTTGTGGTAAATTCTGTGTTTGTAACAAATTTATTTTTTTAAATGTGAATTTTTAAAATCAAAAACAAAATTTACAAACAGTATTTTATAAAACACATTTTTAAATAAATTAATTTAACAATAATAATTTGTAAAAAATGTTAACGTAAAGAATACTTACACACATTAAGAGCAGAGAGGTGAAAATTAGTTTTGGCACAGTATTTTGATGACCAATACCCTATTATTTTTCTGGGATAATATGAAAGAATTAGAATTTTGTGCCATTCGAGCAAACACCGCAAGATATGAGAAAAATTCTTGTTAGATGATTATTGTGTTTAAAACAGAATAGAACATTTTTGAGTATTTAATTTAACTTACTAATTTGTTAAAGTCATGTTATTGCATTTATCATAATATAAACTTGTTTGAATAACAAAGCGGATTTTTTTCCTAAATTGTTATGTTTTTTAATTCAAAATTGAGTAGAGACCTACCAGTTTATTTCAGATACCCGACTCTATAATAATTTTAAAAAATTGCGTGATTTATAAATTTTTTATTATTTTAAGAAATTGTGAAATTTCAGGACGGTGAAAGAATTCTAGTGCAAAAAGATCTCTAAAATCTTTGTTGGTTACGATTCAGCAGTACTACAAATTTGCGTATGTTTTGGTGTAAAATGTCGAATAGGTACTTAACTTGATAACGATAAGTATTATATATGGAAACAGATATAGGATTTGTTTGCATTTCCTTAATTGTCACAAAAAGTTGAGATGGCGCATGCCACTTAAAGTGTCGTGTTTTTGCTCTCGGCCAAACAATTGGGCCAGCGCGGCAGGTAGGTAACTGTTCTGATGAAAGGCCGAAATCTGAATGTTTTTTGTGCCATCTACGGATTAAGTAAATAAATCTATTTATTCAACTACAGACCCACGTATTTTTATATCAGTGTATTTGTCTAAAAGGGTCTCTAATCAAATGCGTACTAATATGTATGGTGTTCCACATATACAAAATAACTTATTTTAAATATTTTTAAAATACTACAAGTGTTTTCAAAATGTTCCAAACACTCAAAAGCAGGTATGTTTCAAGTCTTTTTGTAGTGCTTAACCCTTTCAGTGTGGGTGGCTCCGATCGGAGTCGCATCGGAGGCGCACGACTCCGATAGAAACCACACATCAAAAATAAACGGGGTGTTTATTCATTTTGATAAAACACTCTGTATACTACTAATTATAAACAATAATCAACTTCAAACAACAAAAACAACAATGGTTTAGCAAAAAAACGTTGCCGCTATTGCGATATCCTACGTCCTACAATTTCTGATATCAAAAACAACAATAGTTTAGCAAATAAAATTGTCGCTCTTGGAGATAGCCTACATCCTAAAAGTACCAGCGAATGTGTTAAAGCATAAACAAATAATGGGCTTAAGAATTGATATTGTTGATTACATTTTGTATTGTTTATTTGCTTCGACGTTTTTTATAAATTTATTAATCAACTATAAATCAAATAAACTACAAATTTGATATTACTTTAGACCCTTTGTCACACGTATTCCATTTTTACATAAAAAATTCCCGTTGTGGCTAGTGAAATAGTATCTAAACTATTATTCTTGATGTTGATGTTACATAATATATCTAAAAATGAATTAACTTTTTACGAATTCTACATACCTTATTAAAACCATAATATGATAAGAAAATACTACACCAATATAAAATAAATAAATTCAACAAATTAAACTCACCGAGTTTTCATGTTTTGGTGAATTCTTGCCTAACATCAACAATAAATAAATTGCAGTGCACAGAGATAAAAACACCAGAAGGGCGCATATAAAAGATTTAAGGTTTGAATCTTTTGGGCCGTGTTTGTTAACATTGTATGAACTTTGCTTAATCATGTTGACTACTGTAATAAAAAATGTTACGCAAAAGAAAAATTTTGTTTTAATCAACTGAGGTATAGGAAGGAAACAATTATCTTCAAACGATAAAAAGTGGTTAAGTCTGATGTTCTATCAGTTGTAAGTAAGCCTGAGTAGAATAAATTATTCTTCTCAATTTACACAGTAATTACTGTGGAAATGATTAAGAGAAATATTTTTTTAGTACAAATAATAATAATAAAATTAAACAGGGTTCTACTAAACATTAAAAGTTACAGTTTTTTTACTCGTATTAATATTTTGTTTAATTCAAATGTAAAATTAAAATTGGTCAAAAGCAATATATCAATTTTTACCTTTCTTTATTTTATTTGTCCTTCTTTCATTTTTCCTTCATGTATAATAATTATTTTTCTAGATTGCATATCTAAAATATACGGTTACGCAGTATAATATTGGAAGATTAAACGTCTGCGCATGTAACTTTGCATTAATTACTGATATAGGTCAATAAAATATTAATAAAAAAATTTACATTCCCAGGCAATAGAAATATATTATTTTGAAAGATTGAAATATACAGGGTGTTCCTAATTGCACCGATAAACTATGCGATTCTAAGTCGAATGAATTGGAGAAGATTTTATTAATGCGTTTACTAATTTGAGGATTGTAAACATTAAATTCTCAATTTCATGAGAGCCACTTAAACTTTTCTAATGAAACTCGGTACGCTTATTTCATATACGTTCCAACAACTCTATGTAATACGAAATAAATTAGTTGTCGCAATGGGGTAGTTTAGGGGTACCTAAGAGAGATGATATGTTTATTAGTTGCCAAACTGAAATTATCCAGCCATCACTTAATTACAAATTAAAAACTGTTCTTCCGTTTTCTCCGAATCATATTGGGCTAACAGATTAACTACAACCATTCCACATACCGCAGGATTAGTGGTTGTCGATCCGTTTTTGCAACTTTTGTGTCGGTATTATTTTTTAAAACTTGAGTTTTCGACGCTACGATTCACCATGATTTCTTTTTGAAGAAAGAACTCGCTAACCATAGTTATACCATTATAACCCAGCATGGACTCCTTATTTTTATGTAAATCACTTCCTGTTCACGCATAGTATACTGTGTTATGAGTCTTGATTGGCACCCACTATAAAATAAATTAAGATAAAGGTTTTATATAAATAGGAACAACTAATTATATGAAATCAGTTCTAATTTAACCTCTGTCATAGCAAGTAAGACTATTAAGTGTACATTTACTACTCAATAAAACTTGTTATCTTCGAAATTGTTCTGAACCTTTATTTACGTTCATATCTGGCGCAGTCGGCAGGATTAGTGAGTTGGGCAAACAGAAATAACCAAGAGAACTTGTTTGAGAAATTCCTGCACAAGATTTGTAAATTGAAGTTTCTGCTTTTGGTCTCAACCATCAAGATTCCACAAGAAGATCATCAGTCAATAGTAAGTGTTCCTTCCTTTTTCTTTTTCCTTGTTAAGATTGGCAGTGTAGAACTCCCTTGAGTGCATATCAAAATATTTAATTAATTTTGAGCGAATATCAGAATTAATTTTTTTACAAGTTTTGACTGTATATTAAAACTGTAATGAATCATACGCATGTTCATTACTATAGTTTCGGAAATTCCCGTTAGTCTTGTGCTGTCGCGCACTTCCTGCCGACATATGATGAATCACGCAGATGTTCATTCCTAGAAGTTTCTGCAATTACCGTTTGGCAGGTGCTGCCACGTACTTCCTGCCGCCATGAAATATTGACGTCACCAAGGCCAGGATTTTGGTATAAACAGAATGGCCGTAGCCGAGGAAAGGCATTCAGTTTTCTGCTGATAACTACCTTCAGCGTGTTGAGCTGGGTAGTTGAGGAGTCTTAAGCGTGTTGAGCTTGACTCCATTTGGTTAGAAATCAGAATCCGACGACGACGCCGCCCGGCTGAATGTCTGGTAGCATCTTGGGGTTTTAAGCGTGCTGAGCTTGACCTCCTGGTGTTGGTAGTCATTTTACCGCTCTGCACCGCCGTCACCAGTCTAGTAATTATTTATCGCCGTGAGTCTTCAGCGTGTTGAGCTATGCCCACTGTTGGTAAATAGTTGCTAAACCAACCGCCGTCACCAGTCCCCTAATTATTTATCGCCGTGAGTCTTCAGCGTGTTGAGCTGGGCCCACTGTTGGTAAATAGTTGCTAAACCAACCGCCGTCACCAGTCCCCTAATTATTTATTGCCGTGAGTCTTCAGCGTGTTGAGTTGGGCCCGCTGCCGTTAAATAATTATCGAACTTACCGCCGCATCGAATCCTAGATGTTTTACTTCAGTACTTGGAACTGAAGCCCACTGTCACTGTGCATTCACCGAATTACACTCTCCGTAAATTAATCTCACCGAAGTAAATAATATTTGTTAAATGTACTTGACTTGGTTTTATTGTTGAAGAATCAGATTTTATGTTTATTTAACTTGATGTTTTGGATATATTATGTTACTTTAATAAAATAAACTCTGTTATGAATACTTTGGGCTTTCTTATTTACAACTAACAGGAATCCTGGATTAATTCTCCAAACCAGCTATCCGAAAGCAAACACTGTTACGACGCCCAAACATACCTACTTCGCTACATATTTTGGGGCGTCCGAACAGACACCGTTACATAATTTGGCGCCCGAGCAGATTTCGGACAGGTTTTAGTTGTAGAGGGCCCAGGAAGTATTTTGTTATAGACTAGAAACACTAGTACTTACCTTTTTTTATATATTGATAAATATATCTTATTCTAAACATGAGTATATCTGATACAGAAGGCGCATGTGGACTTGAAGTCGCAGATGCCACCGTAGGTTGGATTTATAAGTTAAAAAAAAGATGAGTTACGTGCAGAATTAACCAAGTACGGACAAATTGCAACCGGAACCGTGGAGGAGTTACGTGTAAGATTAAAAAATATTGTATATGGAAATAAACCGAGAATAGAAATTTCTCCCCCGAATGCCGCCCCAGAACCGCCTCTTGGTGCTATTTTAGACCAAGTACGTAAATGGAATGTACATTTTGATGGGAAAAAAGACGTATTTTTATTTTTAGAACGTGTCGAAGAATTACAAGAAGGTTACAACTTTTCCAATGAACAAATACTCCGAGCACTACCTGAGTTGCTACAAGGTGATGCTTTATTATGGTACATTGCTATACAAACATTACTAAGGAGGTTAGGTAATGTATCACCAGAACAGCAACTTCACAGGATATATTCTAATTTAAAAACGGATTACAGAAAGTACATCCGAAACGAGATTTTTATACACTAACCGAACTTATAACTCTCGGAGAAGAGTATGAATTCATATGTAAAGAGGAAAATAGTAATAAACGTCCGTCATACACACTAAATAATATCACAGACCTAAATATCGCCCACAAAATTATTCATATAATAATTACAGAGGTCGTCAGCAAAATAATTCTTGTAATAATAACTATGAACGTACATATTCCTCAAACTATAGATACACTGGCGAACAGTCAGATAGTTCTAGGAAACAAAATTATACAAATCGAATCACACACAAACCAGACATTTCCAGACGTTATATATCCGAAAATTACACTAGAAATACGAGTTGTGGCGATGTGGGGACATTAATCACAGCCGTAGGAATTGCAATAACACACCTAAAAGATTTTGTTCATATTGTGGCCATCTAGATGTGTTAACAAAAGATTTTAAATGCAAAGACACGGGAAACCAGCAGCTAACCGTGCCAAAAACAGCTGTTGATACCGACGTAGCAATGACCAGTGTGTCCGATAACCGCCTGAAAGTTCCACTACAGATTGGTGACAAGTGGTTCGATGCGTTGATCGATACTGGTTCTGCACGCTCGTACATAGGTGGCTCTGTGTGTACTCTATGTGACCCAAAATATTTTAAGGAAATCTCCGACAAACGACTCAGTGTTAATATAGCAAATAGTGCAGAGGTGCAGATTGACAAGGAATATGAAATAAATTGTTCCGTGGCTGGAAAACAGTGGATTGATACGATTCTGTATATGCCGCAACTAACTTCGGATATCTTGTTAGGAATGGATATCCTAAGAACAAGATAATTTTCAGTGGATTTGACTTCACTAGAAATTAAAATAATGGGACATCCAGTAAATACCAGTTCCAATAAGGAAACAATAATTGTAACATTAGCTACCGTCACCGAACCGACAGAACCTGAAAAATACCGACTATCAAACTTTTTACGTTCCGAATTACCGAAGTTTCAGAAGGTTAAAGGCGTGACCTCACTAACAGAACACAATACTCCGCCTGCGACCAAGGCTACGACAAAGAAGAGAAGGTTTTCTTCTAATTGTTCATTTACTGCTAGTCGAAAGGAGACATGGCATCCGGCCATGATATCTCCTCTCCCAACGACTCCTGAAGTAACAATGTCAGCACTGGCGAGCCAGAGCCCGCCCGTTATACTGGAATTATTCACGTCGCCTTTACAGAAGGTGTCGTCTCCGTTACCATCCACTATCCGAGAGAAGTTTAGAGACTTTTTCGGAGATTCTCCTAGTGCCTCACGATCCAAATCACCAGTTACCCCTAACACTAATATTATGATATTTCCAGCTATGTCTCCAGATGCCCTGCCAGTGACTCCGGAGTTTCCCGTTACCCCAAGTAAAAACATTCCCTGCCTGGTAGGTGTCCCAGAGGAAAGTACCGCCCCGTCCAGACCACGAAATCGCAAGCGGAAGTTCC
This sequence comes from Rhamnusium bicolor, assembly GCA_029963845.1. NCBI lineage: Eukaryota > Metazoa > Arthropoda > Insecta > Coleoptera > Cerambycidae > Rhamnusium > Rhamnusium bicolor. The sequence continues at coordinate 83,281 of JANEYF010000873.1, read as the reverse complement.
GGTCCAGGAATCCCGATGGAACCCCCGTCCGCTTGTGTCTGCCCGGCATCAGTAGGTTGCCACAAAACTAAAACTGTGCGCGGATGTTTGTGTCCGTCTGTGCGCGTTGACTATAATTTTTTTTTGGGCAAGTACCGTTTTTAGTTGCCTTATCTGAACTTTGTTTATTTTTCTTGTTATACTTTTTTATACATGATTTTGGAATGTATTAGAATCATTTTTTTTATTATTCCTTGTACACCGAACTATGTTAAATTTTTTTTTATTAACTAGCCTAACTCTGTCCGATCCAACAATTGCCCCGCTGTTACCATGCACGGGGATGCTGGAACAGACCGAAATTGTTTTTGTATATTTTGATTTGATTTGATTTTGAACATTGTTTATATCTGACCTGCTGGCTTTGTATATTTGTTATATTTTGGTGTAATTTTTACACAGTTTGCTTATTTTAGAATTAACACTACCTGTGTTTTAGCATTGTATAATTTTTTTTATATAAATACGTTTTTGTACCTGAACTTGATAGTATTTTATTGTGTTTTGTAGATACCTATTTGCAATAAGTATACTACTTTTTTTTCTCTATGACGTATGAGGGGAGTGTAGTGAATCATACGCATGTTCATTACTATAGTTTCGGAAATTCCCGTTAGTCTTGTGCTGTCGCGCACTTCCTGCCGACATATGATGAATCACGCAGATGTTCATTCCTAGAAGTTTCTGCAATTACAGTTTGGCAGGTGCTGCCACGTATTTCCTGCCGCCATGAAATATTGACGTCACCAAGGCCAGGATTTTGGTATAAATAGAATGGCCGTAGCCGAGGAAAGGCATTCAGTTTTCTGCTGACAACTACCTTCAGCGTGTTGAGCTGGGTAGTTGAGGAGTCTTAAGCGTGTTGAGCTTGACTCCATTTGGTTAGAAATCAGAATCCGACGACGACGCCGCCCGACTGAATGTCTGGTAGCATCTTGGGGTTTTAAGCGTGCTGAGCTTGACCTCCTGGTGTTGGTAGCCATTTTACTGCTCTGCACCGCCGTCACCAGTCTAGTAATTATTTATCGCCGTGAGTCTTCAGCGTGTTGAGCTGGGCCCACTGTTGGTAAATAGTTGCTAAACCAACCGCCGTCACCAGTCCCCTAATTATTTATTGCCGTGAGTCTTCAGCGTGTTGAGCTGGGCCCGCTGCCGTTAAATAATTATCGAACTTACCGCCGCATCGAATCCTAGATGTTTTACTTCAGTACTTGGAACTGAAGCCCACCGTCACTGTGCATTCACCGAATTACACTCCCCGTAAATTAATCTCATCGATGTAAATAATATTTGTTAAATGTACTTGACTTGGTTTTATTGTTGAAGAATCAGATTTTATGTTTATTTAACTTCATGTTACTTTAATAAAATAAACTCTGTTACGAATACTTTGGGCATTCTTATTTACAACTAACAGGAATCCTGGATTAATTCTCCAAACCAGCTATCTGAAAGCAAACACTGTTACGACGCCCAAACATACCTACTTCGCTACCTATTTTGGGGCGTCCGAACAGACACCGTTACAAAACTTATATAGGCTAAGAATTTCAGAATATTTTTATAGTTTCAATTTTTTTTCACAAATTGAATACAAAATACTTTAATTTTTTTTCACAAGTTGAATTTAATTTATTTCACAAAATGACCTCCTAATTTAAGTGCAAGCGCACCGAATTTTCAATTGTTTAAGATGTTCGTAGATGTCATCCCTAAATTTGATAGCAATCCATATGTCTTAAATGACTTTGTTTCTGCTTGCGATGAGTTAGTAGCAACTTACGCGACGGGAGAAAGTGTAGCACAAGATAAATTTGTTTTAAGAGCCCTACGAAGTAAATTACATGGCCAAGCACAAATCAATATAGCTTCTCGTTTAGAATTAAGTGACTGACAGACATGTCAGTTCTGTGAGTACTTGCGGTGATCCAAGAGATTTACCCACCTTGCAAACCGAATTTATACATTTAAATATTGATCCTAGAAAAGAAACTTTAACTTCTTTCGGTAATAAAATTTTAGGATTTCAATCACTCTTAATTTCTAAATTAAGGCAATCTGCTGAACCATTTATCGTGAAAGAGGCAATGAGCCAAGTGTATCAAAGACTAAGTCTAGATACATATGTCAGAAATTTACCTTTAAATTTTAAACAAATGGTTAGAGCAAAAGAGATTGATAACCTATTATACGCGATATCTTTTGTTTCCCGGGAAGAACAATTTTCCAATTATAACAAAACAGTTAATTCAACATCTCATAATTCAATGATTAAATCACAAACACATACGCGCAATATAAATCAAAACACACCATTTCAACCACACACATTATTTAAACCACACACACCATTTCAACAACACACACCATTTCAACCAAATTACTTTCAATACTATAACACAAACCAAACGAAACAAAATTCTCCCATGACTAGACAACTACCAGGAAATCAACACCTACCAGGAAGTCAATTCAGACAACAGAACGTATGGAATCCAAGAAATACCGCACGTCCTACACCAATGGAAACCTCCACGATAAATCGAGCCCTACAACAACCATTGTGACGTCCTCTTCTGTTCTACACAAGAGAAGAAGTGTCACTTTGACGTCCAACACTACGGCGGTGCTCACGGTATGGATATCTCGGGCGCCAGTTTCTGTTTAGAGTGCACAAACACCACTTTACTCTATCGGCGGGACGATAGAGGCCGGGCAACTACAGTGAAGAAACGGATAAGCCAGGGGTCGGGAAAAGGTAACTTACACACTACAGTTAATGAAACGACTCCCATTCAATATATTTACATTTATTCTACACACTAATTACTATTTACACTATATATACATCTTCATATTTACAACTTATTCTACAAGCAGTCTTTATTATAGGCGAGCGGGGACAGTAAGCGGGCGTACAAGCGGTGCGAAACGGTAATACGGTGATTAAGCAGTGAAAAAGGTGACCAGCAATAATGAATCGGCCATAAGCAGACGACGGACGGATACCAGGAGCGGAAGTAAGCATTAATACAAGCACACTATGACTACGACTATCTATGGCGGTTATTTACTATACCTTTATTTACCAAACCTTAATACCTACTTCCGTATCCTGGGCTGCTTCCTCTCTGGAGCGGTCGGTGTCGGCACGTCTGGTAGGTACTGGCGGCAGCAACGTACTCTTCTGGACGCTCTGAAAAATCCTCAAGCTACTAAACTCTGCCAAAAGCAGAAGTAGGAGGACGCGGTAGTCATGCGCGGAATATTGCAACTACGTCACCTTTTACGGACTTAGAAAAATTCGCAATCAAATTCATATACCCATGTACCTCTATAATCACAAGATTACTTACTGTGCTGGTCGGCGTGGTGCTTCGGTCAGCGGTCAGACGGAAACTGATTTGTTTGTTTCCAGTCTCGGGGTCCTTCCCTTTGCGCGGGCACAGTAGTGCCGGGGACAATATGCGCAAGTCGCGTTTCGCGATTCACGTACTGTCTGCAGTTCGGCATATTTGAAATGTTTATACAAACGGATTACTACTACCTATCTTACATCTAATAATAATTATACTATTATTAATGAGCAACTGACAATATCACTATTAAGGGCGCGGTACTACAATGTTTAAAATATCTTTTGAATCAGACAAATAGCACCTAGTTACATATTTTAATTCTATAAAATAATCACTTCGTTACACCATTCACGAATACATCTCGTCCCACACCCATGGAGACCTCATCAATTAACCAGACCATCAGACAACCCTTCAGGACATTCCCAAGGACAACCGAGGAAATGCACCACACTCAAGCTGACATAACGCCACAATACTATACTATAGACCCTACTACGAGTCAACCCCTACCAAGCAGCCTCTACGAAACGTTTGACAATTTCGCACAATTGGATCTGCAACAAACTTTTCCACCCCCGCAACAACAACAGCACGAACAACAAGAAGAAGAAGACTGGAACGCAGAAATAGCAAAAGAACTCGAAAGATTAGAACTCGAAAGACAAAATTTTTCGGACCAGCCTCCGGACAATCACCCGGTATAGTCGAATGTAACACTATATTCACCACAAATTCACTTCCTTATATACAATTACAACACCCACCTATTAAACTTTTATTGGATACAGGAAGTTCAAAAACTATTTTAAAACCTTCACTTGTAAAAACATTCTGCCCACAATATATTATTCATGACCCAGTTAAAATCAAAACCGATACAGGTGAAATAATACTTAACGAACAAGCGAGAATAGATTCATTTCCTGAATTTAATTCACAACACACTTTTAATGTTATTCTGTACAACTTTCATGAATATTTTGATGGTGCCCTAGGCCTTGAAGATATTCAGAAATTAAAATTAACGATCTCATTTGAAAGTAACATGTTATTTTAATGATCAATGTGAAATACCAATTAAATTTAAGAAACCTTTGATAATAGTTCCGGGTAATGAAATACAGAAAGTAAAAACATCAATCAATCTTCCAGATAACACTGAATTATTTATTCATGAAATTTCAAATAAAAATTTTTATATTCCAGAAATAATTAGTTCAGCAAAAAATAATGTGGTAACATTTGAATTACATAATTATGGTTCACAACCGATTTCTTTTGATCCTAGTAACTTATGATTTTCAAAATTATCTGATTATAAAACATATAAATATTCATTAACAACACCAGAAGAGACTATTGTAAAATCACAAATAGACTCTCTGTTGCGTACAGATCATTTAAATAAAGAGGAAAAAACACATTTATTTAAACTTTGCACAAATTACACTGATATCTTTCAAAAACCAGATGACCACCTTACTTTTACAAACGCGTGAAACACGAAACTAAAACTAAATATAATTCATTAATCTATACAAAAAAGTTACCGTTACCCCTACATACACAAAGAAGAAGTACAAAGACAAATACACGAAATGTTAAACAATAATATCATTCGACCTTCACATAGTCCTTTTTCATCACCCATATGGATTGTTCCCAGGAAAATGGATACCAGTGGCAAAAGAAAATGGCGACTAGTGGTCGATTATCGAAAAGTCAATGAGAAAACAATAGAAGATCGCTACCCAATTCCAAACATTACTGAGATTCTGGTCAAACTGGGAATATGCTCTTATTTTTCCACAATCGATTTGGCGTCGGGCTTTCATCAAATTGAAATGCATCCAGACTCAATCGAAAGAACAGCTCTTTCAGTCGACAATGGTCATTATGAGTTCATTCGAATGCCCTTTGGACTGAAAAACACCCCAGCAACTTTTCAGCGATGTATGGACAATGTCCTTAGGGAGTTGCAAAATAAGATCTGCCTGATATACATGGATGATGTTATTGTTTTTTCAAACCAATTACAAGAACATTTTAAAAATTTACAATTGGTCTTTGAAACTTTCCGTAAGCATAAATTAAAAATTCAGCTGAATAAATCTGAATTTTTAAGAAAAGAAGTAGCTTTTCTTGGTCATATCATCACGAATGACGGAATAAAACCCAACCCTGACAAAATTAAAACAATTCAAAATTATCCCATCCCCAAAACAACAAAAGAAATAAAAGCATTTTTAGGTATTTTAGGTTACTACCGTAAATTCATAAATAATTTCGCAAAATTAACAAAACCCATGACACAATGCCTAAAGAAAAACGCGAAAATAACATTAAGTAAAGAATATATAGATTGTTTTCAAAATTGCAAAGATTTATTAACTAACAGCCCTATTTTATGTTACCCAGACTTTTCAAAATCATTCAAAGTTACGACAGACGCGAGTTATCATAGCTATACGTGCCGATAAGCATAACAGTAATGCTGACTGTGCCGTCTTTAACGGCGATAATAATAGTTTATAAATATAAGTAGAATGCATTTAGCTACAGTTCCATCCTGTAATTCAATTGTTGAAGTCGTTCGTGCATCCTTTATTTTGTTTTAAATAAAATTGTGTTTTTTAAACACTTGGTTTCTCTGAGCCGAAATATAACTGGCGCAGTCGGAACGGATCTCACGAAGGTTTTTAAGAACGTTAAGTTGAAATTAAGTGAATGCCTAAGGACCGGAGCACATTTACCGTGCAATTCCTGGACTTAGCCGAACTTTACTTTGTGTTTTTACACTTTATCGCGAAACGAACAATGGTGTTGTGTAGTGTTCTAAAAACCAAGCAGCAGTGTTTGAACCTACATTTACACTTCAGGTGGATCGAGTAACCTGAAAACAATATTTTGGCGGATTGAGTAGCCAAAGAAAGAAGAAGACCAAGTCTGTACTCTAAGACCTGGAGCAGTAGAAGATCGTCGCTCATTGACTAGACCAGATTTACCATGGAATCTTACTCCTGAGGACCGAAGGAACGTCGGACGCTGGAATAGTAACTCCCCTACTGCCTAGAGGTCAAATGATTGGAATTTGGATATTTTTAATGTAAGTGAATTCAAACAAGCAGACAGTAATTTTATAAAACATATATGATCAACCACTCTTAAACTTAACCAGTTAATTTTATTTTTTCTTACTCTTAACTATCCTTGATTTTTTCTCTCTCTCTTTCTCTTTTCCTCTCGTATAAAATTTACATTAAATATACGAGGTAAAAAGCAAGGAAAGTTGCCAAGTAGTATTTAATGTTAATTCCATTAGTTCATTGTAAAAACTAGAGGAACTTTTAAACCAACTTTCCAATTTGAGGGTTATTTCTGAACAATCAGAAAACGAATCCTCAGATAGTGAATTTGACCCTAATTTAATTCAAAACCCTGACAAAATGGCTGAAATAAATTTCGGATTATTGAAATATCAGGCAGATAACATTCCAAATTTTGACGCAACCCAACATTACTTCAGAGATTCATAATAGCAAGTGAAAATTTAATAAAAACATTTCAAAATTTAAGTAACCCAAGCGGACCCATCAATATTTGCTTACTAGACACCATATTTTCTAAACTAAAAGGCAGAGCGGCAGATTTGATTTGCCCCAGTTCAGAGCTTCAACTCTTGGGTTTCGATTAAGGAAGTACTGATAGCTAGTTTTTCAGATCAGAGAAGCCTAGCTTGTCTATTTCAGGACATGATAGGGCTCAAAATAAATAGAAATGAGTCATTAGTAGAATTTGGTAACAGGCTCCAAAATGTCAGAAGCTTATTAATTTGTAAATTAAATAACGGCGAAGAAGACAGACAGACTAAAAGAGTAAAACTAAATCATTATGAGAAACTTGCATTAAAAACTTATATTGCTAATTTACCTTATCAAATACAACTAGCCATCAGACTCAAAACCCCTAATAGTTTAGAACAAGCGTTGAGTTTCACTGTAGAGGAACTAAATTTTATCGAATTTAAAAACAAAACTAACCCAAATTTAAATAAAGATGCACCACAACCACAAAGGCAAAACACAAATCAAATTAGATCCACGTATGGAAATCCATACCCAACAAATATACAAAATCATCAAACGAATCAAAGATATAACAATCAAAACTTTTATCGTCCACCAGCCAATCAAAACTTTTATCTCCACCATCCAATCAAAACTTTTATGGTCCACCACTCAATCAAAATCCAAATCAAAATAGGATGCCAATTCCATTTCAACATAATAACATCTATAACCCCAATTATAGCAGACCGCAAATGACAAACGTATTCAAACCACAGTCTGAAGTAACCAAGTTCATGCCGAAACCAACGCCTATGGATACGACATCCAGTAACACTAAGCTTACGCCATCTTTCTCTACTAGACTCCATAACCAATTTATTAATGAAACTCCTGATTTTAATACTCAGAGCCCCATCCCCGGGACATCAAACGATACTCAAATTAACCATCAATATAATAACAACCATGATTTCCAATACAATAGTCAATTTGAATATAACCCCAGAGAATACTATCAATATCCAGACACAACTTCTTTTGGTACGATGACGATACCATTCCCCATCAATGCAATAGTGACTATCAACAAAATAATTATCAACCACGCAACGAAAGTTTTTCTACTGATTTTTCGCAAGCAAATGTTCCTATGACCCGGTCTACGAGACCGGAGACATAATAAGTCTAAACAATTTCGATCAAAACCTTCCCTACATCCATCTACCAACACTCGAAGCCAAAATTTTAATTGATACAGGAAGCACAAGAAGCTTTTTAAAACCTCAATTAGTTCAACAATTGTTTCCAAATTTAATAGAGCAAAAACATTTTGAGGTTAAGACAGCACACGGAACCTGCTTTCATAACGATATTGTTAAATTACTACTGCTAGCCGACTTTAATGTAGACCAGTGCCACATCTTCTACCTATTTGACATTTCGAACAATTTCCAAGGCTTGATAGGACTAGACTTACTTGAAGAACTAAACGTCAAAATCAATATTAGTAAAAGATTATTAGAACTCCCACAAGTTCATATCCCTATACATTTCAAAAATTTAACGAAGAACATCCAAGAATCACTCCCTCCAAGTCTAAAACAGCCCTACTCGTTAGTGATCCCACTGAGAACAGAACAAATAGTTATGTTACCCACGTTTCAGAAATCGGGTACAGCCATCCTCAACCACCATATTTGACGACCTAGAAACCCATTGCTATAGTAAATATTGAAAATAATTTTGCCTTAAATTCCCTCGTAAACAAAACAGACAACCCAATTGAATTGACACTAACAAATCTGTTAGAAACAGAACTCTTCGACTGTAATGAGACTAATCTTTTGCAAATATAAAACAACCTCAAAACAACACTGAACTAGATGAATTACTCAAAAACAACTTAAAAAATCTTAGACTGAATCACTGTAACCAAGAGGAATACAACGCCATTAAACAATAATTATGTTTCGAATATCGAGATATCTTTCATTCAGAACACATTCCACTGACTTTTACTAATGCTATCAAACACAAAATTAGACTGACCGGTGAATCTCCGACTTTCACCAAAACTTATCGCTACCCGTACGTCCATAAAGCCGAGGTTAACTCGCAAATATCCAAAATGCTTGATTTCAATATCATCCAACACTCGGATTCCCCATGGTCATCCCCAATATGGGTAGTCCCAAAAAAAATTAGAAGCCTCTGGCAAAGCCAAATGGAGAATGGTAATTGACTACCGAAAACTAAATGAAAAAACTGTTGACGACAAATACTCTTTACCCAACATAACCGACATATTGGACAAATTAGGGAAATGGAACTATTTCATATTAGACCTCGCGAATGGGTTTCACCAAATTGAAATGGAACAAGACGATGTACAAAAAACTGCCTTTTCTACTGAGACTGGACACTACGAATTCAAACGCATGCCATTCGGGCTTAAGAACACCCCATCCACCTTCCAGCGAGTAATGAACAACATCCTTAGAGGTTACCAAAATGAGATTTGTTCAGTTTATCTAGACGACATTATCATATTTTCCACTTCCGTACAGGAACACCTCGACCGACTCAAAAAAATATTTCAACGTTTACGAGAATCAAATTTCAAACTACAACTCGATAAGTCTGAATTCCTTAAACAAAACGTTCACTATCTAGGAGACGTAATCACCCCTAAAGGTATAGAACCGAACCCGGACAAAATATAAGCAGTCACAGAATTCCCCATTCCCAACTCACCTAAAGAAATAAAATCATTTTTAGGACCAGCAAGATATTATAGGAAATTCATTAAAGACTTCACCAAGATCTCCAAACCCCTTACGACTTGTCTAAAGAAAAATGCCAAGATAACTCATTCCCCAGAATTTCTAGATTCATTCAACCACCTTAAATCACTTTTAATTAATGCCCCAGTCCTACAATTTCTAGATTTCACGAAACTATTCGTGTTAACTAGTGATGCATCAAATTTCGCCCTCGGTTCGGTATTATCCCAAGGAACCCCACCAAATGACAAGCCCGTCTCCTATATTTCACGAACTCTCAACACACATGAGTGTAACTACTCTATAGAGAACGAACTTCTTGGAATCGTTTGGGCCTGTAAAATGTTCTGCCCATATCTCTTTGGATGGAAATTTTATATATACACTGATCACAGACCCCTTGCTTGGCTTTTTAACCTTAAAGAACCTAATTCAAAATTAGTTAGATGGCGCTTAAAATTAGAAAAATTCAACTACGAAATTATCTACAACAAAGTGAAGCAAAATGTAAATGCCGACGCACTATCCCGCATCAAATTAAACGCACTAGAAACCGAATCTGTAATAAATCAACCCGGTGACATAGATAACGACATCACGAGATATCTACAAGAAATAGCAGAAAACCCAATTTCCCATCCATAGCTCAAAAACACTACCGAGATTAACAACGGAAATCCTTTAATACCTAATAAAGCCCCTAAAGTAAATATATTACAGGACACCCAGTTGAGACCCGAATATCCAGTAATACACACACCCGAGGACACCAACTTCCCATTACCAGAGATAAGGGAACTTCAAGACGATCCCCATCTTAGACGAAATAATTAACAACAAACCATTCCAAATTATAGTGGAACGAAACCCACACCATAAACTAAAAATCACTAATCAAACCTACGACAGACAAACAATAAAAAATTTTAAAATCCCCTTGCATTCCCCAGATCTTGTAGCGGAATTACTTAGAGATCACGCAGACCCCTCAAGAATAAATTACATATATTTTCATGATAAGAACTTGATCCCCATCTTCACAACTACACGTAATTCCAAATTCAACAAACTAAAACTTGCCATTTGCACCTTGCTCATTAACACAATAAAAGACAAAGACGAACGCCTACTCCTTATCAGGAATCATCACGAAGGAAAATCTAACCATAGGGAATGTATGTATGTACAATCGACGAAACTTACCAAAAATTAAAAACCAACTACTATTGGAAAAACCAAAAAACAGATATCACTACATACATAAATGACTGTGACATCTGCCAGAAAGCAAAATACACTAGACAAGAACCCTATGTTCTGCTAGTGATGACGGAAACCCCAAGTAAACCATTCCAAGTCTTCACATCGATATGTTTATATTTCAAAACCAAACATTCTTAACCATCCTCGACAAATTCTCAAAATTAGGCCAGGCTCCCAACTACCAAAGATTCAATTTCGATACACAAAAACCTCATCCATTATTTTTCATTTTATGGTACACCAGAAACTATCATTTCGGATAACGGAACCGAATTCAAAAATCGGAATATCCAAGAACTACTGAAAAGTCACAACATCAAAATCCATTTTGGGACACCTGGACATCATGAAAGTATTAGTCCCGTCGAACGATTCCACTCTACCCTCATCGAGCATTTGCGAATATTAAAAGAAAAAAAACCTAATACTGTAATAACCAACTTAATGCCTTATGCTGTAATAGCTTACAATACATCGATACAATCAAACCTAAAACTTTCCCCATTCGAAATAACTTTCGGACATACGAATTCTCAAAACTCTATTATCGAAACGACATTCTACACAGACTATGTTACTACTCACAGAAACCGTACAAAAAATTTATAAGAAAAACTTCATGATAAAGAAATTATTCAGGAACAAAAGATAATCGGAAAACATAACGCCAAAGGCGATACACAATCTGAGTTGAAAATTAACCAAAAAGTATACAAAAAATTGGAAGAAAGGTCCAAAGCAAAAAATAAATTTGGCGGACCCTATTCAATCACCCAATTGTTAGATTTTAATAAAGCTGAAATTAAAAACTTAAACACTAATTCTACGGAAGTAATTCACCTAAAAGAACTACGTAGACCTGTTGCAGATGCTGCACGATCCCCAATACCTCCCTAAAAACGAAAATCATCAAAATAATAAACAACCACGGACTACTACCTCTACAACTAGGACAAACCTCCATTACTAATGACTACTGGGAATACATACAAATTTTTGATTTAACACCAATAATAAACGAATTTGAGCTGATACAACAACAATATACAATTCTAAAATCCAAACACCATAAGGAAGCAGCATATCAAAAATAATAGTCTAATTCTTTCCCTTTGCTGGACAGCCTTGAACGAAAGATTGTTGATCAAATATATCAACTAAATCCAACCTCTAACTTCCTTACTATACCCAAAAGAGGAATAATAAATGGACTAGGTTCAATTATTAAAATAATAACTGGTAACTTAGACCAAAATGACGCAGAAAAAATACAACAAACAAATTACGACTCTCTCCCAAAACCAAGGAAAAACTAAAACCATTTTAACGGATCGAATAACTATTCTAAATTCCACTATTAAAAATTTTAACGAAATAACCCAAAACCTATCGCACAATCAAATTATCTTAGAATCACGAATTCAAAGAATCGAGGCAACTATAGATAATATTCTAGACCATCAAACCAACAACTATCAGTACTTCTTAACGTATTCATTACTAACCCAAATAACATTCCTATTTCAGAACATATATGACATATTGGGAAAAATAGAAGTTGCGTCACCTTTGCCAAACTTAACACCTTGCATAACTCAATATTAAACCCACTAGATCTTCTAACAGAAATAAAAGGAACCGATAAATACCTAACAAATGTTAAATTACCATTTGAACCTGATATTAACAATATTCTGAAATACGAAAAAATTATTAATTTTAAGGGATATTCTAAAGGTTTTGCAATAAAATTTATATTAGAAATTCCTCTAATCGAAAAAGAAAGATTTAAATATTTTGAATTATATACTTTACCTGTAGAAACAAATCAGACTTAACAACTATTTTACCAAAAACCAAATTTGTAGCCTTAGGAACTAATCACTATGTATTCACCAATGAAAATTGTCTATTCATCGATACTAATGAATATTTATGTAAAGATGTCAACCCTGTCCTAATACACAAAAAATCACCATGCGAAATAGCGTTGATATCGTATAACCCTGATCTGAGTGACTGTCACCCAATGAGTATCGAAATAACCGAATTGCAACTTCAAAAACTAAAACCTAATAAGTGGATCACAATTATTCCACAAGAGACCGTAATCACCAAAACCTGTGACAAAATAACCACTAAATTGCAACTAAAGGGAACATTCATAATTAATTTAAGTAAGGAATGTAAAATTCTAATTATAGATCAACTACTACAAACCCATGTAGCTAGCACGCAGAACATTAAGTTCGAACTCCCCAAACTTAATATTACGTACAATAAAAAACCAAAAATTACTTATCATCCAGGACCTTTACAAATTGAAACAATCAACAACCAGAAACTTTTAGAAACGCAAAATTCTTTAATGAAACAAACAAAAAAAATTCAAGAATTGGATAAGGGATCATTTAGTTATGGTATCAATATTTGGACTATCCTTTTATATATTATATTAATCATTTTATTGCTTTATACTATGTATATTAGAATTATAAGGAAATGTATAATTAAGTACAGAAACAATCATTGTAAAACTCCTTCTACCGAAAAACAAGTAAACTCAAGTATAATAATTTAAACATTAACTAACCCCCTAAAATTAACCCTCTTGGGGTAATTTCAGTCTAAGGCCGGAGGAGTTATCATAGCCATACGTGCCGATAAGCATAACAGTAATGCTGACTGTGCCGTCTTTAACGGCGATAAGAATAGTAGTATATAAGTAGAATGCATTTAGCGACAGTTCCATCCTGTAATTCAATTGTTGAAGTCGTTCGTGCATCCTTTGTTTTGTTTTAAATAAAATTGTGTTCTTTAAAAACTCGGTTTCTCTGAGCCGAAATGTAACTCGCCTCAAATTTCGCAATTGGGTCAGTAATCTCGCAAAATAATAGGCCTATCTGTTATGCCTCTAGGACATTAAACTGCTGAAATAAATTACTCTACCATCGAGAAAGCATTGCTCTCAATTATTGTCTGGGCATGCAAAACAATTTCGACCATATTTATACGGGAATAAATTTATCATTTATACAGATCATAAACCATTGCAATGGTTATTCTCATTAAAAAAACCAAATTCAAACTCGTCCGATGGAAATTAAAACTAGAAGAATTTGATTATGAAATACGGTACAAACAAGATTCTCAAAATAAAATTGCTGACGCTTTAAGTCGTATTAAAATTGAAGATTGCAACATTAACGAAGTTGATGAAGACGACAATTTGAGCACGCAAGTCCAAATAGATGATGAACTAGATCAGTTAATAGACAAAATTCTTAAAGAAAATACTGATAACACCGACGAGATTCATCAGATATTGAAAATACTTTAGATACTCAAACACAATAGACAGCTCATGAGGATCCTATTTTCACTCTGCCATATACTGAGCAACCACCTAACTCGTACAAAAGCCAAATACTCATAACAGAATCAAATACTACACCACGCGAAATTTGCGATTCACGCAAAATTTTTAATAACATTCGCCATCATATAACTTTGCGATCACAACTAGATGATGATGGTGTACTCAAATTTTTGAAACAATTTATTTCTATTGATGGGAATACGTGTATAAAATTTTCAACACCATCTTTAGAACGAAAGATTACTCGGATATTACGAACTTTTTTGTTTTACCACCGTACCAATAAAATTGTCATTTCTAACAGATTATTAGAGGATATTACAAAGAAAATGAACAAAACGACATCATTAAATACCATCACCAAGGCAAAACTTGTCATAGAGGTATTAAAGAAACTACAAAATCTATTCAAAAAACTTATTATTAGCCCAACATCCAAAAAGATGTGACCAATTTTGTCAACACTTGCAACACCTGTTTAACCTCTAAATATGACAGAAAACCACAAAAAATCAAATTACAAATCACACAGACACCATCTAAACCATTTGAAAATATCCATAATCAAGAAGCATTTTTAACTATCTTAGACCCCTTTTCAAAATTTGGGCAAGCTTATCATCTGGAACACAAAAACAGTACGTGTATGATGGAAAATTTACTCAAATTCTTTTCACACATGGGAATCCCTACTCAAATAACTTCTGATAATGGTACAGAATTCAATAATCAATTGATCAAAGATTTTTGTCATCTCCATAACATTACCTTACACTTTACGACACCATATCACTCAAATCTAACTCTCCTTTTGAACGCTTTCATTCAACCATAGCTGATTCAGTTCGATGCTTACGAACAGAACACCAAAAACCTATTAATATCTGATGACACTTGCGGTAATGATTTATAATAACTCCACTCATTCAGTAACAAATATGACACCATTTGAGATCATCCATGGACCACGAACAAGTCTATACGACATGACACCGCAAATGATAATCTCCCAATATGTTGAAAATCATCAGAAAAACATGCAAAAATTATATGACAACAAAAAACAAAATTCAAGTTAATAAAGACAATGTTATTACTCACAGAAATACTACCCTAGACAACCCTGAACCAGTTCAACCAGATCGACCAGTTTACATCCGTACGTAGACTTGCAAAATACTTACCTAGATTCAAAAAGGCACAAGCCATCTCAGATAACGACATAACCCTCACCACCACGTTGGATACAGTTCATAAAAATAAAATTCAAAAACAACGCAAACTTGACATTAACACTGACACTTTGTTATAAGATACACATACTGACAACAACAATGACAACATTATCATTGCCAGTCCTCATCCTAATATCCCTTCAACTAGTCATAATACCCCTTCCACTAGTCACGAGCGATATAACCTTCGACCCCGTAACTCACCCCACAATATTCGTCACACAGGGCACAAAGGTACACATCATTAGTCACTACCACACATTTAGCCACAAATTAGACTTAACACCTCTAATCAACACATTTTATGACACCATATTTATGCTAAATAGCACCTATCAAATAGACAAATTACAGTAAAGATAAACATAATAATGAAGAGACTGAAAATGAAGGAAAATGGCAATTCACCAAACCAAGAAATTGGAGACGAAAGAATGTGATATATGGTCAAGGAGCTGACGGCTCCATATTCAAAGGCGTTATCAGATACATAGATTACCATGTATTTAGATGCCCATTAGACATGTCAGTTACTGAACTTACTAGGTACCTGACTTCTAAAAACATACCAGATGTAAAGTGCGAGACAATGCAATCTAAATACCCTGAAGAATACGCGTTCTTTAAAATCTCAGTACCTGCAAATCACGTTGACAAATTTATAAATCCAAACATCTGGCCGGAGTATGTCGGAATAAATCGTTTTGAAAACCGTTTTTTACGACAGAGACCCTCAAATCAGAACCATCCAAAGTAACCGGCAATAAAATTAAAATTAAAATTAATTTACGCAACAATATTAAAAAACAGACGGAACATTGTCTAACAGTCTGTCATCAAAATATCCAAAGCATTAGGAACAAAACCGGTGAAATTGAAGTATTCTTAGAGGAATTTAGCAATAATTACTACGGCGTGGACATTTTGTGTTTCTCAGAACATTGGTTACAGGATGGTGAAGAAAAATCGCTAAATATCAGTGGCTACAAACATGTTTCATCTTTCTGCAGAAATATAAACAGACACGGTGGTGTATCAATATTTGTCAAAAGTAATTTCGACTTTGTAGAAGTAAGCTCCTTAAAAATTGAAAAAGTAGAAATAGATTTTGAATATGCTAGTGTTATAAATAGAGAATTGAGAATCTTAATCATCTGCATGTACAGGTCGCCTCTCAGTAAGATTGATTCCTTTTAAACCTATTTTTTGACTTACTTTTTTCTATAAGCAACACGTTTGCTAGTTATAAATTATTAATATGTGGGGATTTCAATATACACTTCGAATCGGATAACACGCAAAAGGAAAAATTTTTAAACGTGTTAAATATGTTTAATTTAAACTTAATTATTACCACTCCCACTAGAATTAATAGTAAAACCTCGGCAACATTAGACAACATAATTTCAAACTTGCAAAGCTTCTCAAATGTATATAATGAAGACAATGGCCTCTGACCATTATGCTCAAATTGTCATATTCACAGAGTTAAATTCTCCACAAAATGTATGCCCAATATTTGAAGAGAAAATAATATATACCATTTAAAACAAAAAACGATTTAATTATCTAATTGATAAAGTAGATTGGACGACACTATACAATGTTACTGATGTAAATACAGCTTATTATATTTTTTATGCTTTAATGAAGCTTTCCCCCCTTAAAAAAATTGACGTGAGCTCAAAAGCCAAACGTACTAGTTGGATCACAAAGGGCATTAAGGTCTCCTGCCAAAACAAAAGATGTTTATTGTACATAAAAGAATTTACCACAAATGTGAGCTATATTAATTATTGTATTGCACATTACTTAAAAAAATTGTATATCAGGCTAAACAAAATCACGCAAGCTACACAATACTGAACGTCGACAATAAAATTAAAGCCACTTGGGACGTCATAAATAATACAATAAAAGGACAGAACACCACTCAAGTTTCAAATAATATAAAAATAAATATTGATAATAATGTTTTGTCAGAGCCGGTTACTATTGCCTCTGAATTTCAAAAATATTTTATAAATGCAGCCGGAAATTCAGCTAAAACCTTACCTACCAAGCATTTACCAACCGAATATTTGAACACAGTTAATTTAAGTTTTTTAAACTTTTCAATTTTTACCAGTTATAGAATCTGATATCATTCGAATAATACAGGATCTTAAGCCAAAGAAATCTACAGGCATTGATGATATCCCCATCACAATCATAAAAGAAAACACAGACATTAAAAGAACCCATTGCATTTTTAGTTAATCTTTCACTGACCACAGGTGTTTTTCCAGACTGTTTCAAAATCACTATTGTAAAACCATTACACAAAAAAGGAGATAAAACTATAAAATCAAATTATAGGCCTATTTCAATTATACCTGCACCCTCAAAAATTTTAGAGGCAGTGGTTAATGAACAAATTTCGACCTATCTTGAAAGTAAAAACATTCTCGCTCACTGTCAATACGGATTTCGTAAGAACTGTAGTACATCAGATGCCACATTTCAATTGTTAAATAATATCAGTAAAATACTAGAAGATAGACAACTACCTCTTGGAATATTTTGTGATTTATCAAAGGCGTTTGATTGTGTTAATCATTCCATACTGTTGGATAAATTAGAATACTACGGAATAAGGGGTGTAACGAACAACTGGTTCAAGTCGTATCTCAATAATCGTCAAATCGTAGTTGAGACTCGTTTACTTGAAAATTCCTCTTACCAAAAATTCTATTCACAACCACAGAACATCAAAGATGGAGTACCTCAAGGGTCAATTCTAAGACCAGTACTATTTTTAGTGTATATTAACGATCTAGTATATAATTACCCATCGTCAAAATTCTCACTATTTGCAGATGACACGAGCATTTTACTTAAAGACCAAAATATTGACAACTTAATTAGAACCACACAACTGGAAATCACTAATATATCTAAATGGTTTATAGCTAACAAATTACTTCTTAATCAGGAAAAAACTGTCAATATGTTATTTCAACCCAACAGAAATATGCCACAAACAACTCTGGTTTCAAACATAGGAAATATCGAGCCAGTGTGGAATTCAAAATTATTAGGGCTTTATATTGATATAAAACTTGACTGGAAATTTCATGTAAACGTTCTCAACAAAAAATTATCTAGTGCAGTATATGCTATTATAGGCACGGTAAAAAATAATATCGGTTCTGAAGCAGCTAAAACAGTGTACTATGCATAACTTCTATTCAATCCTACAATACGGAATTGAATTCTGGGGCAACTCAACAAATGTAAACAGCACATTCCTAATTCAAAAACGAGCCATTCGCACTTTATGTGGCCTAAGGAGATACGATTCATGTCGTAATTTCTTTAAAAGAACGCAAATTTTTACGTTAACTAACCTGTATATATACCGTTTATCTCTGGCAATATTTAAAAGGAAAAGTAACATAACAGCATCAGAAATACATAAATACGATACATGAAACAAGGATACATATTTATGTCCATTTTATAGCTACAATGTCAACCGTAGGGGCCCCCTGTACATGGGTGTGCAGATTTATAATCACTTGCCACAGCATATTCGAACCATTAATAATTTAAATAAATTCAAACGAGATTTAAAAAATCTGCTGTTATCTTACGTATTTTACAACACTGTTGAATTCTTTGAAACAACATTGTAATTACTTAGGTAATAAAGATATTAGTAAGTGTATAATAATTAATATGGTACAATTGTATAGGTAGAAATATGTTACACAACTAAAATAACTTGATATTATCTTTATTGCTAGAAATAGAGCTACTATGGTTGTTATATTATTTTAGACTATTTTAATTTTTAATGTTAAGATTGTTCGCAACACGCCAACATAACTTAATTTCCCAGCTGCTCATGAAGAGCAAATTTTCGTGTATACCTACTATACTTTTCTCTTAATTGTATATTAATTGTATATTAAGTGTATGTATATATGTTTGGGAATATATTCTATTCTATTCTATTCTCTTCTGATAATGGGAAAATTGACAGGAAAATTGACATTTCTCTTTTAAACCAGGCGGAAAATTTAGAACATGTAATTAACGAGGAATATAAAAAAATAATTCCACGACGTTTTACCGAACATACACGGAGTAAAAGAGTTAAAAAGAGGATTATTCAATTTTGTAGGCACCGTGGAAAAATCTCTTTTCGGTACTGCAAGATGATATTAGCAACTTTGAAACAAAACTTAATGTTCTTCTCACAGACGAAAAAACACTAACTCATGAATTAAATTTACGTTCATCATTACTATCCTCATTCACAAATAAAACAAATAAATTAATGACCAGAATTTTAGATAATCACCAAAAACTAAAGGACAATTTACAACATCTAACTACCACTCTAGATACAAATTTTCAACGACAGGTCATAATCAATCAATTTGAATTAATTTTATATTATTTTCAACAAATTCAACAGACTCACTTTCTTAAGGTTATAAACAATAAGTCCATTTCTCTTAAATACACTGGATATTACCACAATATTACACAACTTGCGATTATTATATCCAAAACCAAGTATTTTGAAATTCAAACAAGCCTATTCATTTTATCAAGTTGTCAAATCTTATTTTTCACAAGAAAATAATATTATCTATATTGCACTGGCAATACCAATCTTAGCACCACAAACTTCCTTAACCCTCCTACAAGTTATACCTGTACCATTATCCCACCTAAGCAATTCTTGGCTATTGACTCTCAAGATAACTACTAATGGTCCGACAAATTGCCAGTAGCAGTAGAAGATTCGTATTACTTGGAAGACCATCTACAAAATTCCAAAGATTGCTTCGTCGAACTCATGAGACGCCGTCCAGCAGATGCCTACTGTCGCCTCTCACTAATCCATTTGAAGATTCCACATGTCGAACAACATTCCACAACAGAATATGCAATAGTCATCGATACAGTCACCACAATCGAGTATACTTGTCACCCAAAAACATTCATGTACAAAACATTATACCAGAACACACGAATAGCACTAACACCACATTGTGAGTTTTTTGCCAATAATCAATCATACCTATATGAAACACCAGTTTCATCAAGAACCACATTTTTGTTGCCAAATATTTCTTTGGACACTGTTCCTCTTCTGGATTTTTCTATGCCATCCTTACAGGATCTTCATCTGACACAATCACAGATCAATAATCTTCATCAAGTACTTATCAAGAACCTCCCACCACAATTAACAATCAATTATACATGGATAATTATAACAATTTTAATAGTGCTAATTATAATCATATTACTCAAATGGATATATCGACGGAAATCATTCCAACGATTCAATATACGCTTTAAAAATACTCACCCTCACCCACAGGCTACGATTGAACCTTCCGATGGATTACCTCTTTCCAATGGCTATAAAGAGGGGTTTTGCCCTCGCTATTTTAATTAACTTTATTGTAGTTCTCAAATGAAACAACAAGATAGAAAAATACATATATTCATAATTTATCATACAAAAAAAAGGCTCATTCAGGGCGTGGTCAACAAGTAATAAACCCTTCAACAACTTAAAACTAAAACCACAGAAATCCTATTTTAAATTCACTGAAGGAGTTTGTGTAGGGCGCCACCCGCCTGTCTTTTTTTCGTTTTTTGTAATTATACAAGTCTAAAAAATTGCATGTTTTAAACATCTAAAAACTACACGCACTAGTGCCGTTGAAAGGGGAAAAGAACGGTTACTTTTCATAACATTGTCTCGCACAGTTCAAGAGCAAAATTAAAACTCTAGGGGGCTTTCTCCACCTCTAGATTGATCGGCAAAGCAGCCTGTTGATGCAAATTTTAGTTTTCAAATTTCCAGCTCGCACTCGGAGCGGAAGCTGGCTATTTACTATTTAATAGGTACCTATGTGACAATAATTAGAAGTAAGATAACCTTACCAGCTCATAGAATATCTTTCTTAGGCTACATACTTAATAACTTCAGAACCATAACTTTCAGCCAGACCAAATCTCGAACGTAATGCCAGCAACGCACACAACTAACTCACTTCAAGCCCTAGTCTTGTCTGCCGGCGAAACCTAACCGTTCTCGTACCAGCGTTCCCCCTTGTCCCCACACCGCGGTGTTCGCGCTGTTGCACTAAATAGCCAGTGGTTGCTTAAATTATCAAAGATTTACAATTTAGTTAAGTCGGTTCTAGAATTTTTAAGGTTGACCTCAAACCAAATTAGACAATTAGCATTAAATAAAACGCAAGTTAATTATATCTAAAGATGGACCGTTACACTCCCCCTCTCCTTCACAAGAGGGATTCCTATCCCGACTAAAATTCTAGCGGGCGAAAGGGAGGCAGTCACAAGATCGTTAAACACGACTATACTCAAACTAAATTACCCTAGGGTCTGGTATCTGATACCGCAACATATACGCATCTATATCGCGAAGGGCACAAACAAAAAACTGCAGATTAACGAAACAAAACCAAAAAACACGATTGTCGACGTTCGGTTAGGAAGGAAAACGGAAAAGACACACAAAAATGAAAGAGGAAAGGAATTTTAAAAACGGCCCCTTTCAAACCGATAACCCGGACATGGGTGACCCTGTCACAAAGGAACGGCCGTCCACGTCCTGAAGAGGCAGTTGGCGCGGGTTAAGGACATATTCTGGTCATTGAGACCCATGCGACCTCAACCCGAGACAGCCTGCGCTAGGTCTTATGTCAACCACTCACTGAGGGGCCGTACGCGTGCTGAAAAGTGCTAGGCCTAAGACCAGCGTACATCGCCGCCATCCATGCCGCGTCAAGACACAGACAACCGCCAGTGCACCATCCCATATTGCCCTCCAGGTTACATAGATTAGGAAGAAGCAGCTCCAACCGAACGTCGAAAAGGGAGCCAATAAGGAATCGAAACGCATACATCAACATGCTCAGAAGGTACTTCAACAAAATGAAGCCATACAATAAAGATACTTCTAAACATCGCAAAACAACGTACCCAGTGGCACGAGTACGATACGGTAAATTATAGTACGTAAACATAAATCACGCAAAGTAACTCACGTGATCCTACTAAAGGTAAGGTATCGTACATCAAAACAAAAAAAAACACACTAAAAACAGATACGCAAAAGATACCATAATGCAAAGATACTTGACGTAAGTGAACACGTCGGAACGTATTAATAAACGCAAATGAATTAAAGATAAGTTAGGCCCGTGTACTCAGATTTCATCGAAGAACATACATAGGGGCTTTGGCGGTAATAAAAGACTAAAGGGGTTCGTCGTCAAAGCGACAAGAGTTGGCTTTAAGATCTTTAATGTGCCAACGTCCTAAAGGGTTGTTATCTAGATCAGACAACTCGTAGACCAGTGGCGAAACTACTTTAGTCACCCTATTGGCGGAATATTTCGGCGCTAATTTTTTTTGAAAAATGCTTGGAAGCATCCGATAGGAAGTGATTCTTTTTCCAAACAATGTCACCCTGTGAGAATCTCAAGGGGCGCTTACGCAGAGTATATTGTTTGGCATTAGTTTCATAGGCCGAATGAAGGCGCTTCTTAACGTCCTCATACATCTCAGGAAGAACATCGTGTTTGGCCAAACGCAGGACCTGCGCAATTTCGGGCAAATTTTCATCCCAAACACGATGATTATCGTGGCTATAGGAAGAGATAGAGGTTACTAGTACGCGATTAACTCGCTCGGTCGGGTTCACCTGAGGATGATACCTTGCGTTGAACCAAATCTTAGGTACCTTAAATTTCTGAAGGAACTTCTGGAAATCATTAGAACAAAACTGAGATCCATTATCAAAAATAACTATTTCCGGGACACCAAATATAAGGAAAACTTGTTCACGCAAAAATTTAATTATAGGAGCAGTTGTGGCTCGACGCAACGGTTGAACCAAGACGAATTTCGTAAAATAGTCGGTGACCACTAAAACATATTGGTTTCCCTTTTTGCTTTTCGGCAAAGGACCCAACAAATCCATGGAGATTGCCTGGAATGGATAACTAACTCCTTTTTCCTTACCCATTAAGCCGGGGCGGGCAAGATTATCACTCTTTTGAGCGGCACAAATTTTACAATTTTTCACATAGCGACTAACCGATTGCTTTAACTTAGGCCAATAATAGAAGTCCAGAATTCGGGACATAGTCTTAGAGATACCCAAGTGGGCTGCGGTGGACTCATCATGCATCTGACACAAGATAGATTCTCTCGTATCGATAGGAACAACTGACTTCCAGTCAGGAATATTCGACACCGTAGGTAAGGCAGAAGGGATATGCTTGTACAGAAAATTACCCTCCACTTTAAAATCGGGATACTCATCAGGGTTATTGACAACCTTGTCTAACATACCAACATACCACTCATCAGGTTTCCAAAGCTGAAGGTCAAGGGAACTAACGCAGCGGAACAAGGCGTCCGGTACGACGTTTTTTGCTCCGGAACGATGCTGTACATCAAATGTAAACTGAGATAAACGTAAACACCATCTAGATAAACACCTGGTGGGCTCTCTAAGTCTATGCAGCCAAGTTAAGGAAGAGCAATCAGTAATGACGGTAAACTGGGTAGCTTCAACATAACCACGGAATTTTTCTATATCGAAAATGACCCCAGTAAGCTCCCGCTCCGTCGCAGAATACTTGCGTTCGGCAGCAGTAAGAGCTCAACTTGCATAGGCGATTGGGTGCTCTGCTCCGTCTAATTTTTGGAACAGGGTGACACCAACCCCTACATCAGAGGCATCAGTCTGGATATAGAAACGTTGGGGAAAATCGGGGGAGGCTAAAACAGGAGCAAAAGTAATGCGGTGCTTAATCTCTTGGAACGCAGATTCAGCTTCAGGAGACCAAGACACGGCTTGGTCTTTCTTTCGGCCATGAAGTAAAGAAGTGATGGGAGCCGCGATAGTGGAAAAGTCCTTAATAAAGCGGCGATAGTATGAAACCAAACCTATCAGACGTTTAATCTCCGTTGTGTTCTTGGGAGACTTATAGTTAACAACAGCAGATACCTTTTCCGGGTCCGTACGTAGGCCTTGCTGGTCGACAATAAATCCCAAAAAAATACAAAGAGGGACGACAAAACTCACACTTGGATAAGTTAATTGTGAAGCCGGCAGCGAACAGTCGATCCCGGATAAGGTTTAGGGTAGATATGTGACTCTCGAAGGTAGGGGAGGCGACAATAATATCATCAAGATAAACGAAAACTTGAGTATTCAACCAATCAGGTCCCAAAACACGTTCCATAGTTCGTTGTAATATTTGGGGACTATTCGACAAACCAAAAGGGAGCACAACTAATTCAAAGAGTCCCATCCCAGGCACACAGAAGGCAGTTTTCTCACGGGAACTCTTTTCTAGAGGGATTTGCCAAAATGCTTTACGTAAATCAATAGAGGTAAGGTACTGCGCGTCACGCAGGCGATTCAAGATAGAGTCAATATGAGGTAAGGGATAGGCATCTTTAACAGTAACAGAGTTCAGCTTACGACCATCAAAACAGGCACGTAACTCACCGTTCTTCTTGCGCACAAGCAAAATAGGGGAAGACCAGGGAGAATTTGAAGGTTGGATCACCCCAATCGTAGCATGTCATTGACTTCCCTATGAAGATGCTGTTGCATAGCTGGTGAGAGCATATATTGTTTTTGTTTGAAAGGACGAGCGTCACCTGTATCAATATAGTAATCCGTTAGGGTGATTCACCCTAGCGTATCGGAAACTAAATCCTCAAAACGAGTGCTGGTTTGATCCAGCACCCTTTTCTGTTCCTTCGACAAGGAAGTACAAGGTAAGATACGATTTACTGCAGAAACTTCATGCTTCGTATTGAAAGACCACGTATTTCTCGAAAAATCCAAACAAATATTAAAGGTAACTCCAAAATCGATACCTAAAACGAAGGAATGAGCTATAGACGGGACAATTAAACATTTTAGCCGCTTTGTAATTCAATGGATGGTGAAATTTAATTGTTTCACCTAACACCGGTTGATTGACACCATCGGCGGTGGAAACACATAAAGGCAGCTTATGAATTTGATATCCAACGTTGTGAGAGCGAAGGAGAGCTAAACCCGGACCTTCAATTACAGTGTGGGAAGCTCCACTATCAAACAAGCAAGCAGCAGGGATAGATTCAACCAGAATCTCAAGATAAGGACGTGGATCACCAGGTAAAGAACTACATAAAGGAGATACGACAAAAAATGACCTATAAAAATCACGAACATGACAAAGCCAATCGTTCCATTCAGCAGCAGAAGGGCAATTAAGGGAACGTGCCAGCGAGGGTCTCGCAAGGGAAGACTCAGTGTGCTCATCAGACGTAGAATGTTGGGACTTAAGAGAGTAGGGACTGCAAAAGTCATGAACCTTAGCTAGCCAGTTATTCCATTCACTAGCTGAGGGCATGAAAGTATCATTTAACTTAGGCGTCTCGCAAAAAGAAAGATAGTCAAAAACCTGGACATTTTCTGAAAAGGAAACTTTCTTTCGCTTTTTCATTGACGGCAAGGTAGGTATTTCTTTCAGACACACCACTACTTTTCGAAAAAGACGAGACATGAGAAGATACGGGAGGGTCTCAAGTGGATTCGGCAGCCGGTGGATTTTCCGGATTTAGACTGTGATAACACACTACAAGTTCCATATCAATATCGGCAAAACATGAATACACAAGGGACCTGACCTTGGGCCTCAAGACCACATCCGAGAAGAGGAATGGCAAGTTTTGGTACTTGATAAGAGAGTACATGATCCCTTAACTTCAACAAAGAAGCCTGCAAATTCTCATAAGAGGGCTTGTCAGAGGAACTCTTTTTTGTAACCAAGTAGTAAATGAAAAGACCATTATCAAAAAGAACTGCCAGTCCACCAGGGGCTTGTCGTTGTTGCAATAATGCCTTTTTAGAACCAAACTTTTCACTAAAACGTAACGCTATTCCAGTACTCATACTCATATCCTCAGACACACAATGGGCTAGAGAAAACTCATTCGGAACATTAAACAAATCTTCATTTGTTTCACAAAAAGTTAACGTAGGGGCCGATTCTACGGGTCGATCTCCAAGCTCTCGGTGGAGATGCTGGGATTCAGGGGGTTCAGCTGGGGTACAAAAGTGGCTGTCCGGGGTTTTGGATGTGCGGGGGTGGACGGTTTCGAGGGTATGGAGGTACCTTTGTTTGTGGGAGGTGGAGGACGAGAAGGCGCCACTCGAGGGGGTTGGGCCAAGTCCTGAGTCGGAAACTCGAGAGGGAGACGAGCGACACCTGGTTGTATCTTCGCCGCTGTGTTTTGGGAGTGATTTTTTTATTTCCAGTTTTATTATTTTCCAAAAGTCACAAAATATTCTAAAATTCTGGTTTTGGGCGACAGAGACTTTGGCGTTCGGAATTTCTGGAAATTAGTCGGAAAAACGGCGTAGCTTTAATGTTGGGCAGGGTAGATATTCCCAGGGTCGATTTTTGATTGTAGAATGTTTTCTCGGCTAGCTTCTGAGCTTTGAGCCCTCGTAGAATTTTTACCCGTAGTTGACAACGGCCACTTATAGCCGTGTCCCTGGTGATCTCCCTCGGCGGAAGATTAACTGTCCCTCGGAGGTAGAGTATTAAGTCTATTTCTTGAGATCACTGTGTACCGAGTGGCAAAGGAAAGGATAGGTAGTAAAACACACCAAGTTTTTATTTCCTCCCAAGTTGGAGGGCAAAATCGAATTCTTTTTTCGTTTTAAAAAATTTTCTGTAAGAGATATGGGGAGGCCACTCGGGATTAGTACACAGATGAGGTTAAATATCACCACTATTAAAATGTTCACAAATGGAAGTTCAAAAATGTTTATACACAATAATATTTACAATAGTTTGTTATATGCAAGTGTCTGTTCACCAAGGTCTTTGATTACACTTTAATTTAAAAGTTAATTTTAGCACTTAAAAAAAATTTACTTTAAAAAATGTCTGTAAAATTTTATTAGTTTTTCATTAATTTAAATGTTTGTAAAACTTAGAATTGTTTTTACTGAGACTAAAAGTTTTCAGATTTTACTTTTAATGGTTTTACTCAATCAAAAGTTAATTTTCAGAATTTTCTTGAAAATTTAAAATTTACGTAAAAAATTTTATTTTTCGTGGAATCAAGTTTTTTGGACACTTGGTATAATTGTTTTTCACCTGAAAAGTCAATTTTATCACACAATGTTCATAAATAAAGTTGAACTTGACCCAGTTACTGACCTAGGCTAAATAATTGAAATTCCCTAACTTAAGAGTCTTATTTATTTAATGAATGTTTTACAAAAGTCTTTAAGCACTGATTTGGCAATTTAACAGCAATGTCTCTATTACTTAAAATGCCCTGAATTATGAAAATAAAGTCTATAAAATGCAAAAATGTCTTTTTAGCAATTTTCACTATGTAATTGTTCATAGAAATGTTCTTACCGATCCCTCCGTCGGAAGTTCTACGTCTTTGGGGCACTTTGTTTTATAAGCACAGACCTTATCTGCTTTCTTTTGTGCAGAATAAGCAAGGATAGGAAAAAGGGTTGTTTTTTGATCGCGACGCGGTAGAATTTTTACTACTTTCGGCAGTCGGATTCACTGTGACAGTACCTCGTAGATTAACGCAGATTTTGTATAGCCAGTTGAGTTTTCGTTGATCGAAATGAGGGTTCTTTTCTGAATCCCCAGGTGTTCCTCTGGAGAGGCTGGGTTTAGATTGATTTGGAATTAAAAAATTCCTATTGGTTGAATATGTGCTGGTATATAAGCTGGACGTAATTTTGCAATGTGTGATTGGTGAGGCTGTGATGGACTAAGAATCGCGAGTGAAATAAATTGTGACTACGGTGTTGGTGGTGCTCTGGGGAACGCCTAAGTGTGGATTCCTCCAGGGAGCAGTTGTTCCAGGCCGTAGCTCCGTTAAGACTTTGCAGCCTATGATGCAAATCGACCACTTCAGACAGGTCGTGGTCGGGGCGCTCGCGGAGCGCAGTGAGTGGGCCCGAGATGGCGTGTTCTGGTGTCCCTGTCATGGTAAACCCACACAAGGGTGGAAGCTCGTCATCTGAGCCTTGGTGGCTGTACTGTACGTAGGGAAAGACAGTGCTAGTGGTGGAAGGAGCAGTGATTGTGGTTGTGAGGCTACCAGCTTCAGAAGTTGAGATAGGCCTCGGGTGCTCCATTACTTCTTTCTTCTCTCCTTTCTTACAAGTGTCTAGGTGGCAAGACTCGGGAGATGCTCGGGAGAGCGCTAATACTCCCCAAGGTGAGATGAAGGTTAGTAAAAATTGGTGTCAAGGCGCTAATACCGTGACTGTTAGTAAGAGAACGTAAGTAGGTCCTATACAGAGCGCTAATACCCTGGTGACTTATGGGAGGATTTGTTCCTGGCATAAACTTAATGTTAAACTTAATATTAATAGAGTGTCTATAAGTTGCACTGTGTGGAAAGGGTAGAATATGCTATGGTGGTGTGTGCACACTTGAATAAAGCTATACACTATAGTCTGATTTGGTTCACTTAGTTTTTTACAAGTAATAGTCTCTGGCTAGGCTTGTACAAATTATTAAGATTTACTAAAATTTGACTAAGTCGATGAGAGGCGTCGAGCCTGTGTGGCGTGGTATGAGCCTGCAATATATTTAAGTTATGCTGGTTAGATCCAAGCAAGTCGCACGGCGACCCGACTTGGCGTGAGAATTAGAAAGTGCACTGAAAATGTCTCTGCTTCCGTCGCGGAGCGGCGGAGCTTGATGTCTTTGGATCGAGCTGTGAAAGTTATAAAGAGCACTGAAAATCAAGTTAGGCTGTGATAGAGCAAGCAAGTCGCGCAGCGACCCGACTGGCTTGAGTCTTGGAAAGTACACTAAAATGGTGAGCAGCAGCCGTCGCGTTGCGGCGGAGCTTAATGTCTTTGGTATAGCTACAGGAGTTATAAAGTATGCTAGAAACTGAGTTAGGATGATCTAGAGCAAGCAAGTCGCGCAGCGACCGACTTGTCTTGTGATTTAGAAAGTCCACTAAAAAGTGCTCAGCGTCCGTCGTGATGCGGCGGAGCTCAATGTCTTTGGCAAAGTCTTTACTATTACAAAGCAATACACACTGTAAACGTGCGCTCACCTGGTTGTCCTGGGTCCGGCGTCGGCCTCGAGTCGCAGGGCGCGGCTGCACTAGGGAAGCGAGCGGCACAGAAGCTGAAGGAAACACCACGTTCACTTTGAACAGTATATTGCATACACAATATTGATACACAATGTTGATAACAAGTAACAGCAAAGAGCCGGCTGCCAGCGGGCTTGCAGTAATCGTAGTAGAGAAAGATGATTAAAAAGAAAGGCTTGAGACTTGTGAAATTCTTGTCACACATCAGTCTAGGAC
Source organism: Rhamnusium bicolor (assembly GCA_029963845.1). Taxonomy (NCBI): domain Eukaryota; kingdom Metazoa; phylum Arthropoda; class Insecta; order Coleoptera; family Cerambycidae; genus Rhamnusium; species Rhamnusium bicolor. Next base: position 53,221 of record JANEYF010000873.1, on the reverse strand, counting down.
GTGTACATACGCCTGAGACTTCAAAACAAAGAGAAAAAGCAGAAATTACGAAAAGGCTAAACGTGACCCTTGCGTTTCGGATGTAAAACAGACAAGAAGCGTTTGTTGGATTAGGTTTACTATTTATAGTAAAGTTAGTGGGCGGGTACGCCTCTTTTCGGACCTCTAGCCAATCAGAGGCGAGCCCATTTGTGTCTCCGGTTATATGTAACCTGCCTAATTTTGATTGGCTGGAGCATCAGAAAGAGGCGTAGCCGCCCACTAGCTTTAGTATAAATATTAAATTTTTCACTACACACCTTCTTGTCGATTTTGCATCTCTAACGCAAGGGTCACGTTTGGCCTTTTCGTGTTTTCTTTACATTTTTGCTCATTTCAAGTCTCAGGCGTATGCATACGTCCCAGATTGTGTTTTTTCAGACAAGTGCATTAATTGCTACCAAGCATCTTTTATACGTTTCCTTCTATAAGTCTTTTAATCTAACTCTATTAACTACATTTTACTGCAAGCACGCTGGACACCGGCTTCAGCTGTTCTGTTTACTGTGTACCTACATTGTGTATCATTTATTACTGTGTGTGCAATATACTGTTAAAGTGAACGTCGTGTTTCCTTCAGCTTCTGTGCCGCTCGCTTCCCCAGTGCAGCCGTTCCCAACGACTCGAGGCCGACGCCGGACACAGGACAACCAGGTGAGCGCACGTTTATAGTGTGTATTGCTTTGTACCAGTATAGACTTTGCCAAAGACATTCAGCTCCGCCGCATCACGACGGACGCTGGGCTCTTTTTTAGTGGACTTTCTAAAACATAAGACAAGTCGGGTCGCCGTGCGACTTGCTTGGATCTAACCTGCCTAACTTAAATCTAGTGTACAGACATTCTACGCCACATAGGCACGACGCCCTGCGTCGACTTAGAAAAATTTTAATAAATTTTAATAATTTGTGTAAACATAGCCAGACACTTTTACTCATAAAAAATCAGTGAATCAACCCAGACTATAGTGTATAGCTTTAAACAAGTGTGCACGCACCACCATAACATATTTTCACCCTTTTCACCTAGTGCAATCATAGACACTGTGCTAATATTAAGTGTAATATTAAGTTTATGTCAGAAACGATTTCTTACATAAGTTATCAGGGTATTAGCGCCCTGTATAGGACCTACCAAAGATCTCTTACTAACAGCCAAGGTATTAGCGCCTTGGCACCTACTTTTACTAACTCTCATCTCACCTCGGGGAGTATTAGCGCTCTCCCGAGCTTCTCCAAGTCTTGCCACCTAGACCTGTATAAGAAAGAAGAGAAGAAAGAAGTAATGGAGCACCCGAGGCCTGTCTCAGCTTCTGAAGCCGGTAGCCTCACTACCACAATCACTGCTCCTCCCACCACTAGCACTGTACCTGCACACGATGTACAGTTTAGCCACCAAGGCTCTATCGACGAATGTTCACCACTGTATGGCGTCACCGTCAGTGGAACCCCAGAACACGCCATCTCGGGTCCAAGCACTGCGCTCCGCGAGCGCCCCCATCATAATTTACCTGAGGCGGTCGATTTGCAACAACATAGGCTGAAAAGTCTTGAAGCTACGGCCCCAAACAACCACTCTCTGGAGGAATCCACAATCAGGCGTTCCCCAGAGCGACACCGCCGCCGTAGTTATTTGTGTCGCCGGTTATATGTAACCAGCTATTTTTTGATTGGCTGGAGCACTAGGAAGAGGCGTAGCCGCCCTCGCATGTCAGTATAAATACAAATTTTATCCCAACTCGAGCTTGTGCGTTTTGCATCCAACCCGTGTTCATCACGTTTTGGATTATTTGCAAGTTTAACATTTTTACATTATTTTAGCTTCTTGCCAATCTGGCACTCATTGCGCGAGTACCACGTTTGCTGCTTTTACAAATTTTAACATTTTGCTTTATTTTCAAGTCTCAGACGTATGCATGCGTCTTGGATTTCTTCTAAACAAGTGCCCTTATTGCTACCAAGCATTTTTTATACGTTTCCTCCTAGGAAATCATTTAATACTACCTTTACTGCTATTTTACTGCAAGCACGCTGGACACGGCTTCCACTGTTCTGTATTTACTGCTTTGTTACTTTGTGTATCGTTTATTACTGTGTGTGCAATATACTGTTAAAAGTGAACGTGGTGTTTCCTTTAGCTTCTGTGCCGCTCGCTTCCCCAGTGCAGCCGTTCCCAACGACTCGAGGCCGACGCCGGACACAGGACAACCAGGTGAGCGCACGTTTACAGTGTGTACTGCTTTGTAACAGTCAGACTTTGCCAAAGACATTATCTCTTTTAGTGTACTTTCTAAAACATAAGACAAGTCGGGTCGCTGTGCGACTTGCTTGCCCTCTGTCATCCTAACTTAGCTACTAGCATCTTTTATAACTGTTATATATATATCAAAAACAATAAGCTCCGCCGCAACGCGACGGCTGCTGATCATCAATTTTAGTGCACTTCCCAAAACTCTAGCCAAGTCGGATCGCCGTGCGATCTGCTTGCTCTCCATCAGCCTAACTTAGTTTTCAGTGCTCTTTAGAACTTTTACAGCTTGCCCAAAGACATTAAGCTCCGCCGCTCCGCGACGGAAGCTGAACATTTTTTAGTGCACTTTCGAAATTTCACACCAAGTCGGGTCGCTGCGCGACTTGCTTGGGTCTAACCTGCCTAACTTAAATCTAATGCAAAGACATTCCACGCCACACAGGCGCGACGCCCTGCGTCGACTTAGAAAAATTTTGATAAAATTTTAATAATTTGTGTAAACATAGCCAAGAACTTTTTGCTCATATAAAATCAGTGAATCAAACCAGACTATAGTGTATAGCTTTAAACAAGTGTGCACGCACCACCAGAGCATATTTTCACCATTTTCACCTAGTGCAGGCACAGACACTCTATTAATATTAAGTGTAATATTAAGTTTATGTCAGAAACGACTTCTCACATAAGTTATCAGGGTATTAGCGCCCTGTACAGGACCTACAGAAGATCTCTTACTAACAGCCAAGGTATTAGCGCCTTGGCCTCTATTTTTACTAACCTTCCTCTCACCTCGGGGAGTATTAGCGCTCTCCCGAGCTTCTCTCAATCTTGCCACGCAGACATTTATAAGAAAGAAGAGAAGAAAGAAGTAATGGAGCACCCGAGGCCTGTCTCAGCTTCTGAAGCTGGTAGCCTCACTACCACAATCACTGCTCCTCCCACCACTAGCACTGTACCTGCACACGATGTACAGTTTAGCCACCAAGGCTCTTTAGATGAATTTCCACCACTGTATGGCTTCACCGTCAGTGGAACCCAAGAATACGCCGTCTCGGGTCCCAACACTGCGCTCCCCGAGCGCCCCCATCATAATTTACTGAGGCGGTCGATTTGCAATCACATAGGCTGAGAAGTCTTGAATTTACGGCTCCAAACAACTACTCTCTGGAGGAATCCACAATAAGGCGTTCCCCAGAGCGAAACCCCAGCCGTAATCATTTGATATAACCAAGTTAATCAGGTCTGGCGGAAGTCTCAGCGCCGATTTCGCGACTGCAGCAGCAAGCGGCCGGGCCCCGTATGGCTTAGCTAGATTGTTACTAGTGTACGTTTCCCGCGCTTTTTTCAGAACTGTTCTTAAGGGTTTATATTGATGTATTTGGGGTGGTGGAGAGTAGATTTTTCAAGCTTTCGTCTCGTTTTTGATTGAACTAATTTGGTTGAATATTAATGAAGTTATTAGCTGTTAAAGAAAATTTTATATGAGATTTACAAGTCGGGAGAGCCAAAAAATGAAATATCTTTATTAATATTAAATATAAAAATTAGTTTTTTTTGCTTATTATGTGTATTTCAATGTGGGTCAATTAGCAAATGATAGTATTATATTTTTATTAATTTATTAAACCTGAAGATTCTACTTAATCTCCAGAGGTGAGGTGAGGCGGCAGCGGGAGCATACATGTACCATGTGTGATGAAAGCGCGACACGTGTCGCGGCACTTGACCTTCACGTCGTCCTCTGTGGGTGGAATTGACTAAGGGCAAATAGGCAAACAACCCTACATAGTCAGATTTTTAATAAAGCAATGACGGTCTGAGTAATTAATTAAAAAGTTTTTTAATTAAAAATTAGAAAGTACCAAATTTTTAAACTTAGAAATTTTTTCGTGGAAAATTTTAAAGTACCATGAAATCGGAGATAGAATTTGTGTGCAATTTTTCTATTGACCTTATTTTGATATTAATGAATTTTTTTAATGTTAATTAAAAATAATGATTTATTTTAAAATTAATTTGTTGATTAAATGTAAGTTGAGCTTGAATAAAAATTGTTTAATATTAATTTAGTTAATTAATTTTTGGTTGAAATTAATTTATTCTAAAAATTTTGAAAAAATTTGGAATGAGATTAATTAAAATTCCTAACTTTAAGTTGGTTGGAGAATTTTGATAAAATTTATTTTAAAAGAATTTTTGATTAATTCAAAAAATTTTGAAAAAAACATTTTTTAAGGAATTCGTTAATTTTTTATAATGGAAAATTTTAATAGATTATTTACTTTACTCGGAATTTTAATTACTAATTGTCTTGTAAAGATTTTGCTATTAATAAATTTATTAAATTATTAAATGACCTGGCTAATTAATTATTATTGTAAAAATCTTCCTATGTGTATGGTTGCTGATATGAGATTGAAAAAATATTTAATTATAGAAATAAAGACTGGGTACCTCTGCTCGCCTCTGAAAGTTAGAGTTTTATGTGATTGAAAAAATTTTTTGTGTGTAAAGTGGGTTGGCTGCTGGGTGGCTTTCCTGTAAAAAAAAATTCATTCATAGGGGAAATTTCGTGGTTTTGTACTTTGTCACAGCGTTCCTCATGCTTCTGGTGGTAGGAAAAATTATTGATATGTTAAAAAATCGTAAAATCGAATTTTTTTCGAAAAATTTCAAAAATTTATTTTGAAAAAAGTGCCCATAGACTGGTTCTACAACAGTTGCAAGTTTTTTGGACTACAATTACGACAAGAGGTACTGAAATTTCCTTTAGTGCCACAGCGATAACAAAAGACAGTACGCTTAGCCGTACATTCTCGATGAGAGTGCTCAAATTCCTGAAAATTCCAACAAGTAATGGATGACACCGCAGAGGAGAGGCTTAAAGAAGACGGATCCGAAGAAACGGAATCGGTGTCCTCAAGAGAAAGGCAAGCCAAGCCGGGCTCCAAAAGATTACTCTTTTTAGAATGAGGGGGGCGATATCGTTCATTTCGAACTTTTAATTCTTGTATAGCCCTACATTTCTCCTTCAAGTCACTTAAGGAGGGAGTATCAGTTAAAACCAGTTTTTCAGAGAAAAACGGATTTAAATTTCGATGAATATGCTTAATGATCTCAGATTCTGAAGGAATGACAGATAATCTACGAAACAAAGCTTCCATAGAGATAAGATAAAATAACACATTTTCAGATGGGCCTTGTGTTCGCGCCCGAATTTCATTCAAAAGATCATCCTCGTAACCGACGGGAAGAAAGTCCTTCTTTAATTGTGTAACTAATTCAGACCATGAACTAACATTTTTCCTAACATTACGATACCATATTAGAGCCGGACCGGAAAATCAATCTACCGCTGAAATGAATAACTCCTCCTCACTAACTTGGCGATCCTCACGAAGCTCTGCAACCTTTTCTAAAAAGGCCATCAGGCTTTCACCATCAGGCTGTCCTGAAAATTTCATCCCCCATTTACACACGGCTACTGATTTAAAGGCAGCATTCCGAGCCGAAGCATCCATTGGGGATTGCGACATTAAAGTAGAGGAGGCAACCGGAAGAGACGCATCATGCTCCTCTTTTCTAATACAAAGCCAATCAAAAGTAAAATATTTGATTCAATGGAGGACTTTCTGGAAATTTGTTTCTCTCCTTCAGGCGATAGAAAGGTACACCTACGCTCCAGATGACGCAGTCTCGATTCAACGCGTCGAATTTCTGATGAACTAAGAGGGGGCGAATGTCTAGCTAACATATCAGTTATTTCCTTTATGGTAATATCCATTTCCAGGACTTCAGAATCAAATGAATACGGCCCTGCCTTTGGAAAGACATGACCTTCTTTTTCTTTTGCTAAAACAGCACGCAACTGAGTTCTCGGCGAAGCACTTACGTAGCTTGCGACTCGAGAATGTAGCTCGAAGCAAAGCTCCGCAGATTTAAGATCATTAGGTTCCATATTTAATGAAAAAATTGAAACCCGTTAAAATAAAGTAACACAACTTGTTACTAATGGTCGAAATGATAATTCGCTCTAAAAGATGCCAATCGTGGCAGAAAATCTACAAATAAGAAACCACAACTCAGTTTTCTTATTAAGAATAAGTTAACAAATACCGCGAAAATTAATTATGCTCAAATAATCTGCTGCAATGTACCTAGATACCAGAAAACCCTAAAATAATAATATAAACTATAACCCAAATAATGAAATCATAAAAACTAAATGTTTACACGTATATGTATTTTTAGATACTCCTCGTATAAAATTTCAACCAAAAATACGCGCAATAAATAAAAATACCATTTCTAGGTACCTCCGTTTTACCTGGAAAATTTTATTTCCTGTCTAAGCATTAAATTCAATTACTTGGAGACAAGGTCAAACTAAAAATTAAATTAAATCTAGAAAAACAAAACTATTAAACTGAGCCGTTTTTAGATACAATATACTTGTTGTGATATAAAATAAAAAACCTATACAGTTAACAGTAAACAACTCAACGGAGTCTACCTGGGACTTCTGGTCGACCCAAAGTCGCAATAAAAAACTGCCGAGGTTTTAAATTCTAAACCCGACTAAAATGTACAATATGCATAAAATATCAAACAAGTACAAAGAAACATTATATCTTTAAATGCAAATAATACGCAAAAAAGCACAAAATACATGTAAAATAAACAGCAAATCACAAAAGAACACATCAAATATAAAACAAATACCTAGGGAATCAAAAAACATGTTCTAGTTTATTACTTGCCATAATTAATTCTCATTAATTAATCGAGCCCAGACGTTGGTTGCCGTCAATTATGACGAGGGGTTTTGCCTAAAAAAATTACATGTTTTAAACATCTAAAAACTACACGCACTAGTGCCGTTGAAAGGGGGAAAGAACAGTTACTTTTCATAACATTGTCTCGCACAGTTCAAGAGCAAAATTAAAACTCTAAGGGGCTTTCTCCACCTCTAAATAGATCGGCAAAGCAGCCTGTTGATGCAAATTTTAGTTTTCAAATTTCCAGCTCGCACTCGGAGCGGAAGCTGGCTATTTACTATTTAATAGGTACCTATGTGACAATAATTAGAAGTAAGATAACCTTACCAGCTCATAGAATATCTTTTTTAGGCTACATACTTAATAACTTCAGAACCATAACTTTCAGCCAGACCAAATCTCGAACGTAATGCCAGCAACGCACACAACTAACTCACTTCAAGCCCTAGTGTTGTCTGCCGGCGAAACCTAACTGTTCTCGTACCAGCGTTCCCCCTTGTCCCCACACCGCAGTGTTCACGCTGGTGCACTAAATATCCAGTGGTTGCTTAAATTATCAAAGATTTACAATTTAGTTAAGTCGGTTCTAGAATTTTTAAGGTTGACCTCAAACCAAATTAGGCAATTAGCATTAAATAAAACGCAAGTTAATTATATCTAATGATAGACCGTTACATGGCACTGGATCACCCCTTACAACTACAACTCCAGGTGATTCCCAACCCATTGGCACCCACCTTCCGTTCTAAGAGGGGAGGAGTTATATCATTATAACCCAGCATGGACTCCTTATTTTTATGCAAATCACTTCCTGTTTACGCATAATATACTATGTTATGAGCCTTGATTGGCTCCCACCATAAAATAAATTAAGATAAAGGTTTTATATAAATAGGAACAACTAATTATATGAAATCAGTTCTAATTTAACCTCTGTCATAGCAAGTAAGACTATTAAGTGTACATTTACTACTCAATAAAACTTATCTTCGAAATTGTTCTGAACCTTTATTTACGTTCATAACTCCAGGCAACTATTTGTAATGTACAGTATACTAAAATTTTCTTAAAATGTTAAGGAAGGGGATCTAAAATTATTTAAATTTTGATGAATTTGATATTGCATTTAAATTTTGATTAATTTGATATTTTGATCATAAAAAAATATTTATTAAAATTGCATTTATTTGAAACACTTTTGTATTAATAATTTTTGTGGAAAATATGTGAAAAAATATAAAACAAACCACTAGCTACCATCGATAATGTGTATGCGATTATGCAATTCAAAGATAACGTGTAAATGTTATTCCGTTTTCGTGATGATTCCTCAAATAGGAGACAATGTCATTTTTTTGATCTCACCGCAATTGTTGAAACTTAAACGGACCGCAATAACATGTGATTGTATCTACAGTTGCATATAAATTGGCGAAATTTAGTTTGGCATCATCTTTTAGACGACGGCAGTATAAATTTTACTAAAATTACACAAGGAACCGTTTCTATCTCAATTCATGGGTGCACAAAATTTTTATCAAAGGAACAGACAGACAATTGCGTGGATGTCTGACAGGCGCATAATTAAATATTATTTGTTAATTTTATTTTCCATTCCCGAATGTAAAAAAAATAACGTGGTGCGGGGTTGGATTTTCATATTTTTTTAAAACGGTTTTAAAGCATACCTACCTACTTCATTTAGTACAAGTACATACTAATAAAAAAGTTTAATTCGGGTTAATGAATTATTTGTATTGAAATTTGCAAAATGACGTTAATACATTATAATATTTTAAGAACATGAACTGCAATATTTATTCAAAAAATCTAATCATTTTATTTAACAAGATATTGTTTAAATAGCCTTATTGAATAATTTATATGGCTTTGGTTCAGCACTCCTAATATTCAAGATACTTAAAATTTGTCATAAATAAACAATTATAATGTGAGGTGGCGAGAGGACAAAAACAAGCACTGATTATTATATTATTTAATAATACATAAAACGCTTAAATAGGGAGAACATAAGAATGGTGGCCATATCGCCCACAACATTCGTGTTTTTCTATGAGACTGAACTGTCAATTTTGCCCAGCCATTTGTGCTAATACTAGTGGCGGAACTAGCTTAAATTTAAAGTTGGGCCGCAAGGTGGCCCTCAAGTCGTTTGTTTGTTATTGTAAAAATATAACATAAATTATCTGATCTACCTTCTATATATTTTCTTCCATATTTTTGTGCTTTTAAAATCTTTTAAAACAAATGTATAAACAAACATGCTAAAACAGGAATCACAACAGAGTAATAGAAGTTCCATCTTGCCAGTGTCGCAACAAATCTTTGGTGATTTCCCTAGTTTTCCTTTAGTGACGTAATTATGAAAAATGTTAACTTTAAATATTTTATCAAAGTATACACTTTGATAAATAAATAAATAAATATCATCAACAAAGAATAATGGGAAAGTGGACAAAAATAAAAAACAATTATTTCAATTGGTCGGTTTTTAGGGCTCTTCATCAGAATCAATTAAATTTCAAGTCCATAAGCTTATGTCAATTATCAAGTGAATAAATACCATTACACAAACAAAAAATACTAAAAAACTAATAATTACAAACGAATTAAAAATAATTTAATTTTAAGTCAAATTTTTATCTTAAAAACGAAATAGGTTACAATTTCAAATACGTATTACCTATTTCGTTTTTAAGAAAAAAGTTAGACTTAAAATTATTTTTAATTCGTTTGTGATTGTTCGTTTTTTAGTACTTGAGACCAATGTAAAAGTAAGCAGAAAATTCTATTTTCAATTTCTATTTTCAGTTGAATTCGGTACTTCGTAGGTGAATGTCCAGCGAATAATAAGTGCGAATAGTAGTGCAAATAAGTGTGTGGAAATGTCTGTGAACCGGGAAGGGAAATTCAAGGACCCTCCAGACAATGAACACGAAATAGCAAATTGGCAAATGGATACGGTTATGAATATGGACATAAGTTACACAACGGACGTAAGTAAGGAAAATAATTATCCCAGTGAAGGACAATCGGTAAACAACAATAAATATTTTACTAACAACCACAGTAGTACTCCAGTTATTAATAATAATTTGATTAGTAAGAACACCGATAATATGCCAAACAGTGTAAATAACCAAGCAGGCGAAAAAAAAAACATAAACAGAAAAAGTACGTACAAAACAAGGTAATATAGGCAGGGCGCATATATTGACGGTGGCTACATTAATTAATGATTGCTTGAAAGTAAATGCTGGGGATATAATAAATATAAACAACATTGGCAAAAATAGAATAGCAGTCTAATTTTCTAAATCAATAAGTGCTAATAAATTAGTTAAAAATGAAGAATTAAAAAATAAAAAACTACGAGGCATATATTCCACTATTTCTAACTAGGAGACAGGGGGTTATAAAACATATAGACACAAACATAAACGAAAAAGAAATTGTAGAAAATATAAAACTTATATTCGGTGACAAATTTACCGTATCAAATATTAGGCGGTTAAATAGGAAAGTAGTTAATACAGAGGGGGAAGTACAATACATTCCGTCGACAACAATACTTGTTAACTTTAGAGAAAATTTCTTGCCAAAAAAAGTTGCAATAATAGTTATTTTCGAGGTCGAACCATATATTCAAAAGGTCGTTCAGTGCATGCGCTGTTTAAGATACGGACACCTTAAAATACAGTGTAGGGGTAAGGAAAGATGCAATAAATGCGGGGAGGAACACAAATAATGAACAATGCAATAATTTTGATGAACTTGTATATGTTATATGCGGCGGTAATCATAAAGCCACAGACTATCAAGAGTGTCCGGAATTTAAAAAACAAAAGGCACTCAAAGGAATGATGGGTACTGAGAATATATCATATAAAGAGGCTATAAATAAATACGACGGTAGCTATGCGCAGGTAACAACCCACAAATATAATTAAACAAAAAGTGGACGGAAATAATACAGCTCAACATAAGCCTAGACGTAGGGAATCTGAGGGCGGCAATCCACTGTTAGGTAAACATAATGAAATATTAGCCATACCTAAAACAACGGCACCCAATATAGAACAATACGCTACAGCTCCACACAGGTGATAATCATAAACAATCGGAACAGGTTGCAAAGATTACCAATATAATATTAAATTTGGTAATATCAATTTTGAATGGAAAGGGTTCACTGGATGAAGAAACATTTAGTATATTGCAGGGTAAAATTTATCAAATTATAAACCAAAATGTATCCGTGTAATTTATTGCAATGGAATGCAAGGTCTTTAATCTCTAACAATGGTAACTTTGAATACTTTTTGCATGAAAATAAAATATCGGTGGCACTAATATCGGATACTTGGTTAAAAAAGTCTACCAATATAAAAAATAATATTTCATTTATAGAAGAACACGACTTTTACAAAATAGATAACGTTATGTGTACTGCTATTTCTCTTCAGAAATTAACAACCAAAAGTTTATCTACTCTATATATGTGAGACCACAAGTTCGTATAACAACAACACAATGGCAAAAATTCTTCCACAGTCTGAAAAAACCTTTCCTTCTTGGCGGTGATTTTAATGTACACCATTTGGCTTGGGACTGTGATTGGACGGATCCGGCCGGACAAAGCCTATTAGATACTCTAGAGTTATGTAATCTCGTATTCCTAAATACCGGTGAGGAAACAATAGTTAGAAATTGTAATCATATGAATAAATCCGCAGTAGACCTGACAATATGCAGTCCTGAAATTGCACCGTCTTTCAATGGAATACTCTAGCAGATACAATAGAGTCAGATCACTATGCCATAATTTTAGAATACCAAAAAAAAATTATGTAAAAATAAATAACACAGGGACAAAATGGAATGTAAATAAAGCAGATTGGACACTTTTTTCTTTTATGATCGAGAATTTTGCTATTAAGTGTATAAACGACAGTGAATACAATTATGAAATGTTTATGAGTTCATTATATGAAGGCTGTGAAAAAACAATCCCAAAAAGAAAGAAGTGTGAACACTTCAACCAATTTAAAAAAACCTGGTGGAACGATGAATGTAAAAAAGGTCATTTTCAATCAAATGGAAGCTTTAATGAAGTATAAAATCAATAGCACTCTTGAAAATTATATTGAATGCAAAAAAAACCGCGGCAATTTCTAAGCGAGTAATCCTAAAAAAGTAAAAGAAAGACGTGGAAAGAATTTTGTAATAACCTTAATAAAAATGTTCCTATTAAAGATATCTGGGAACAAATTAGAACAATTAAAAACATGAACCGACGTGATAAAGTCTCTTTGATTGAAGGTGATTGGGTGGAACAATTTATATCCAAAATGGCTCCACCTATGATACACATGAAAATAGACGATTACGCGAATTACGATAATGTAGAATCTTCTTTAACAAAAAGGTTTTCAAAGTTTGAGTTAGAAAATAGTCTAAAAAACAACAAAAATACGGCACCAGGTGTCGATAATGTACATTACATAATGTTATATAACTTCTCTGAAAATGGTAAAAAAGTTTTATTAGAAATATACAACACAGTCTGGACCATAGGTAAGGTATTAGACCAATGGAAGGAATATATAATATTACCAATTTTAAAACAATCAAAAAACCCTAAAGGGGCAGATTCATATAGAGCAATATCATTGGCATCTTGTATACTAAAAACATATGAACGGTTAATAAAACATAGACTTGAAAAATGGTTAGAAATAAATAAAAAAATACCGGAGTCACAATATGGGTTTAGAATAAGATGTTCTACCAATGACGGCTTAGCAAAGATAAGTACGAATATAAATATATTTTTTTCTAATAGGAAATCATTAATTGCATTGTTTTTGGAGATACGGGTGCCTATGAAAATGTTAATCTGAACATACTACGCCAAAAAATGATAAAACTAGGATTACCAACAAAATTCACTAATAATATATACGGGGATACTATCAGAAAATTAGTGTCATAATTGACACTGGTTTTCAAACTAGTTTAATTACTCAAAAATGTGTGAATCGACTAGGTTTACCGAAAAACTAAATTTTCTCGGAAATTCAAGGTATTGGAGAAATGGGTATAACTTCTCAATTAGGTTGTTTCGCTCTCGCTTCGCCCCGTCTCTCAGCAGAACTCTAATTTATTGCTGAACGCCATAATTTTACCTCGCATTTGTTCGGACCTTCCTAGTACTATCTTACCTGTGGACGGTTGGAATCATATTAAAAATTTAAAACTCGCAAATCCTGAATTCTATAAACCGGGAACAATTGATTTATTGTTAGGCGCAGATTTATTTCCGCTAATTATAAAATGTGGTCGGGTTTTTGGTAATGTCAATGAACCTATAGCTCTTGATACCATTTTCGGTTTTATATTAATGGGTAAATTTGAAAATAAATCTTCACCATCAACTGTTAACTCACTTTTATGTCAAACTCAACCACAATGTATAGATGAACTCTTATCTAAATTTTGGGAACTCGAAAATATTCCACAAAAAACCCGTTGTCCCCAGATGATGACCTTTGCGAAAATATATATATAGAATCGGTTTCTAGAAATTCAGAAAGATGGTTTATTGTTGCTTTACCTTTTCGCGAAGATACACCTAGCTTTCTTGGTAGCAGAGATATAGCTTTAAATCGGTTTTTATCATTAGAACGACGATTATTACAAAATTTTACGCTTTATAAGGATTACTCTAATTTTTTACAGGAACATCTTGACATAAATCATATGGAATTATTGTCAGACCCTGTATACTCAGATAAATCTTTTTTATATACCGCATCACTGAGTTTTAAAACCAGATAGTCTCTCTACTCGCATTCGAGTTGTCTTTAACGCTTCGATTAAAATAAATAACTTGTCCCATAATGATACACTTTTGGTAGGACCCAAACTACAAAAAGACATTGTACAAATTTTATTAAATTTTCGCCCACACGAAGTCGTACTCTTCTTACTTAATAAATATTGCTTTATAATAATCATAATTATCATTTAATTTAGTTCCCTATTTGTATTTGTTGCTCTTAAAATACCGGCTTTTTATTTCATATTTATAGTTTTTGTGTACTCGCATTTATACGCCGTCACAATGAGGTGGCTTTTTGCGACTATTCCCAGAAATCATTGTGACATGGGTCTTGTCAGTAATTAATGTGACGCACGCCATAAAAATCTAAAAACGCCCCTAATTGTTAATATTCGCGCGATTATAGTGTTTATTACTATTTTAACTAATCTTTAACTTTGTGTGTATCATTGGAGGTGTGAATTTAACATTTAAACCCTGTTAAATAATTAAATAACTAGTGTGGACTTCTTTCCGTGTCTGCTTTCTCGAACCAGAGATTGTTATTCCTCAAGATTAGAGGGCCCTCTCCAACGTGGAAGACTGCTGCATAATCTACAGGGTAAGTCGCTCTTTCTCGCCATTTCATTGCATATAGGAAAAATTACGAGTATAGTTCATTTATCTCTCGCGAGCTTATAAAACTAAATTTTCCTTTTTTTGTTTTGAACCTATAAAAAACAATATATATATATATATATATATATATATATATATATATATATATATATATATATATATATATATATATATATATATATATATATATATATATATATATGTTAAATTCGTTTTCCGGGTATACTCCCGCGTAGGTGATAGGTCCCGAGAGGGGACCGTGGTTGTCTGAACGACGTTTCGGCAGAATCTCATCTGCCATCTTCAGGTTCTCCCTACGCGGGAGTATACCCGGAAAACGAATTTAACATTCACCACCCGCGAAAACCTGAAAAACAACATATATATATATATATATATATATATATATATATATATATATATATATATATATATATATATATATATATATATATATATATATATATATATATATATATATATATATATATATATATATATATATATATATATATATATATATATAATACGATGACCAACCACACCCTGTATAATATACAGAGTACATAAGAATAAAATTATGTTTAAATAATAAAAAGAAAGTAATAGGGATATTTTGCCAATACTAAAGCAAAGAAAGACTCTATAATTTAAATTAAAATGATAATTTTGAGTGGTATGAGAGCCCAATTTCAATGAGAGACACTTACGTTAACTTTATGCATATCAAATAGGTAAAATTTGTAATAAATGTTGTTAAACGCTTGATATAAACACCTACCGTGTGGTAAATGAACTGTATGTTATTATGTTATGGTATAAAACATTGTTTCTATATAGAATAAGTATCAGAAGGACTATTGTGTATAGCATGGCAACCAGAGCCAGAACATTATTGATTTTAGGTACCAAAACCTTTGGATAACCTGGAAAAAAAATAAAATTTTATTGTTATTAATTAAAATTATGAACTTTGTTAAAGACAAATATAATAAAGTTAGTCATAGAATAGCTACAAGTATGATAGCAATCATGAACACTGGAAAAAAAGTGCTAAAAACTACTTTCATAATTTGGGTAGCGTAAACTCTACGATATCTGAGTTTCCAATCATTTCTACGAAGTAAGTGCATCGTCTAACTTTAAAACTTTACAAAAGTGAAAGAGACTCACCTTGTGAGCTAGTACAACGATATAGCATCAAAATGTAAAGACATTTAAAAGGTGTATGTGTAAATTATGTCCAAGGAGGTACATAACTTTGACAAATATGAAGTTTTTTCTAAAATAAAAACCATTTGTTGAACTTTTTATAGCTATGTCAGAAGAATAGCATTTATTTATTGTTTCCAGTCAGTTAGTTTTAAGTAATTTGTTGTATTTGAAAAGTTTCCAGCCAATGAGGTTTAACGAAGTCCTAAAACGAAAGGCAAAGTAAAATAATGTTTTAAATGTATTTAGACATGCAATTATGGTGTTGATTTGTTCATTAGGTATTAAAGCAATCTCTGGTATGTGGTTTAGATGATTGTAATTAGTTATATAAGAGAATTTGTTAAAAATTGTTGCAATTGTAATTTTTCTAAATATTCACAAAAGGTCATAGTATGGCATATCAAAATAAAGCTAATCATCTCTATATCTTTATTCAATAATAAAATTAGAGCCATAAGGTATAATAATGAAATAAAAAGAAAATTAAATTTTCATATTTAAAATTTCAAAAATCAAGTGTCATGATTTTTTGGAGAAACGTCAGATTAGGCCAATAAAAAGGTCATATTTAAGATTTAGTATGGATAGAAAGCTGAAAGCAAGAGCATTGAAATTTTATAAGAAGTTTTCCTAACCTAAAAATTGTAAATTTATATTTTCAAAGGAAGTCCATACTCAAGCTCCAAATTATTAAAACAGGGTTTCTAAACCTAAAACAACAAAAAATTAAATTTTATGAATATCATAAAATAATTCTTAGTGGAATAGAAGAGAAATTTCTAGTTGCAATAACCAAGAAGTTTTGTATAGAATAGTAAATGTGCTTTGAGTAAATTAGTAAAGGTAAATACGTACCGTAAATAAAAGTTTGCTGATTATTAAATAAATATAGTGTCGTGCTACGAAAGTACAAATCCAGTGAACCGTGCAGCCATTGTTACTGAAGTTTGATGAACCTGAAATTTGCCACGGAGGAAGGATCGAAAAGCACTGAGCAACAATAAGCAGAAGCGTAATTCGACAGAGATTGCGATAACGTGAAGTACAAGAAATCGCCGTAAGTACAACCACAATAAATCCTAGGTACTCGACGACTTAATAGCAGCTATAATAATAACAGATCTGATCATAAATAAAGGCCATTTCATTTTAATTTTAATATATATATATATATATATATATATATATATATATATATATATATATATATATATATATATATATATATATATATATATATATATATATATATATATATATATATATTATTGTGATAATAAGGATTTGTGTATTGTTGTATTTTTATTTATTTATATAATTTGTAAAAATTTTGAATTGTTTTATTAAACAGTTGTACAAATTGAAAATTTTGTGGTTTATTAAAATTTATGAAAATTGGCGCCTTTATTTTAAATTAGTATTTTTTTTTTTTTTATTTATGCCCTTGTATACCCAAACTAGCTCAGATTTTTAATTTACAAGTTTTTACTTACTTTTTATTTTCTTTTTCTCTCACTCAGGATGCAGGTTCAATTTTGTTCTTTCTATAGTATAATTTCAAAATTTAAATTCACAAAATCAGTATACATAAAAAAAAACTAAACACTTTCAGAAAACAATAAAGGAGTTGTTTTTAATATAATATTTTTAAAAATTTTAACAAATATATTTACAATTTTAACTTAAATTACCCAACCAAAATTTTAATATCTCGAGATTTTACCTTATTTTCAATCCTTACAGTTGGCCAACCTGTCGTTTCTTAGTTCTCAGCTGTTACCACACTTTAATGTTCAGCTATGGCCGCTCCAATTTCCTACTATACTTGTGTAGTTTATTTACTTTATTTTGTGCTTTGTGTCCAGCTGGATTTCTTATAACAAGTAAGTACTTACAAAAAATTTTTTCTTTACTTTATTTCTCTGGCTTGAATTCCTATTTTACAACCTTCTATTTACAATAGTTTACTCCTAACCTTTATTTTCTTAATATTTCTTCTATTTAATTGCATTCGATTTTCCAAAATTTCAAAAACTCTCCACTTTTCTATCAATAACAACCAACTCTCCCTTGTTTTCTCTGCTTACTTTAATTTTGTATATAGTAAAATCCCCAAATTTCAAAATTGACTAGTTGTGACAAATTATTTTTTTATGTCAAATATTTTTAATTTTGAAAATAAAAACTTTTATATTACCTTTTTGTTGCCTTTTTAATACAATATAGTTTTCTTGATACTTTCCTGAGAATTTTCTGTAAATTTGCATGTGTTACGTTCAGTATAAAAATTTTTATCTTTCACATCTCATTTTTTTTAGAATTTTCTTAACAAGTGCCCTATAATTTTAAACAAACTCCTTTTTATATAACTAGAACTAGATAACTACTGATAACAAATCTTTCATATCTAGGTTAACATATCTTTACTCAAAACTAATATTTTTGTTTCTACATTTTGTAGGCTGTCGAAATTGGTTTCACCCCTTTTACCACACTTTCACTGTGTCTTGAGCTACCCCCACTCACACACGAAGCACTGAGTTTCTTCTTTGTCCTAATGGCATGTCTTTGCACATCGATGGATTTCCTGTTTAGTTTTTGATGAAAATATATTTCAACTATGCTGTCACACATACAAAAATCAAGAAATGTTTATGTTTCAACCCCAATATTGGAGAAATTATTATGGCATTGATCTAAACACATTACTGCACCCCTGTTTGGTAAGTTTTATTTCAGTTTATATTCACTTTTACAGACCATGCACTTTTTATGTTTCGTTATGAAAGTTTTAAGATAATTTACAATATTTTCCCCTGTTTATTGATTGTTGCTTTTTTAACTTTTATATAAAGTTCAATTACATTGACTCTATACTAGATTTTCATAAATTTCCCCTTTTAAAAGTTTATACTATAACAATTGTCTCTTTTATAGGTAAAATCTTTCCCCTGAAATTATGCAACTTTTGATACTACTGGAGTTGATTGGAGTGAATTTTTATATGGGACTACATTGGTGACACCTTTTCGATGGCAGGAAATACACAATAGGTCTCTCGTCAGCTCTGCCAGTGGAGATCCAGGACTTCGACTTGACACCTTTTTCTTGTTTTTTATTTGTTTTTCATTAATTTTTATGGCCAATTTGGCTTTGCAAATACCTTATAACTAACTACATTTTTATATGAACAATAAATACTTAATTCTTCTACACATATATAAAAAGCTAAATTAAAATTGTTTTCTGAAATTGTTCATTTTTAAATGTATGCATGCTACTGTATTTATTAAACCTTTTATTTTTACTGCACGTTTGCACTCTATTTTTGTACCTCTATTTATCTGCATTTTATTATTCTAATGAAAATAAAAAACCTTTTAAAATAATTTATAATATTGCTAAATGTGATAATATATATTGTTAGAGGCCTTGATCACCGTTGCCAATATTTAGAGGAGTAGACAAAACATCGAGAAGGCTCCGTTCGGTAACTGCTTACGGGCACATACTGTTCTAGGATAATTATAATTAATACAACCGCCGTAGTAGGCACTTGTTAAAAAAGTATTTTGACGTTTGTTAAAAATATTATTCTATACTTCTTTTAATAAATTTAGTTGTTTTAAAATAACGTGTTTAATAAATCAGAAGTGAGGGATGACTCATTGACTCATTGTGCAGTTGTGCAACAGTGTTATTTTGTGAACTCAGAAGTGCATACAGTGCATCTAACCACCGCGGTGAGTACCCAAGCCTTTCTCACATTGCTTTATCTGTCTGTCACGTTTATCGTCAAAATGAGCGATCAATCAAATCATTCAAAGCGGCGATCCCGATCCCGTCATCATAATAGTAATTTTAAAAAGAGCCGACGATCCCGTAATCGTTCTCGAGATATTAAAGACTCAGATTACCATGCTTTAAAGCACAGACTTGACCAGTCGGAAAATAGAATGCATAATTCTATTGTGCGAAGTGACACCGAGGAAAACCATTTACCTCTCGTGGTACCAATACCGTCGACTTCGCGGTCGTACACACCGCCACGGCTGGAGCCGCGGAATTCCTCGGTTTCACGATATGTTGGCCGTTTTGAAATGATACCTTTATTTAATGGTTCCACCAAAGGCATGACAATTGATAGATGGATTGACAAAATATATTCTGTGGGTGATTTATATAATTGGGATGATCGCGCTAAAATATTTTGTGTGTCAGCACGACTTGAAGGACATGCGAAATCATGGTACGAATGTCAAACGAAAACATTTACTTCATGGGCAGAATGGGAAGATGAGTTGAAAGCTGCATTTCCTGTTTATAAGGGCATTGCCGTAAAATTAAAAGATTTTGTCACAATTGAACGCCACCCAAATCAAGATTTAATTTCATTTTATTATGAAAAACTTCGTTTGGGTAAACACTGTAGTCTGCCAGATCAAGTTATAGCTGATGTCATCATTTTCACGATAAATAATAATTTAATCAAAGCAAGCGCACATGCAGCTAAATGTTATACAACGGAGAGCCTGTTAAATTTTCTTTCAGAAACAAATTACGTCGTATCTCGCAACGAACAGTCTAAAACAAAACATCAACATGACGACTTAAATAACTTTAAACGTCGACGAATGAATAATTGTTTTAAATGTGGTAAACAAGGACATTCAGCTTCTAATTGTTTTTCTGCTAAAAAGACAAAATGCAGTTATTGTAATAAACTAGGGCATAGTCGGGAAATGTGTTTTAAATTAAAACCAAAAGGTGACAATAATGTTTCAGCAAAAATAAACTTGGTCACATAGGATGATGCTAAGTTTCATGTTCAAGCGAAAATAAACAATGTAATTGTATCGGCATATATTGACTTTAGCAGCGCATGTAATATAATCAAATTGGATAAAGCTTTGGAACTAAAGTTAACCATAGATAAGCAGAAAAATATTACTGTTCAAGGTTATGGAGGGGCAGTAGTACAAACTATCGGTCAAATAGTGGCTTCCATCGCAGTCGATGATGTATCACGCGAGGTCCCAATTTACGTTGTTAATAATAATTGCCAGACCTATGATTTATTGATTGGTCGACCTTTTACGGAGTCACCAAATATGTATGTTATAAAAACAACGGATAAGTTAAATTTTCATGAGAACATTTCGTTACCATTTAATGTAGCGGAACCGAATAAAAAGATGGCAATTTATTCCGATAGAGACACAAATCTTGTGCCGGGTATTAATCAGATTATCGTTAAGTCGGAAGTAACAAATGGAGCGTTAATTACTAATTTCTCAGAACAAAACCATAATGGTGTATCACTTATTATTCCTGGAAGAACTGTTCAGTTTTGTAATAATTTAGGAGTACTAACGATTTTAAGCATTAGTCACGTAAGCACGGCTTTAAAGGAAGGGCAATGTGTGGCACGGGGAATCTCTTCGGAGCAGTCTAGTACTGAAGTACCTGTAACACCTTTGGCCTTAACAGAAAATGAAAGAATGCGTTTGAATAATGTTTTAAAAAATTTAAAAAATGCTTTGCTGCCAATAATTCGGAACTGGGAAATACATCTATTAAAATGAAAATTAAATTAACCAATTCCATACCAGTGTACCACAGACCATATCGTCTTTCTTACCACGAACGCGAACAGGTACGAAATATCGTTGCTGACCTTCTAAGTAATGATATCATAGAGACAACTGTATCAGAATATGCAAGTCCTATCTTACTCGTAAAGAAGAAGTCAGGCGAAATGAGAATGTGTGTCGATTATAGAAAACTCAAAACTGAAAAAGATCACTACCCTCTACCACGGATAGAGGATCAACTGGAACGACTGTCTGGACACAATTGTTTTACAACTTTAGATATGGCTTCCAGTTACCACCAGCTACGCGTGGAAAAAGAAAGCCGAAAATATACAGCATTTATAACTCCGGATGGCCATTATCAGTACAAACGAGTTCCATTTGGTTTGACCAACGCTCCTTCTGTATTTCAAAGGGCTGTGAACGAGATACTTGGGCCCTTGAGATTTTTATATGCCATTGCGTATCTCGATGATATTTTGATCATTTCCAACGGCGTTGAACAAGGATTCGGAAGACTAGAAACGGTATTGAAAATATTTCAAGAGGCAGGACTAACGCTTCGAAAAGAAAAATGTTCATTTCTGCAACCACAAGTTGAGTATTTAGGTTCTGTTATAAGCCATGGTGAAATAAGACCATCACCACAGAAGGTGAGAGCAGTCCTAAATTTTCCATCTCTTCAGAATGTGCATGATGTCAGGAAATTTTTGGGTCTGACCTCATATTTTCGCAAGTATATTAAGGATTTTGCTAAGAAAGCTAAACCTTTAACACTGCTAACTAAATCATCCACCCCTTGGACTTGGAAGGAACCTCAAGAAAAGGCATTTAATCTACTCAAAACGGAACTGAGTCAAGGTCCAGTACTAGCCCTGTATAATCCAGCTTTAGAGACGCAGTTACACACTGATGCTAGCAAGGACGGTTTTGGAGCCATGCTGCTACAAAAACAAACTGATGGTAATTTGAAGCCAGTGGCGTACATGAGCCAACAAACCTCTGCATGCGAATCGTCATATCATAGCTATGAGTTGGAGACAATGGCTGTGGTCGTAGCTTTACGAAAATTTCGAAATTTCCTCTACGGACGCAAATTTACAATCATGACCGATTGCAATGCGTTAAGACTTACTTGGACTAAGAAAGATTTGACCCCAAGAATTGGTAGATGGTGGCTCGAACTGCAGGAGTACGATTTTGATGTGATCTATCGTCCAGGAACACAAATGCAACACATGGATGCACTCAGCAGACAATTCGTGATAATCAATTTAATACAAGAGGGCGATTGGTTGCAGTGCGCTAGTCACAAGATGATGAATGCGAATTAATAAAACGCCAGATCAAAAAAGGAACAACAAAAGGATTGTACAAACTAGTTGAAGACAAAATCTGTAGAATAGTTAATGATGAAGTAAAGCTTCTTGTACCGAAAGATATTCGTTGGGGACTAGTTAAGCAATATCATAACGAGAATGGCCATCCAGGCCCAAAACGAACATTAGAAGCTATTTCCCAGAAGTACTGGTTCTCGAAAAAAAAAACAATTTGTGACAAAATACGTGAATGTCAGTGTGCAAAAGTACCGACAGGAAAAAGGCGTGGTTATTTACATCCCATCAAGAAAATTGATAGACCCTTTCACACCCTACACCTTGACCATTTAGGACCCTTTTGTAAGAGTCCCAACGAAAATACTTATCTGTTGGTTGTAGTTGACGCATTCACTAAGTTTACTTGGATGGAAGCTGTCAAAGATACCACCTCCAAACATGTAATTAGCTGCTTGAAACTCTTAATAAAATTTTGTGGAAATCCTACTCAAATTATCACAGACAGAGGAAAAGGTTTTGCAAATAAAGAATTAAACGCTTTTTGCACATCAGAAAATATCAAACATGTCTTGAACGCTATAGCTAGTCCTAGAAGTAATGGCCAAGTTGAAAGATTCAATCGAACCATTCTTACTTCTTTAACGACTGCTATTGGAGAAGATCATGGTTCGTGGGAGCAAAAAATTTGCGAAGTACAACGTGGAATTAATATGTGCTTGAACTCAACTACGGGAAAATCTCCATCTGAACTTTTATACGGGTTTCGTCCGCGGCTTAAATATCAAACATACTTGCTGATTCAGACAGGTTAAAGACATTTGACAAAAATCGAAGTAAGGCTTTGGGTAAAATCAATAAAACCGCGAAAGCAATGAAGTAACGTTATGACAAAAATCGCTTAGCCGTCATTACATTTAAGAAAAACGATATGGTTTTGGTCAAGAAATCACCAATTATAAAAGGACTGAAAAGCGGAAAATTGGTTCAAAAATATATGGGCCCAGTCCGTGTGACAGCCGTATTACCGAATGATCGCTATGAGATCCAGTCACTCTCGAAGGATCGCAGACGACTTCGAGGAGTAGTCGCCAGCGATGGACTGAAACTGTTTAAATCCTCACCATGACTTATCAATAGTGAGTAAATTGCCTTTAATTTCTTTTATTGGTGTCCCAAGACACTATGTTATTTGTTGTTGTTTACTTATGATTCTATTAAGTATTTTATTTATTTATTTTTCTTTACGTATCAAATGCCAAACATGCCTATCAACTGTAGGTAGGCCTCTGAGTTGTGTATTTTGTGTACATTTATTGCCAAACATGCCTATTTGCTGTGGGTGGGCCTCTGAGTTGTGCAATTATATCACCAGACACGTCTATTTTATTTATTACAGCATAGACCTCTGAGCTGGATGGTAAAGACATTTTGCGAATTGTCAGACATGCCTATTAAAGTAAATAAGGCCTCTGAGCTGTACAGTCGAATATATTTTATTTAATAATTCTCAATCTTTGAGTTATTTCATTAAAATTTTATAAGGCACTTGTCGAGTCTGTGGGTTTCCGGAATTGCTCTGACACTTAACGTCACCTGCGTACTCCAGCCAGGTCCCTGCTGGATCCAGGAAAACTTATAACTCATACTCCAGATTAATCCCTGTTGAGCCCTTTGAGTTTTTACATCCTGTGAACTTGTAGGTTGACCCCTGTTGAGTCCAGAATTGCCACTCCAGACAATAATCTGTTGAGTCCATTTCCGACGTACCCAAATGCATTCCAAGTTGCCACAGATAATAAATTTAAAAAAAAAAATCAAAACGATTATATCAATGACAATTACTGCTGTTGTTTTGTTTCTGTTTAGGTGCTACCGCAGACGGGCCCGGGGCGTGCCTTGGTCAGGATGGCCGAATGTTAGAGGCCTTGATCACCGTTGCCAATATTTAGAGGAGTAGACAAAACATCGAGAAGGCTCCGTTCGGTAACTGCTTACGGGCACATACTGTTCTAGGATAATTATTATTAATACAACCGCCGTAGTAGGCACTTATTAAAAAAAGTATTTTGACGTTTGTTAAAAATATTATTCTATACTTCTTTTAATAAATTTAGTTGTTTTAAAATAACGTGTTTAATAATATATATATATATATATATATATATATATATATATATATATATATATATATATATATATATATATATATATATATATATATATATATATATATATATATATATATATATATATATATATATATATATATATATATATATATATATATATATATATATATATATATATATACATATATATATATACATCCCAATATCTTTGGAGCGTCCTTCCACAAAACATGAATACAGTGTCCGAAAGAGTATATAGGGATTGATGCTTTCACTTTAACCTGAACCGAGGGTCCCTACATTTCTCCGTGTATATATTGTCCGCAAATATAGAGATACTTTTACAGCAAAATCTTTAAAGCGTCCATTTTTAATATATGTATTCAGTAATCTATCAGTTTAGCGTCTGTTAGTGTTGCCAGGTTTAGTAGTTAGGAGAAAACGTATTAATGTTCTTCCTATTGTAACTACATCCAAGCGTCCTTAGACAAAAAATCAGTTAAAAACGCGGATAGCGTTTTTCTTTTTTATTTTATAAAAAAAAATATATTATTAAACAATGAACGTGTTACAAATTCGTGGGGATCTCGGTAAACATAAGAAATACAGGGTCGTTTAAATGGGAGCAAAGTTGCGCATTATATCAATAAAATGCAGCTTTATTACTTCCGAAATTATTCGAAAGAAAACCCGAGGTTCATAATTTTTTTAAATTTTTCTTTGCTTTATTTAAAGAGATACTTTAAAATAAATGTTGTTTCATCACTGCCGGTTTTTTCCTGTACAAGATGACGCTATTAAATTAAAAATGCGATGTTTCGTCTTGAGACCAACATCATCAATTTTTTTTAAACGGCCCTGTATTTTTTATTTTGTTTTGTCACCTTTCGGCCTTCTAAACTCAATGCCATATCACAATTAACAATCAATTTGGGTCATAAGCACAATGTGTTAGATAAAGGCAGAATTATGATATAAGCAATGTGTTGGAGAGAGATATGTCGGCGATTTTGTAAAACTAACTTTATAATGCCATTGCCTATTTAATCTCTACAAGTTGGTTGTATAAAACTTGAATTCCGACTTTTCGTTTCTATGAAATCTTCATAAATTAAATTTTTTTAAATACGGATCTGAATTTGTTTTTTTTTTTTTTT
Source organism: Rhamnusium bicolor (assembly GCA_029963845.1). Taxonomy (NCBI): domain Eukaryota; kingdom Metazoa; phylum Arthropoda; class Insecta; order Coleoptera; family Cerambycidae; genus Rhamnusium; species Rhamnusium bicolor. Next base: position 27,240 of record JANEYF010000873.1, on the reverse strand, counting down.
GGTAAATATGATATATCATTAGCTTTAGGAAGCTCAAAGGTAACAAAAAAAATGAACCAGGCCGCATTTAAAAAAAAAGTTGATGAAACGCTAGAATTTTAACTTAATACCGCCATTTCTAGAGGGAAGAAAAGTGGCAATGATAAAGTGACACTTATTTTAAAATATCTTCAAATAAAGTTAAAAGAAAAGCAGGTTTTACGAAATTTTGGGTTTTTCCGAATAATTCTGAAAGTAAACGGAATTTTTTAAATTTCAAAGCAGCATATATCTACAGGGTAATTCCAAATAAAGTGCAAAAAAATTAAAGGGTAGATTCCTTGAGCGATTCTGATGAGAGTCTTTCATATAAAATTTTTCGATCCGATGCCTCCTGGAGGAGTTATAGCCCCTTAAAAGGAGTTGTTAAATTGAAGTTTTTATGTTTTTTCTTTCAGTTTGAAATTAAAGAATAAAATTTGGCATGTAATCTATGCTAAATTCCCTTCAAAGTGAGTAGCTTTTATTAACCTCACATTTTTTTTAAAGGGGTAAAATAAACTATCCTGTTGATATTTTTCTTCAATTTTTTTTTTCGGATTGATCTTTTAGAATAAAAAGAGATAAAGCAAATAGTTCATTAAATTTACAAACTTTCTTGTCTTTTCAATCTTATAGTTTTTGAGTAAAAAATAAAATTCATTACTACGTAGCAATCATATGTTTGTATTTACTTTCATTTTTTTTATTGAACATTTTTAATAAATACTTAAAATTACAATCAACGTTTAAACAATATCAAATTACACAGTTAACAAAGAATGGTCATTTAAAAGTAAAGTATTAAAAAATGACATCAACCTACTAGATATTCTTGGCTAATTGGTATGTAGCATTATGTCGAAATTACATGAAAGTCCGGTAATGATTTTTTTTACTCAAATCGTATAGATTGACTATAAAATTACAAGTAACAAAAAAGTTTGTAAATTTAATTGACTATTTGCTTTATTTCATTTGAAAAATGAAAATGTGAGGATAGTAAAAAACTACTCACTTAGATGGAACCTTACTAGCTTAAATTATGTGCCAAATTTTATTCTTTAATTTCAAACTGTTTTTGATAAATGACATAAAAATTTCATTTTAACAACTCCTTTTTAAGGAACTGTAACTCCTTCAAGAGGCATCGGATCGAAAAAATTTTATATGATAGTCTCCCATTAGAATCGCTCAAGGAATCTACACTTAAATTTTTTGCACTTTATTTGGAATCACCCTGTACATTGATACATGTTAAGTGAACGTTGTCACTTCATATGACGTACCCACTTCTATGATCGGAAGTGACTACGAAATCCTCTAAAATTTGGTAGATAGATTACAAATACCTTCATCAATCATATGGTAAAATTTTGTGTGGAAATGATTTTGAACCTGTTTATCCCCAGTAAGACATTTTAGTTCGGTCATATATCTTTTGCGCTGCGATCGTCATGAGGCCTTTATAAGTTGGGTAAGGCATGCGGCACAGTTTTGATACGGCCAAAGTTTACAGAAATTTTATACTGTAAACTTTGATATGGCCAATGCTGTCAGGTCTGGTGAAATTTCAATAGTGATTTTTGAAACAACCTAGTGATTTAGTGAAAACGTTCATTAAAAAACCCAATTCTAGTAAATTTTTATAGGAATTAAAAAAAATCGCCAAAAATAAATGTTTACTATATTTTACTTATTTATTCCAAAACGAAACAAAATTATAATTATTTGCGGTTTTATCCAAGAAGAACACATTATGCAAAAATTCTAATTTGAGGTTTCTACACCTAACTGTTGTGCCAATAGTTTAAATAAACTCTAATCTAGGGATTCCACCCTTAGGGCGCGTCGTTTTCACAATGTGACACCGGCTGCCTCTGTTCTTTGTTCTTTAAGAGTAATATATTTTTTAAGAGTACGACGAGGGCTTATTTTTTATGTTTGTAGATGTTTTTTTGCCAATATGTACTTTTGTCAAAGGTGTTTTCATGTTGTTAGGAATAAAAGTATTGTGAAAAATATTTGTGTTAATTATAAGTGGGTATTATACACAGATACAAAAAAAAATCAAATTTAGTATTTTTTTTGTAATCTAGTAACTTTTTGCTGACAATAACGTCATGTTCTTGTCTTTTTTTACTGTTATCAAACTAAATTATGTAAACACTAATTAAACCAATATTCCAAATTAAGATGCATAAAAACCAAGTGTCTCTCATACGTTCATTTACAAGTAACTACAGGTTTTCGAGTCTTGTCATCGTAACATACATCATACATTAAATGTGGCCCCGAAAAATTTAAAATCCCTCAACTCTACTATACACCCCGCGGACGTTCGGTTCTAATAAATGCAATTTCGCAATGTGTAGGCACTCAATGGCAGCAGCTAATTATTTAAATCCCAATATCTTTAGAGCGTCCTTATATGAAATATGAAAAGTATGTCTTTAATTGTCATTCATTTAAAAAAAATAAAATTTGGCATTGGTATTGAGGAAAAAGAACTACATTTTGACGCATAATTCATAATCCTAATATTCAAATTGGCGGCTGAACGCCATTTTGGAAAAGGCAAAGGGGGTTTTACGATACACCATTTTGAAGGGCCTATCGAGTACTTTATGACCCTAGAATATTAAGACTTCTATTGCACTCAAAACAAAATGGCGGTGATTTAAAATTTGCCTATTTTATTTTATAAATGGTTTTTCAGCTGTTTTAAATTAAAAGATTAAAGTAAGGCATAATTTGTTATTTAAAACTTGGTTATTAGGTCATTAGGTCATTAAAAAAAAAATTAAATGACAAAGGGGGTCTGGCGATACATCATTATCACTATTGTCCTAATGATATCAAATTTTATTTCTTTATATAAAACGTCTAAAAAAAACCATGAATATATCATAGGTGAATTTTGTTTTGAGTCATCTAGACTTTTTATTAAAGGGCCATAAAGCACTCGATGAGACCTCTTAAATGATGAATTGCAAGACGGACTTTGCTATTTAATTTGTTTTTTTCAAAATGACGACCAACTGCCTTTTTAGGATTATGAATCATGTTTTAAAAAGTAGTTTTTTTTATTCTTCTGCAATAAGAAATGAAAAAAAAAAAAATTAATTAGACCTTCACTTTATGTTGTACACCTAAGCATATTAGTTGAACACCTAAGCATAATAGAAGAAAACATATCATTCTTTTTTTTTATAAAAAAAATCAGTAAATAAAATTCACAGGTTGCAACTTTTAAATTTGTTAAACGAATATAGAGATTGTTTTGCTATAACAATAAATAAATTAGAAAAATGTAATCAAACCGAAATAACAATTAATTTGAACGGCGATAAACCAATGATGTACCGACCATACAGATTGTCCTATACAGAACAGCGAAAAGTACATGAAATTGTAGACGATTTATTAATAAATAATATTATTCAAGAGTCAAATTCTTCGTATGCTAGTCCCATTTTACTTTAAACAGGTGACATCCATTTATGTGTAGATTATAGAGCACTTAATGCTAAGACAATTAAAGAAAAATTTCCATTACCACGGTGGGTTGCAGTGGAATGCGTCGTTACACTAGGAAATGATTGCTAATTGTCTCAATTGCCTATATAAATTAAACAGCATCTGGTAAAAAGCCACGGTTGTTGCACCCAATAGCTAAAGTTGCTATTCCGATGGATACCATACATATTGACCATTTAGGACCGTTTATATGTAGTAATAAAAAGATTAATTATTTGTTGGTAATAACAGACGCCTTTATAAAATATATTTGTCTGAAAGCTGTACAAAGTACAGTAGGACCCATGACTAACTTTTTAATAACCCTTATCGATGTGTTTGGTTTACCTAGATAGATAGTATCCGATCGATGGTCATGTTTTACTTATAAGAAATTTGCCAGTTTTTGTCAGAATTTTTGATTCAAAACACTATTGAATACAACTGCAACTCCAAGAGCGAAAAAACAAGTAGAGAGGATGAACCGTTCAATATTATCTTCTCTTGCTGCTTCGCTTAAGGAATGTGAAAGTAAGTAGGATCAAAATGTAAATAAAGTCTAATTTGCATATAATGCGACAATAAACAAAACAACTGAAAAAAGTCCTTATGATTTGTTGTTGGGCTACACGCCGCATAATAAGTATGATTTGTTTTTATGTAACGATATAGAAACAGATACACAAACGGCGAGACAATTGAAAGGCTTACAGAAAATTCGTGACGAGTCGAATACAAAGCTAAAGAACGTTTTGATGTAAAACGTAAGGTGGTTCCTAAATATCAGGAAGGACGATAAGTTTTGATCCTTAAGAATGTGGGGACCAATGAAGGAAAGAGCAAAAAGTTGTTGCCAAAATATGATGGCCCATTTATAGTAAAGAAAGTGTTTCAACACGATAGATATATTGAAGACATCCCCGGTGCAGAACGTGCACATAAGTTTTATGGGTGTGTGTGTGTGTGTGTGTGTGCAGTTGATAGAATGAGACCATACCCGAGAGACGCTCTTGAGGATGAGAGTGATGCAGATAGTGATGTGTAAACGTTATGCTCATTATCTAAAGCTATTGACGTAATGGCGCAACGTTAAGTACGTTGAGTATGTAAGCCGTTGATGTAATTTCGCAACGTAAAGTATGTTGAGTACGTAAGCCGTTGATGTAATGGCGCAACGTAAAATATCTTGGGTACGTAAGCCGTTGACGTGATGGTGCAACGTAAAGTACGTTGAGTACGTAAGCCATTGATATAATGGCGCAACGTAAAGTACGTTGATTATTTAAGACGTTGATGTATTGGCGCAACGCAAAGTACGTTTAGTACGTAAGCCGTTGATGTAATGGTGCAACGTAAAGTACGTTGAGTACGTAAGCCGTTGATGTAATGGCGCAAGGTAAAGTACCTCGGGTAGGTAAGCCGTTGACGTGATGGCACACCGTAAAGTACGTTGAGTACGTAAGCTGTTCATGTAATGGCACAACATAAACTACATTGAGTACGTAAGCCGTTGATATAATGGCGAAACGTGAAGAACATTGAGTATGTAAGCCGTTGACGTAATGGCGCAACGTAAAGTACGTTGAGTACAGAAGGCGTTAACGTAGTGTTACAATACCAAAAATTGAATTTGATTGCCTACAGGACCGAGATCATCAAAGCAGAATACTCTGCGAGGGCGTAGAATGATGTAGCTTGGCTGAGCTATAAGCAGCGCGTCTTGGACGAGATGGAGACACGGAGACACAACAATCTGAGGCCCGAATAGGCTGGTTGAGTCAGCGAGCAGAGCATTATACAAGAACATTTATTCAAAATTATTATTATTCTGTTATAAGCATTCGAAGCAGTACCAATAAAAGTAATAATCTTGCAGTTGTGTTTATTTTGTTAGTATACATTTTACAAAAATATCCTCTTTACAGACGAAGATACATTTACGAGACGCGGTGTTAACTAACGAAATAGTCATTCTTGGAAATTAGAAAATCCGCATTTAATCAGGGACAGACATTTTCAATATCAATTTAAGATTAATGTATGGTGTGGCATAATTGGAGACAAATGTTTAGGTTCAATTAAGTTGCCACCCAATTTAAACGGAGAACTTTACCTAATTTTTTTAAGAAACCAGTTACCAGAACTTTTTGATGATATACCAACAATCGTAAGTATAAACATGTGGTACATGCAGGATAGAACAACACAACATTTTCCCCTACAAGTAAGAAATTACTTGAATGAAGGGTTTCCAAACCACTGGATAGGTCGTGGGAGTCACTTTCCTTGGCCACCTCGTAGCCCGGATTTCGACGCAATGGATTTTTATGTTTGGGATAACATGAAATCCCTTATTTACTCCAAAACAATAGCTACTCGCGAAGAGTTGTGGAGAATAATTCAGAAAGCTGCTGATACTATCAGAACTAACCTAGCCACTTTCTTTTCTGTAAGAAAAGCGACTAAAACGCTGTATTGAAATGGATAGTGTCCATGTATAACATGTTCTCTGAGAGATGTAACACATTTATTTATAGTTTCAAAATATTTTGTTCTTTCTATTCATATTGATAAATAAATTATAGTTTTATCCTTTAAATTGTTTAATTCATTTTTAAAATTTAAAAATACTCACTTTTTCTCACCTCTTCAGATATTTGGTATTAAAAGTTATTTTTGTTAAGATGACGAATAGAATATTAAAAGTATAACGACCCCTTTTTTACATTTATTTCAAATTTAGTTTTATAAAAAAGTAAGCCAGTTATTTTAAAACTTACCCAGCTAGCAAGCAAGAGATCCTTTCCACCAATTTAGCTTAGATTGCTTAGATGTATATTTATATATACAGGGTTTTGAGTTGGGCACCACCAGTTTTTTATATTTCAAGAATAGGTAATGAATCACAAAAAACTACATTAAACAAAATACATATCTATTCAATAAAAACTGGAAAAAAATGAATACAAATTCAGTTACAAAACGGAATGCACAGTAATTAAAATGAATGTCCGACAAAAGGTCGGTATACAAAAAAACAAGGCACAATACTAACTATAATGAAACTATAGGTTTAATCAAATACGGCAGTTAGCCAACAAGGTAACTACTCTGGTACACAACAAATAAAATAACATAAGACATCAAATGGCAAATGAACATAACTGTAAAAACAAGTACATAAGGCAAAGTAATGCATAAAGGTAAACTGAACACACGGTATATACTTAATCCAATACATAAGGCACGGTAAGGAATAAATTGTCACATAAACGTAAAGATACAAAACATATCAGTAAGGCAATAACAGACATCATTGTCTAATAAACATACGGTATTTTCTTAAACAAATACATAAGGCACGGTAAGCCATAAATTGTCACATAAACGTAAAACTACAAAACATATCGGTACGGCAATATCAGACATCATTGCCTAATAAACATACTGTATTTACTTAACAAATACATACGGCACGGTAAGACATACATTGTCACATAAACGTAAAACTACAAAACATATCGGTACGGTAAGATCAGACAACATTGCCTAATAAACATACTGTATATACTTAAATACAAAAGGTAATGTAAGACATAATTTGTCACATAAACGGAAAGATGCCAAACACATATATAATGCCATATAACACATCAATGTCTAATGAACACACGGTATATACGATAAATCTACAAAGTTTAACTGAAGTTCACACAATACACGGTATGTATTAATTGTCTCGAAAGGGGTGGCAATAATAAGATAATCACTTACTTACGATAATTGCCCAGGTACTACTTACTGGACCCAAAAGACACCATACTATAACTTCTTCAAAACACCGCATTCCGTAAGGTAGAATATACCGCTGTCACTTAACGGCTTAATAGCATCTTCTCTATACCAAAGGCAATCCTCCAATGGGATCTACATAAAAAACCATACCATAACTTGTTCAAACACCGCATTCCATAAGACAAAATATACCGCGGTAACTAAATGTACTATAACTATACCATATTACTGAATAAACAGCCACTAATTGTCTTTGGCAGCACTCACATAAGTTCGCTCGCTACCACCGCTCCAGGCGGAATCTACGTCTTCACCACACCACCGCTCTAGGCGGAATCCTGTATCGATCCGCGATCGACCTGGTTGCAAACTCCCGCACCCCGCGCGCTGTGTGTTTTTGTCCAATTACAGGGCTACCCGTTACGCAAACTTTCGCGGAAAGAGACAAGGTCACGCACAATTGGTTTTACACTCCAGATTTAAATTTATATAATGCACATTAAAAATACAAGAACCTCTTTTTAACATCAGAGATTAGATTTATTTTCCCATATTATTTGGCATATGCACTTTTACTGAGTGTTATCAAATTGCGTCCAGCCTTTGACTCTTTAAATATAATAATTTAAACTCGCAGGGCCGTATTATCAGATTTTTAAATTAAACAGGCACTAACTTACTGCGACTGCAAGTGGTTTACTCGTTAAGAATAGGGCTTTTGATTAGGCCAAAAAAGTGGACCGTTACAAAAGATATACATTTTGAGGAGGAAGAGAGGATCACTGCAAAAAAAGTAAAAACAAAAAATTATGGGTGCGCAGGATTTTCTAAAATGTTAGTTAATTGTACCGACTTTTATGTTTATGTGTGAAAAAAATAACTGAAATATAACAATACTGAATACTTATTTTTATAATTTTAACATCCTGTATCTCAGTAAGTATAAATATTTGACCACCAGTTATTAAGCGAAAAATTAATATTTTCCGCCATAGAATCAGAAGATAAAATTTTACAAGGTGATTCATAGGAATAGGTAATATACCCATTCCTGTGAATCACCTTGTAAAATTTTATCTTTTCTGGTATAAATTTGTCTAATTTTATAATTGACTGGACCTTTTCATTCTAAAACTCTATGAGGACCAATCCATGGTTTACAAAGTTTTTTAGATTTTCTTAATTGTCTACTAAAATCGCGAAGGTAAACTAAATATTCGAGTTGAAACTAGCGCAACTTACTTTTCTTATTGTGTTGTATAATCATTTATACGGACAGATTGTCTCTTCCTATTTGAAAAACATTGTTTAATTTTGACAAGCGTTCAGATGTATAAATTTGATCGATGTCATAATGTATTCTAATTGCTTTTACAAATTCATCTATGGGTAGTATTGGGTTCCTTCCATGAATAAGAAAATATCGGCTATATCCAGTGGAACTATCAATACTTACTCTGTACGCAAATAACACTAAGGCATTCGAATCATCCCAGTCCTGTTGATGTATAGATATCATCGGATTAGTGCTTATTTGATCCATAGACCCATATCACAAAGTGGAGAAAACATTCTTCAAAGATTTGACTTCTCGTATTACTTTTATGTAAACATTCGTCAAATGGCATTAATTAAACTTTTTTATATATATTTACGTAACTAATGATCCATAAAAAATAAAGTAATATATTTTGAATAGTTTTTTTATAAAAACGAAAATAAAATTGGATATGAATCAAATGACCATGTCTTGACATCGTTCAATGGATATGTCTCACATATAAGGTTTGAACTTAATTGGTACATATCCTGTGCATATTTAAAAAGAATATTTGGTACATTTAAAATCAAACACCTTTTTCTGTTAAAAAAGAATATACTTACTTCAGAGTTACAAAACAGGGTTAAATTTTATTAGACTAAATTAAAGATTAAAGATACAACAAAAAATAAAATCCAAACAAATTAAATATTCAAAGTTATACACAAGAAAATATTTCAAAATACACAAAAAAATCTTTCAAATATGACCAAAAACGGTTTCATAAAATTGTTTATCTATATCGGGCATATAAGGAATCATACTCTTGATATGATCATTTTTGTACTTAAGGGTTTTCGGATTTGGTTTTTCTTTAGATAAGATAATTTTTCCAAAAGGATGAGAGTTGACCATCGGCCTTTTAGATTTTCTCGATAAAGATTTTTTTAATTAACTTTACCGAAGTCATATTATATTCCTCAGAGAAAGACAGTTTATAATGAACACACTCACTTCTCTTAAAGACGATACATTTTACTTGAGAATATGGAATTTGTGCAAAGTTGAAATAACTGTCAGCCATAGTTGAGTGGCTGAAAAAAATCATTCTCATTCAACTAAATTATTTTTAACATGGAGTTTCGTTTTGGAATTTCTACTAAAAGTCGTATGAGGGATATAGGGCTATACACATGAACATATTTTAAAAATATTTCAATTTTACTGTGAACGCAGTCAATTTTTTGTATTTAACTGTGTTCTGGTTCAGAAAATTTTTGAACTATCTGTTCGACAGCGTGTCCTTGATTCAAAAAGTTTAATAGTACTCATCACTTTATTTCTGCTTTGCGGCACACGTGCGTCAGACCATAAAATATATTTTTTATATCTGGCAGGTCATTTACAATTTATTTCAAATTCTGTTAATGACACTAGCTAAAATGTTTCCTCCTCACCGAGTAAGGGCCTCCTGCCAAATAGCACAGTACGTATGCCATTTAGCGAACAGTGAGCAGTCATGTTGAAAACTTGAAACTTTTTTATAATTTTTTTTACATTAGCGTCAGGTAAACAAAAGACATTTTCCATATCATAGCACACTACTACCATATTTTCTTTTTTAAAATTTACTGCTCTATCTTTATCCCGTTCGATTTTTGAAGCTTTCTTCAAAGTAACGTTTAAATGAAATGATTCGTGATCTGTTGCAGTCGGATTTACTGGCGTCGTAAACTTCTCACATGCATCACATATATCCTTTAGAGAAACAGAAAAGCCAAAATTAAATTCAGAATTAAAAACTTTCCTGTATTTGTGTATTTTTACAGGACTATTGTCAATTACGAATTCGCTTTCCAAATACAAGTCGTGCATTATTGTAATATTCAATTTGGGATTCAAAAACTTCCTCGAATTATTAGCTCTGCAGTAGTGGCTATCGACAGTTGGAAATGACTTAATATGAGATCATACACATTCAATTATCTTTTCGGGAGTAGCTTTTTTTAATACGTGGCGTTTTAGCAATCCCCGTTTTAAAGTTAAAGTGAGTTTTAAAAAAGTAATAAATTCTTTGCTTGTCGATATTTAGGGTTGAAAGGAAAAACTGTCTGCAAATTTGTATTCTTCTTCTGTTAATTTCAAAGAAATATGTGAATACCTTGGACTTCTTACTTTTCTCTGCCTTAGTCCTTTTTTTATAGGAGAGTTTACCTCAACAAATTTTCCATAAAAATGGTTCTTCTTTTCATCACTTAATAACCAAAAGTGGTCAAATATTGCTTGTCTCTGCTGTTTTGTAATTATATCCTCACACCTGAATGAACACTTTTGGGAAGTGCATTTGCCTTTACATTCTCTTTTTTTATGTAATTATTTTTATGGTTAATACTCCATACCTTGTTCTCTTCTGAACTTCTTGCAAATTTTCTTCCAGTTTTCCTTATTTCTTTTTCGTCTTTTTCGTTTTCTCGTCTTTTTTTGGTTCTATACACTGTAATTTTCAACTGTCTCTTTGTTTGAGTGTTTCTTCTTGTGCAGATATAACTGTAATAACCAACACTATTAAGCAGGTATCATAAAAAATGAATAATTAAATTTACCATCAATAACATCGGGTTTTTGCTTAGGTAATGAGTTTACGTGACTTTGTATATTATCTAATTCATCTCGAGATGAATAGGTGTCTGTCTGTTGTTCTTCCAAATCCAGATTTTCATTGTATTCTGAAACATATAAGAAATCAGATATTTTAACATTTAAAGTAATTTTCATCAATAATATTCATTAAAAAACAATTTACTTGTCATAATTGCAAATAAATTATCTAAAATTTTAATAAAGTCCATTGACGATCTAGTGTTTATTGTCAATAAAGTTCAAGTTCAAAATAAACAAAAATTTTAAATATACGATTCTTAATTTTATTGGACATGAAGCAAAATAAAATTCTTTTAAAATAAACATGTTATTCAATAAAAATTGCGATTTAGCTAGCTAATCTTAAAATCAGAACTGTAATCTTGATGATATAAGATAATAAAATAGATAAACAACCCTCTAGAACCTGTAGCGGTGAGGTATCCAAATATTTTCTAGATAAAAATAAGAGTTACCAGTAGTGTTGATATCTATAAAATCTACTATTCTAGATGTGTTTGGTGTCATCTGAGGAACCGGAGATTCCTCTTAATAGGAAAATTTTTTTAATGCGCCTTCTTCACCAACTTCGTATGTTCCAGGTGACCGATCAGCTAATATTTTTTTACGTGCCTTATCCATTGCTAAAATATTTATACAAAAAATTTAGATGTGTATTAATACACGTAATTTAATTTTATTAGACTGTTTCATAAATTTTGGAAGTTCTAAACAAAAATGTCGATTCTGGATTTTCAATATTTTCAAAATATTTCTGTATTAAAAAATGTGATAATTTATTTGCTCCGTATTAGGAATTTCTAGAAAAAATGATAAATTATTTATTATTTCTATATGATTAGAAAAGACTTTTATAAAATAATAAATATAACAAACTTATGAAAAGCACTGTTTATCTAGAACATAAAAGTATGCACGGCTATAGCAAAACGTATTGCCGAATTTCAATAGGTAATATTTTTTGGTGCCACTTTACATATCCACCAAATTTAAAATCAACTAACTAATAAAAGTTGATGAGTGTACAAGAAATGGTTAACACACATACATACGGACATACAGACAATATTTTTCCAGATTTAAGGCTTAGAATTTCTGAAAAAAAAATTTTCTTCCGGGCGAAAAATATTTTTTTTCCGATTATATTATTAGATTTCATTAAATAAGTATAATGCATAGGGACAATAATTAACATCTTATGTTTCTTCTCACCTTGTTTGGGTATTAAGATATTATTATTATGTTCATGGAGTATTTATTTACAAACTATAACTGTAATTATAATTATATTACACAGAAATTCTCTATTTTAACTAGTATTGCAAGACTTACACCTTCTTAGCAACACAGAACTTCACTGCATAATTTAATCACATCCAAATAACCTCACTAATATGGCGTCTCCGATTGGTTTAAGTGGATGTGTATCAAACAAGCTTAACTTGGGAAACATAAATTCCGTATTATTCAAGACATTATAGCAAAAAAACACTTTCGTTTGAGATGAAACTCTGACACAGGGGGTTTTTGGGGTCATTGAAAACAATTCTGTGGATAATTCTGCCAAGAATGTAGGTGGAAGACGTAAAAGGTCGATCTGTAGCCAATAATTCACATTTGTCTATTCCTTCACCGGTATATATACATCATGAATCCAAACTAGGTGGCGGTTTCATATGCAATGCGATGATTAGAGACTTTTGTCAAGAGTAAAATTTTCTGAAAAACGAAAAATAAACAAGTTGCAGGAATTCCACGAATATTTCTCCGATAAACGTTCTTATCTCGTGGACTGTTGGAGATGGAGAATCTGCGTTAGCACCATTCGAATTTTTAGGTCGAGTAACATAGGAAGAGATATCCCTCATAATATTTTAGGGTCTAAACAAGAAGTCGATATGGAACTGTTATTTAAATAATAAACTCTATATTTTTCAAGATATTTGAGCAAAAACACTTTCGTTGGATATGAAATTCTGACCCAGGGGGTTTTGGGGTCGCTGAAAACAATTCTGTCGATAATTTTGTCAAGAACGTCGGTAGAAGATGTCAAAGGTCGAACTGTGACCAATAATGCACTTTTGTCAATTTCTTCAACGGTCTATACATCATGAATCAAACTAGGTGACGGTTTCATATGCAATACGCTGATTAGAAACAATTGTCATGAGTAAAATTTTCTGAAAAACGAAAAATGCACAAATTACAGGAATTCCGCGAATATTTTTCCGAATAAACGTTCTTATCTCGGGGACCGTTGGAGATGAAGAATCAGTGTTAGCACCATTTGACATTTTAGGCCGAATTACGTACGGTTGATAAAATTTTAGGGTCTAAATTAGAAGTTGATATGGAACTTTATTTAAAACATAAGTTCCATATTCTTCAAGATATTATAGCAAAAACACTTTCGTTGGAGATGAAACTCTGGCACAGGTGGTTTTTGGGGTCGCTCAAAACAATTATGTGGATAATTTCGCCAAGAATGTCGATAGAAGACGTAAAAAGGTCGATCTGTACACAATAATTCAATTTTGTCTATTCCTTCACCGGTATTATACATCATGAATCAAACTAGGTGACGGTTTCATATGCAATGTGCTGATTAGAAACATTTGTCAAGAGTAAAATTTTCTGAAAAACGAAAAATAAACAAGTTACAGGAATTCCACGATTATTTCTCCGAATAGACGTTCTTATCTCGCTGACCATTAGAGATGGGAAATCCACGTTAGCATCATTCGACTTCTTAGGCCGAATTACTTAGGAAAAGATATCCTTCATAAAATATTAGGGCCTAAATAAGAAGTCGATATGGAACTGTTATTTAAAAAATAAACTCCACATTCTTTAAGATATCTGAGCAATAACACTTTCGTTGGAGATGAGATTCTGGCATAGGTGATTTTTGGGGACGCTGAATAATTCTGTGGTTAATTTTGCCAAGAACTTTGAAGGAAGTCGTAAAAGTTCGATCTGTGACCAATAATTAACTATTATCTATTTCTTCAACGGTACACCCATGAATCAGACTAGGTGACGGTTTTATATGCAATGCGCTAATTTGAAACTTTTGTCAAGGGTAAAATTTTCTGAAAAACGAAAAATAAAGAAGTTACAGGAATTCTACGAATATTTCTCCGAAACAACGTCCTTATCTCGCGGACCGTTGCAGATGGAAAATTAGCCTAAGCACCATTCGTCTTTTTAGGCCGAATTACGTAGGAAAATATATCCTTCATAAAATTATAGGGTCTAAATATGAAGTTGATAGCAAATGTTATTTAAAAAATAAACTCCATATTCTTCAAGATATTATAACAAAACTGTTATTTAAAACATAAATTCCATATTCTACAAGATATTTGAGCAAAGACACTTTCGTTGGAAATGAGATTCTGGCACAGGGGGATTTTGGGGTCGCTGAAAACAATTCTGTGGAAAATGTTGCAAAGATTGTCGGTGGAAAACGTAAAAGGTCGATCTGTAGTCAATAATTTTGTCTGTTCCTTCACCCGTATATACATTATGAATCAAACTAGGTGACGGTTTCATATGAAATCCGCTAATAAGAAACATTTGTCACGAGTAAAATTTTCTGAAAAAAAAAAAATAACGCGGGCGACCCAGCAATATCTCCTATCTCGAATTTTTACCAGAAATCAGATTATCACTGCCCTGAATTCTTCAAAAGACCCCGCGGCGTTGTGCAAATGCTCAGAAGTCGAAAATCATTCTAAATATTTTTAAAACGTTGTTGAAATTTCTCCCACCAGAAATAGTGTTAAATGCACGATGCAATTTCTCCTACCTCGTCAGTTGTAATAGAGAATTGGTGTGGGTGTTGTCGTTCTGATTTAAATTGAGTATAAATCTTGTTTAATCCGTAAGTATTATTAAAATTATTATTTAATATCCTAATTAAACCCAACACCTTTCATTCTTTATGAAATGATTTTAGGTAGGTAATCACTAAGAGAATTATTTTTAATTATATTCAGATAGGAGATATTGCAAGCAACTTTTTTTAAACATAGGAGACATTGAACGTTAATTATTTCGAACCTAGGAGATATTGCACTATGTTATCTAGAGGGAAAAAAATTCTTTCAATGATCAAAATCAATAATAGTGAGAATGTTTTTCCTGGTGAAAATACGGCAAACTCTCTACAAATTTGTGATCTCAGTGATCTGAATAATATACCAGTTGTTTTCGAGGACGGCATTGTTGCTGACTATGAAGACACGTTGTTGCAAGTTGTAGAAAGCTTTGAAAGCACAACACCGTTGAACATAAAAAATCATAACGTCATAAAAGATAGTATAGAAGATGAAATACATAGTTTTGAAGAGATAAATGAAGACTGCTTGAATGAAATTACAAATATAAATATGGAAGATGGCGATTCATATAATTCAGACCGTATGCTAACTACATTAGTCAATATCCGAGACAATGAAGACTGCCTAAATGATTACTCGAGTACAAATATTGAGACTGAGGTTGCTAATATTCCAAAGATTTTGCGCCTAATATCTTACTCAAGTAGTGACGATGGCTCGGCTAAAGACAAAAACTATGAAACAGAAAGCGAAACTATTGATAGTGAAGACACAGATAGTGAGAATTTAAGAATTAACAACCGAAACGAAAATATGATGGATGAACACCAAGAATTAATAAACATGCAAGAATGTAGAAAAAGAAAATTGAAAAGCGACAAGGAAAATTGGAAGAGGAAAAAAAAAAAAAAAATGCGCATGCAAGGTTTTGAGTATTTAGGTTTTACTAAAAGAAGGGGCGAAAAAAATGAGGCAAAATAAGCAACGCGACAGAAGGGTCTTGAAACTATCATGCAATTCAGCTATGTGTAAGAGTTCCAAGAAAAAAAGAAATTGCTGGAAATTCTCGGAGGAATGTAGACAAGAAATTTTCGACACGTTTTGGAAGAATATGAATTGGAAACAGCGGAAAGTCTTTGTTGCTTCAAATGTTACAAAAGTTCCGACGAAAGTACGTACCAAAGAAGGATCCAGAAGACATGGAACTTTTGAATATTTTTTAAATGATGGTAACAAGAATTTGCAGGTATGTCGCACAATGTCCGTTAACACTTTAGCCATAGGCTACAAAAGCGTTCAAGATTGGGTCAACAAAAGCGCTTATGGAATGACTGTAGATAATAATAGTGATGTATCCATGAGCGAATCTATTTCATTCCGATTTAGTGCCCAATACAGATTTCTAAACAATTTCTTTGACAATTTACTTAAGCTTCCTGCTCATTATTGTCGCATTGACTCGATGAAACTTTACCTTGAAATTTCTTTTAACACTATGATGGATTTATACAAAGTTTACAAGACTACATGCACCGACGAAAAATGTGAGCCTCTAAGTAGAAACATCTTCAACAAAACATTCAGAGAAAAGAAAGACCAGTGTAATATCTGCTTTTCTTTTAAGTATCAAAATGTTAAGAACTAGAATATACAAAACACATGGAAAGAAAAGAAAAAGCAAGAAAAAGTAAAACAGAAGACAAAACAAATGCAGAAAATGGACAGTGTGTAGTTTTGACAATAGATCTTCAGGCCGTAAAGCTTTGTCCCTCTCTTCCGGCAGGTAAAATTTACTTCAAAACGAAGCTTTGTTATAATTTTACCATCTATGATCTGAGTTCGAGAGATGTAACATGCTACTGGTTCAGCGAAGATCAAAATAACCAACTAAAGGCTTCCACCTTTACAAGTTGCATCATAGATTATATTACTGAAAACTGCCTGAATAAGAATATTCCAATAATAATTTATTCCGATGGTTGTGGATACCAAAATAGGAATAACGTCCTATCCAATGCATTACTTAACTTGGCTATTCAACATAAAATAACAATTTTTCAGAAATATTTAGAGCCGGGTCACACCCAGATGGAGTGTGACTCGGTTCACAGTTTGATTGAACGAAAACTAAATAATAAGGAGGTACACTTACCTAGTGATTACGCCACTGTAACAAAAGAAGTAAGGACAAAACCGTATCCATATAATTTAAAAATACTAGACTTTTCTTTCTTTAAAGACTATTCCCATTCAAAACATTTAAGGTATTCAAGTATACGACCAGGGAAAATCGCTACTGATCCTGTCATTAATGATATTAAAGTCATAAAATATGATCCACAAGGAGGAATTCAAGTAAAACTTGACTATGACATGGACTTCATTGACCTCCCAGTGTGACCTAAATTCATAGACCCCATTTTGGAATACCCCCAACTGTTAAACTCATCTTGTAAAATTAAAAAAGAAAAATGGCAACACCTTCAAGATTTAAAAACCGTTTTGCCCAAAGACACACATCAATTTTACGACAACTTGTCACATACTTAAATCTTTGTTAATAATACTAATTCATTAAATATCTTTTAATACAACCATGTTTCAAGTACTTATATGTTTAGCCTATACTCAAGTCACTATAATAAGTCATACTTACCAATTCTGTAAAAGACTATATTTTTTTTACTTAACCAGTTACCTCTGTTTTTTAATGATTTAAGAAATAAATATTTTGCTAAATTATGAATGTTTTTAATTGACTTAATGTTTACTTTTTATAAAGTTTATATTTCCTAGCAATTTCTCCTAAATTATTAAAGATTCCGCAGCAATTACTCCTATTTTAAAAAATTTAAGAAGCAATTTGTCCTATCTCATTTCCTTTATACAAAAAATTAAATATATAAAATTTTATATTATTACCAAAAAAAGTAGACAATAAAATAGTTGTCACGAAAAATTTTGAACACATTACAACCTGCTTTAGCAAACAGTTTTATGTTGCTCCTGTAAAATCAGATGTTTCTTAGTTAGGAGGTATTGCTCGGTCGCCCGCGAAAACAAGTTATAGGAATTCCACGAATATTATTCCCAATAAACGTTCTTATCTCGTGGACCGTTGGAGACGGAGAATCTGCGTTAGCACCAATCGAATTTTTAGGCCGAGTTACCTTGGAAAATATATCCCTCATAATATTATAGAGTCTAAATAAGAAGTCGATATAGAACTGTTATTTAAATAATAAACTCCATATTATTCAAGACATTTGAGCAAAAACACTTTCGTTTGAGATGAGATTCTGGCACAGGGGTTTTTGGGGCCGCTGAAAACAATTCTGTGGATAATTTTGCCACGAACGTTGGTGGAAGACGTCAAAGGTCGATCTGTGACCAATAATTCACTTTTGTTAATGTCTTCAACGGTCTATACATCATGAATCAAACTAGGTGACGGCTTCATATGAAATGCGTTGATTAGAAATATTTGTCAAGGGTAAAATCTTCTGAAAAACAAAAAATAAACAAGTTACAGGAATTCCGCGAATATTATTCCGAATAAACGTTCTTAGCTCACGGACCGTTGGAGATAGAGAACTGGCGTTAGCACCATTCGACTTTTTAGGCAAAATTACGTAGGGTAAGCTATCCTTCATAAAATTTCAGGGTCTAAATAAGAAGTTGATATGGAACTGTTATTTAAAACATAAATTTCATATTCTTCAAGATATTATAGCAAACACACTTTTAATTAATAATTTTGGCAAGAATGTCAGCGGAAGACGTAAAAGGTCGATCTGTAGCCAATAATTCACTTTTGTCTATTTCTTCACCGGTATACAATATATATCATGATTCAAACTAAGTGACGGTTTTATATGCAATGCGCTGATTAGAGGAATTCCACGAATATTTCTCCGAATAAACGTTCTTATCTCACGGACTGTTGGAGATGGAGAATCTGCTTTAGCACTATTCGAATTTTTATTCCAAATTACGTAGGAAAAGATATCCCTCATAATATTTTAGGGTCTAAATAAGAAGGCGTACCGAACTGTTATTTCAATAGTAAACTCCATATTATTCAAGATATTTGAGCAAAGGCACTGTCGTTGGAGATGAGATTCTGGTACAGGGGTTTTTGTGCTCTCTGAAAACAAATTTGTGGTTAATTATGCCAAGAACGTCGGTGAAAGACGTAAAAGGCCGATCTGAAGCCAATAATTCACTTTTGTTTATTTCTTTACCGGTATATACATCATGAATCAAACTAGGTGACTGTTTTATATGCAACGCACTGATTAGAAACTTTTGTCAAGAGTAAAGTTTTCTGAAAAACCATAAATAAACAAGTTACAGCAATTCCACGAATATTTCTTCCAATAAACGTTCTTATCTGAGGACCGTTGGAGATGGAGAATCGGCTTTAGTACCATTCGACTTCTTAGGCCGAATTACGTAGGAAAAGATATCCTTCATAAAATTTTAGGGTCTAAATAAGAAGTGGATATGGAACTGTTATTTAAATAATAAACTCCATATTTTTCAAGATATTTGAGACAAGACACTTTCGTTGGAATGAGATTCTGGCACAGGGGGGTTTTTGGGGTCGCTGGAAACAATTCTGTGGATAATTTTGCCAAGAACGTCGGTGGAAGATGTCAAAGGTCTATCTGTGGCCAATAATTCACTTTTGTCTATTTCTTCAACGGTCTATAAATCATGAATAAGACTACGTGACGGTTCCATACGCAATGCGCTGATTAGAAATATTTGTCAAAATTAAAATTTTCTGAAATACGAAAAATAAACTAGTTACAAGAATTCCACGAATCTTTTTCCGAATAAACGGTCTTATCTCGCGGACCGTTAGAGATAGAGGAACGGCGTTACCACCATTCGACTTTTTAGGCCGAATTACGTAGGGAAAGGTATCCTTCATAAACATTTTAGGGTCTAAATAAGAAGTTGATATGGAACTGTTATTTAAAACATAAATTCCATATTCTTCACGATATTATAGCAAAAACACTTTCATTCGATATGAGACTCTGGCACAGGTGGTTTTTGGGGTCGCTGAAAACAATTCTGTGGATAGTTTTGCCAAGAATGTCGGTGAAAGACGTAAAAGGTCTATCTGTAGACAATAATTCACATTTGTCTATTTCTTCACCGATATATACACCATGAATCAAACTAGGTGACGGTTTTATATGCAACGCGCTGATTAGAAACTTTTGTCAAGTGGTAAATTTTCTGAAAACGAAAAATAAACAAGATACAGGAATTCCACGAATATTTCTCCGAATAAACGTTCTTATTCTGTGGACTGTTGGAGATGGAGATATGGAGAATCTGTGTTAGCACCATTCGAATTTTTAGGCCGAATTACGTAGGAAAAGGTATCCCTCATAATATTTTAGGGTCTAAATAAGAAGTCGATATTGAACTGTTATTTAAATAATAAACTCCATATTATTCAAGATATTTGAGCAAACGCACTTTCGTTGGATATGAGATTCTGGCTCAGGGGGTTCTTGGTGTCGCTGAAAGCAACTCTGTGGATGATTTTGCCAAGAACGTCGGTGGAAGACGTCCAAGGAAGATCTGTAACCAATAATTCACTTTTCTTAATTTCTTCAACGGTCTATACATCATGAATCAAACTAGGTGACGGTTTCATATGCAATGCGCTAAATAGAAACATTTGTCAAGAGTAAAATTTTCTGTAAAACGAAAAATAAACAAGTTACAGGAATTCCGCGAATATTATTCCGAATAAACGTTCTTATCTCGCGGACCATTGGAAATGGATGATCGGCGTTAGCACCATTCGACTTCTTAGGCCGAATACGTAGGAAAAGATATCCTTCATATAATTTTTGGGTCCAAATAAGAAGTTGATATGGAATTGTTATTTAAAACATAAATTCTATATTCTTCAAGATATTATAGCAAAAATACTTTCATTAGAGTTGAGATTCAATCACAGGTGATTTTGAGAACGCTGACACTAATTCTGTGGTTATTTTTGACCAAAGACGTCGGTGGAAGACGTAAAAGGTCGATCTGTAGCAAAGAATTCACTTTTGTCTACTTCTTCACCGGTATATACATCATGAATCAAACTAGGGGACGGTTTTATATGCAATTCGCTGATTAGAATCTTTTATCAAGAGTAAAATTTTCTAAAAATCGAAAAATAAACAAGTTACAAGAATTCCACAAATATTTCTCCGAATAAACGTTCTTATCTAGCGGAACGTTGGGGGATGGAGAATCGGCGTTAGCATCGTTTGAGGCCGAATTATGTAGGCCGAATTATGTAGGAAAACATATCATTCATTAAATTTTAGGGTCTAAATAAGCAGATATGATTCTACATATTTTTCAAGATATTTCAGCAATAGCATTTTCGATAGACATGAGATTCAGACACAGGTGATTTTGAGGTCGCTGAAAACAATTCTATGGTTAATATTGCGAAGAACGTAGGTGGAAGTCGTAAAAAGTTGATCTGTAGCTAATAATGCACTTCTTTCTATTTCTTCACCGGTCTATATATCATAAATCAAACTAAGTGATCGTTTTATACTCAATGCGCTAATTAGAAACTTTTGTCAAGAGTAAGATTTTCTGAAAAACGAGTAATAAGCAAGTTACAGGAGTTCCACAAATTTTTCTCCGAAATGACGTCCTTATCTCTCAAACCGTTGGAGGTGGAGAATCGGCGTTAGCACCTGTTACAGATTATGTCCAGCTACCACAAGGGTACATTTTAACAGGGGTTTTGGGTGGTTGAATTGTACCCTAGCCTGGAGCGATGCCGATAAATTGGCTCTCCCTGTATGTTCTGCGACAAAATATTTCGGCTAGCTCAGCATTTGGGGGCAGGTACGGAATAATAAGGTGTAATATCAGATACGATTAACATTAGTATATTGAAATGACAATTAAACAACAATTATTGTAAATAAAATATATATAACTTAGGGTTATGTGGAGCAACCCTCTACCCAAGCACTTGACCGCCGAGTGTGATCACACCTGCGTCTGACATAAAAAGGTAAAAATTAATTGTAAAGATCTATATATCACACACAAATAGTAACAATAATGAGGCCACTTAAATAGCAACAATAATGAGGGTCCTTAAATAGTAATAATAATGAGGGCACCTAAATAGTGAAAATAATGTTCAAGTTCCCCAGAATCGGTGTGCAGTTCATTGTGTGGGGAATAATAACAAAATTACCGGAACATTTTCCGGTTTCAATTGATCCACTGGTTATTAAGTTAACTACCTAGATAAATATTAATTGCACAACACTGATCAAGTTATGATGGAAAAAGAAACGGTTTGTACTCATCTGCTAGGGTGCTCTGTTCCGCTGAAATCTGGTTGCACCTCCGGGGTTGCAACGTGCATCTGCCGTGCAGGGAGTGAGCAGACGGTCTCCAGTTGCAAACTTCCAAGTCAAAAGTCGGCGCCCACAGGACAAGTTACAACAATCACGAAGAAAAACTCACAATAAGGATCCCAAAGGTCGTAGCGACCAATTGGAATTCGTAGAAAAAGTTGTGAACCAGGGAGAAAACCCTATAAAGAAAATGTGAGTGTGTGTAATGCATTCTATCATTCCCATCATGAAAAGAAAAAAAAATTAAAAAAAATATGTAAAACTTACGTGCGTCATCCACGGTTTTCTCAAAGAAAGAAGTGCCTCCAAGCCTTGCAAGGCTCCCAAATCCGACAGTTAATGTCGATTGTACCCCTCCAATAACACAAAAACTAACAAAAATTGATGAAGTAACTTATGGAGTTTTCACTTTATATCCCGTATCACGGAGATCGACCACTTAATTCACAGTGACACGATTATCTGTTCCCAGATTCAGAATGTCTAGCCCCTTTTTTTCCCTTTTTTATTTTTCTATCACAAAAAGAGATTCGATAAGAACTTTACAACCACATACACATTTCATTTGAATTAAATTATTGATGCGTAGTATAGGCAACCAATCTTTCGACATTTATTTGCAGAAATTTTTAAATATATAGGAACAATTTGTATTTAGCAACCGATCAAGCTATAAATTTACGTGCTGGGTTTTTAGCACGTAACACACCATCCGACATAGGACGAATTACGTAGGAAAGGATATCCTTCATAAAATTTTAGGTTATAAATAAGCCGGTGGAAGACGTAAAAGTCGATCTGTGGCCAATAATGCACTTCTGTCTATTTCTTCACCGGTCTATAGATCACGAATCGAACTAAGTGATCATTTTATACTCAATGCGCTAATTGTAAACTTTTGTCAAGAGTAAGATTTTCTGACAAACGAATAATAAGCAAGTTACAGGAATTCCGCGAATTTTTTCTCCGAAATGACGTCCGTATCTCCCGAACCGTTGGAGATGGAGAATCGACGTTAGCATCATTCAACTTTTTAGGCCGAATTACGTAGGAAAGGATATCCTTCATAAAATTTTAGGGTATAAATAAGTCGGTAAAAGACATAAAAGTCGATCTGTGGTCAATAATGCACTTCTGTCTATTTCTTCACCAGTCTATAGATCATGAATTAAACTAAGTGATCGTTTTAAACTCAATGTGCTAATTAGAAACTTTTGTCAAAAGTAAAATTTTCTGAGAAACGAATAATAAGCGTTACAGGAATTCCACGAAATTTTCTCCGAATACACGTCTTTATCTCGCGAACCGTTGGAGATGGAGAATCAGTTTTAGCACCATTCGCCCTTTCATGCCGAATTACGTGGGAACGCATACTCTTCATAAAATTTGAGGGTCTAAATAGGACGGTGGAAGACGTAAAATTAGATTTGTGGCCAATAATGCACTTCTTCTCTATTTCTTCACAGTCTATTCATCGCGAATCAAACTAAGTGATGCATAAGTACTCAATGCATTAATTAGAAACTTTTGTCACGAGCAAGATTATCTGAGAAACGAATAATAAGCAAGTTGTAGGAATTCCACGAGATGATCGGCGTTGGCACCACTCGCCCTTTTAGGCCGATTTACGTAGGAAAGGATACCCTTCATAAAATTTTAGGGTCTAAATAGGACGGTGGAAGACGTAAAATTCGATTTGTGGCCAATAATGCACTTCTTGTCTATTTCTGCACAGTATATTCATCATGAATCAAACTAAGTGATGGATTTGTACTCAATGCATTAATTAGAAACTTTTGTCACGAGTAGGATTTTCTGAAAAACTAATAATAAACAAGTTACAGGAATTCCACGAGATTTTCTCCGAATTGACGTCTTTATCTCGGAAACCGTTTGAGATGGGGAATCGGCGTTAGCACCATTCGCCTTTTTAGGCAGAATTACGTAGGAAAAGATACTCTTCATAAAATTTTAGGGTCTAAATATGACGGTGGAAGACGTAAAAGTCGATTTGTGGCCAATAATACACTTCTTGTCTATTTCTTCACAGTCTATTCATCACGAATCAAACTAAGTGATGGATTTGTACTAAATGCATTAATTAGAAACTTTTGTCCCGAATAAGATTTTCTTAAAAACGAATAATAAGCAAGTTACAGGAATTCCACGAGATTTTCTCCAAATTGAAGTCTTTATCTCGGAAACCGTTGGAGATGGATAATCGGCGTTAGCAGCATTCGCCTTCTTAGGCCGAATTACGTAGGAAAGGATACCCTTCATAAAATTTTAGGGTCTAAATAGGACGGTGGAAGACGTAAAAGTCGATTTGTGGCCAATAATGCACTTCTTGTCTATTTCTTCACAGTGTATTCATCACGAATCAAACTAAGTGATGGATTTGTACTAAATGCATTAATTAGAAACTTTTGTGGCCACTTCTTGTCTATTTCTTCACAATCTATTCATCATGAATCAAACTAAGTAATGGATTTGTACTCAATGCATTAATTAGAAACTTTTGTCACGAGTAAGATTATCTGAGAAACGAATAATAAGCAAGTGAGGAATTCCACGAGATTTTCACGTAAAAGTCGATTTGTGGCCAATAATGCACTACTTGTCTATTTCTTCACAGTCTATACATCACGAATCAAACTAAGTGATGGATTTGTACTCAATGCATTAATCAGAAACTTTTGTCACGAGTAAGATTTTCTGAAAAACTAATAATAAGCAAGTTACAGGAATTCCACTAGATTTTCTCCGAAATGACGTCTTCATCTCGGAAACCATTGGAGATGGAGAATCGGCGTTAGCGCCATTCGCCTTTTTTAGGCGGAATTACGTAAGACAAGATACCCATCATAAAATTTTAGTTTCTAAATAGGACGTTGGAAGACGTAAAACTTGATTTGTGGCCAATAATGAACTTGTCAATTCTTCACAGTCTATTCAGCATGAGTCAAACTAAGTGATGGATTTGTACTCAATGCATTAATTAGATACTTTTGTCACGAGTAAGATTTTCTGAAAAACGAATAATAAGCAAGTTATAGGAATTCCACGAGTTCTTCTCCGAATTGACGTCTTTTTCTCGAAAACCGTTGGAGATGGAGAATCGGCGTTAGCACCATTCGCCCTCTTAGGCCGAATTACGTAGGAGAGGTTACTCTTCATAAAATTTTAGGGTCTAAATAGGACGGTGGAAGACGTAAAAGTCGATTTGTGGCCAATAATGCACTTCTTGTCTATCTCTTCACAGTCTATTCATCATGAATCAAACTAAGTGATGGATTTGTATTCAATGCATTAATTAGAAACTTTTGTCACGAGTAAGATTTTCTGAAAGACGAATAATAAGCAAGTTACAGGAATTCCACGAGAAATTCACGTAAAAGTCGATTTGTGGCCAATAATGCACTTCTTGTCTATCTCTTCAGAGTCTATACATCACGAATCAAACTAAGTGATGGATTTGTACTCAATGCATTAATCAGAAACTTTTGTCACGAGTAAGATTTTCTGAAAAACTAATAATAAGCAAGATACTGGAATTCCACTAGATTTTCTCCGAAATGACGTCTTCATCTCGGAAACCATTGGAGATGGAGAATCGGCGTTAGCGCCATTCGCTTTTTTAGGCGGAATTACGTACAAGATACCCATCACAAAATTTTAGTTTCTAAATAGGACGTTGGAAGACGTAAAATTTGATTTGTGGCCAATAATGCACTTTTTGTCAATTCTTCACAGTCTATTCATCATGAGTCAAACTAAGTGATGGATTTGTACTCAATGCATTAATTAGATACTTTTATCACGAGTAGGATTTTCTGAAAAACTAATAATAAACAAGTTACAGGAATTCCACGAGATTTTCTAAGAATTGACGTCTTTTTCTCGAAAGCCGTTGGAGATGGAGAATCGGCGTTAGCACCATTCGCCTTCTTAGGCCGAATTACGTAGGAAAGGATACTCTTCATAAAATTTTAGGGTCTAAATAGGACGGTGGAAGACGTAAAAAGTCGATTTGTGGCCAATAATGCACTTCATGTCTATCTCTTCACAGTCTATTCATCATGAATCAAACTAAGTGATGGATTTGTATTCAATGCATTAATTAGAAACTTTTGTCACGAGTAAGATTTTCTGAAAGACGAATAATAAGCAAGTTACAGGAATTCCACGAGAATTTCACGTAAAAGATGATTTGTGGCCAATAATGCACTTCTTGTCTACTTCTTCACAGTCTATTCAACACGAATCAAACTAAGTGATGGATTCTTACTCAATGCATTAATCAGAAACTTTTGTCACGAGCAAGATTTTCTGAAAAAGTAATAATAAACAAGTTACAGGAATTCCACGAGATTTTCTCCGAATTGACGTCTTTATCTCGGAAACCGTTGGAGATGGAGAATCGGCGTTAGCACCATTTGCCTTTTTAGGCCGAATTACGTAGGACAAGATATCCTTCATAAAATTTTAGGGTCTAAATAGGACGGTGGTAGACGTAAAATTTGATTTGTGGCCAATAATGCACTTCTTGTCAATTCTTCACAGTCTATTCATCATGAATCAAACTAAGTGATGGATTTGTACTCAATGCATTAATTAGAAACTTTTATCACGAGTAGGATTTTCTGAAAAACTAATAATAAACAAGTTACAGGAATTCCACGAGATTTTCTCCGAATTGACGTCTTTATCTCGGAAACCGTTT
>JANEYF010000872.1:0-184528 GCA_029963845.1 Rhamnusium bicolor | reverse complement strand
AAATAAAAATGGAAATCCACCATTTCACCCAAAAATTATATTTCTGTTAATTAATTTTATAAAAGTCGATTTAAAACATTATTTGGCGATAGCTAAACATCAACTGCCTGACTTATTCCCCTGTTGGAATTCGCCGAGGCATCTACGTGACTTTACTCATTTAGTTAAAATAATATAATATTTCATAGAAATATCTTAAACATAGTATCATATAAATAAACATATATTTCATAAAGATATCTTAAATATAGTATCATATTACTAGCCGCCGCTATTTAAGCAACAACAATGTTTCTCTTATTTTCTACACTTTTACAATAATAGTTTTATTGAAAGTGAACCAGGTTGGTCCCAATTTTCTTTTGATAATTGGAAAAAAATATTAATCGACACTTTTCAAGGTTCACGAAACACACATACGATATTTTCATGGAAATAACCAATCATAGACAACACATAGGGTATTTATTATATGACTTTCATTTCAACCGTTTGGCTAAAGTAAATAAATTACGAGTCAATTTAACTAATGCTGACAAAGTTTCGTTAATTGTTGGTGCCATAAATGATATTAATATAACCTTACCTATAGAAGCCGCTGGTATGCAAGATCCAAATTTGTTAGCATCTTATTTAAAAAACAAATTCTATAACCCCAGTCAGAATTCAGCAAATGCAATTATTGTAATATTGTAGGTCACCTTCAAAATATTTGTGATAAAAAATATACTGGACAATGATAAAAACCTTGACAGGGAACTAAAAACGAAAGAGGTAAAATTTATCAAATTTAATTAATTTAATTAAATTTACATAAATAACACAGAATTTAGCACTCCTCAAACTAGTTAGATCATAACTGCACGGGAGACAGATGCGAGTGAGGATCAGGGATAGCGTGTCCACGTATCGACCGATGGAAACCGGAGTCCCCCAAGGCTCTGTGCTGTCACCTCACCTGTTCGCTATCTTCACCTCTGATCTCCCAAGGACCGAAGGCGCCGCTATGGCACTCTACGCGGACGATACGGCCCTCACGGCCAGATCCTGGAGAGCAAGAATAGCCACCAGAAGACTCCAAGAGGCAGCCTCTCTTCTGGAAGAATGGTGCATCAAATGGAAAGTCGCAGTCAACGCGGAGAAAAGCCAAACGATTCTCTTCAGGAGAGTACGCAAGGAAACCCCCACAGGACACGTCTCCATGTTCGGTGAGGACATCCAATGGTATGATTCCGTCAAGTACCTTGGCGTAATCATAGACAAAGGCCTGACATGGAGACAGAACACCGAAAGCCATCGTGGTAAAGGTCAAGCGGACGACAGCTCTCATCTACCCAATGGTAGGGAACTAGAGCAGGCTCAATCTGAGGAATAAGCTTCTGTTAGTCAAAGCACTCATCAGACCACAGCTGACCTATGCCTCCGTATAATGGGGATACCAAGCGAAGACCTATCTGAAGAAGATCCAAGCCGTGGAAAACGTGGCCATCAGGACAGCGGTGGGCGCACCATGGTACGTTAGAAACGCTGACATCTTCAGGGACCTGGAGTATACACCAGTCACCGAAATCATCCGGGATAGAGCGAAGAAACTGTACACTTTAGCCGAGGAGCATAGGAACCCGCTGATCAGGCCACCTCCTATGATCCGGCCGACGCACCGAGGCACAAGAGGCCGAAGGTACAGTTACTGGACAACGGGTAAGTATAACTAATCCTTTCCTTACAGATGTACCAACCCACGGAAAAGACATGACGCAACCAACCTTATGGGCACCGGTCAGTGAACCGACCAGTGTCCGTTGTCCCCCTGGCTCCGTGAAGGACGAAAGTGCTAAGAAAGCACTTAGGCCATAACCTCCTAGAGCTACACAGTTCATCCTCACATTGTCCGATGATCCAGATGACAATGTGTCAATTGACACTTTGTGTACAGGCAGTCAATCCCAGGTCACAGAATATCTGCACAGTCCATGACAGACCGATGACTACCCCCCGGGGGTGACAAGCAGCCGAAGAAGGAAGGTGAAGTCAGAAGAGTGCCAGAAGACACCCTAGCCAGCAGGGTTCATCAGCCAGGACCCAAGGAGGTTGGCCGAAATCCTCGGCACCGTTCACATTTGTAAGCGGGGCCGTTCGTAAAGTAAGCTAACCCGCCCTGCACGAGGCCGGTCCAGGTCTACAGCGATGACTTGGGTAAAAAGGCAATAGTCCTGCCTGGCCCTAGCATCCGAGACCGTTATCAAGCCAAAAGGATATTGGGGATCGAAGTAACTTTTCTACACTTTTGGAGGGAATAAAATATGGAAATATTACTGAAAGCAAAAATGTGAAATTCAAAATATGTTGTTGGAATTCGATGATTGTCTATTTAAGTCATTGAAGTTGCTCGATAAAACCCATTCGGTGTCAATGGAAATTGAACTGACCACTACAAAACCAGTGACTCACAGACCATATCGCCTATAGTAGAAAATGATAAAAAAAATTAGGAGACATAATACAGGAATTACTTAATGCAAACATTATCAAAGAAAGTACATTCCCATATTCTAGCCCATCATTGCTTGTTGATAAGAAAAATGGTGAATAATAATACATTTTTTTATTTTGACAAAAATACGTCTTTCTCTTTTTATTTTTAACACGCTCTGTTTGTTTGTTTGTTTGTAACCGACTCTTTGGACTCGATTTTGATCCACTTTAAACGGACAGATTTAATTGAAACTTTGTACACTTACGAAGAACCGGTAACAATACAATAATTTGACAAGTTTATATCATTATCCTGATCAGGATCGCCAGTCCTTTCCTCACGTATCCTCTGCGTGAGAGCAAGAGGCTTAATATTGTAAGTATATTCCGAGATTGTCAGGTCGGTCGTTGGCAGAGCGGGCAAGTCTTAGTCGACGCGAAACGACGGATTCCTCGGGCGTGACTTCAAATCTCATGGCTGAAAGAAAAAAATAATTTTTTTTTCAGAAATTGCTGTTGGATCGTAATATGTTATAATATCAACATCAATAAGCAATATAAATATAGTTTAAAATAAATATAGTTTAAAAAAACAAAACTAGACAATATTTTTATCGTAATATGTTATAATAATCAACATCAATAACAATAAATATATTTAAAAACTTTTTAGTTTGATGTATAAGTTTTGTTCTAATTTATATTCTGAATAAACATATTAATCCAATTTTCTGAAAAAAAATTATTTGTTCAAGACTTTTTTTTTACCGGCTAATACAATTATGTACTGACATAATTTAGAAGGAAATTGGCGATAAGGAAAAAATTATCAATATATAAATTATTTAAAAAAAAAAAAAAAAAAAAAAACTACAAAACACGCTTTCATAGCACATCAAACTAAAAAGTAAAAAATAAATATAGTTTAAAAAACTAAAAAACACGCTTTTAAAGCACATCAAACTAAAAAGTGAAAAATAATTATTAATATAAACTGAAAACAATAATGAACGAAAAATACTAGTATTATTGTGAAAAAAGCGTGGGTTGCTCGATATACGAAAAATATGGCACAAAGCGGGTTGCTCGATATACGAAAAATATGGCACAAAGCGCCCCACGCTTTTTTCACAATAATACTAGTATTTTTCGTTCATTATTGTTTTCAGTTTATATTAATAATTATTTTTCACTTTTTAGTTTGATGTGCT
Organism: Rhamnusium bicolor; assembly: GCA_029963845.1. Classification (NCBI taxonomy): domain Eukaryota; kingdom Metazoa; phylum Arthropoda; class Insecta; order Coleoptera; family Cerambycidae; genus Rhamnusium; species Rhamnusium bicolor. Next base: position 180,842 of record JANEYF010000872.1, on the reverse strand, counting down.
TTAAAAGCGTGTTTTTTAGTTTTTTTAAACTATATTTATTATTAGTAAAGTTATTACTGTAGTAATAACTTTACTATTAAAATTTATTTTTAGTTTATTTATTGAGAAAAATATCTGTTTCTGTTCTGAGAGTATATTTTTTTCTATAAAATTTTGTTGTATCGAGTTTTTTATACTAAAATAGCTGCTGATTTACTTAAGTGAAAATATTAAATTCATTTGTCTTCTAAAATCTAAATTCTGATTATAGTAATCTGTTTTCTTATTAATCAGTTTTTCAAGTATCCGATTAACCGGTTTTCGGATAACCGATTAACCGGTTTTCGGATAACTGAATAACCAGATTATTGGATGTCCTAATAGTCGATTATTCGGATAACCGTTATCCGAGTAACCGATTATTCGAATACCCGGTCACCCGATAAATATATATTTGGATACCCGGTTTTATTCAAAACCGGTTTTTTGCGGAAACCGATTAACCGGTTTCACTTTTTCCGGTTTTTGCCAGCACTAATTTATCACAAAACAGTAATTTAATTTTTCGATTAGTGAGAAACCCCGTCAGAAACATTTTTTTGTAAATCACAGCACTCTAAATCAAAAATTAAAATTTTCGTTTGAAAAAGAAATAAATTACAAATCAAACAAAAATGTATACCATATTCAGAATTCACCATTGATTCCAAAAAATGTAAAAATATACAGGATGTTTAATTTAAAATAAGAAAGTCGGGGTATTTCCCGGCGAAACCGAAAGTACATTACTGTATTTGACTGCAATTTTGTATAACAACATATTAGAATTTTTTTCAGTTTATTGCTATAAACAATGAAAATAGAGGGGTTGAGCCAAGTTTCATTTATACCCGGTATACATGGTTTAGATAAAAATCTCTATTCAATAAATGCTCTCGAGCCACCCCTAAGAGAGCGTAACATAGATAAAGAGAAGCAAATAGAGAATAATAAAACATGTTTTTGCACCTAGGGATTTATGTTAATAAAGGGACTACACCAAGCACTTGACATAGAGATAATACAAACACTCAGATTGATAATACTAGTAATCTGAGTACAAACATTAGCAAATAAAAGAAAAATACACATACAATTATTGTAAACATCACTTAAGATAAAGTAGTTTACAGAGATATGTAGAACAACTCTACTGGATAGGTCAAGGTATTTTATCTGTATTTGCCATAGAACCTGATAGTTTATACGGACTGATACAGCTTTTCATCCACAAACGTACAGGATCTAAGGACCTGCAACTAATAATGGAACTATAGTAAACTTAATGAAATCAGTATTCTCAAATTACCTGAAATTCAATAGAAATTTGTGAATTTAACTGACGCGAAACGATTCACAGTGGGGAAAAGCTGGTCAAAACCCCAAATTCTAAAATCGGCAATTCAAGTCTTTTGACCCATGAGTCATTGAGGAAAACTACCTGACTATTAATTACCACTAGTTTGCAGGGGACAGGGTTGCTACGTACCGATCCCTATCAGTCGACAGTTTCTTATCCATTATTTTCATATATTTACACTTAAAACAGATTTTATAGTGTCCCAATAAAATCATACCGTACCTGGAGGTAAGTACTATAATATACTAAAACTTTCCTGTATAGTAACGTAATTTATTCCTGCATTTATCCTGCATTTATCCTGCAGAGAGACAATCAAGGTAAGATAGGATCACTGCAGAAACAATAGGGAGGCTACACAAATACTGAGATGGAGATTTACTTCTAGAGACACACTTCCCGGGCAGTGTGGCCATTCCACAATACAACAACGGTCCAACAGAAGACATACCAATGAGAAGGGCGTTAAAGGAGGACTGGAAACTCGCAAGGGAAGTTCTGAATATAACAAGGCTTGAATGGGCGATTAAAACTTTCGAACCATACAAGTCACCAGGAGTGGATGGAATATTTCCAGCACTACTTAAACAAGGAATGAAGAAATTAGCAACACCCTTGTGCACACTATTCAGGGCTAGCCTACCACTCGGATAAGTGCCAACTAGTTGGTGGAAGGTAAACGTGGTATTCATACCAAAACCAGAGCGTGATACCTATGCCCAGGCGAAATCCTTCCGGCCAATCAGCCTTACATATTTCTCCTCAAAACCTTGGAGAAACTGGTTGATAGACATATAAGGGACGATGTGATGGGCCAAAAACCCTTACATCGAAACCAATATGCCTACCAAGCAGGGAAATCGTGTGAGCTAACGATACACGAGCTTACTCACAGAATAGAAAAGGCACTAGACAGCAAAGAAACTGCCATAGGAGCCTTCTTAGATATAGAGGGAGCATTTGACAATACCTCATTCAACTCAATAAGTGAGGCAGTGAAGAGGCGCGGAGTCAGTCTTTCAATAACAAGATGGATCGACTCAGCACTCAGAACAAGAGAAATCCAATCCACCCTGGGAAATACGTCGGAGGAGGTGTCTGCAACCAGAGATTGCCCGCAGGGAGGGGTTCTATCACTCCTCCTGTGGTGCCTAGTTATAGATGAGCTCCTAGCACAACTGGAACGGCGAGGAATATATGCGCAAGGATATGCAGACGACGTCACAATCCTAGCGGTGGGAAAATTTGAGAGCGTTGCATCAGAAATGATGCAAAGAGATCTCAACACGGTAGATCGATGGTGCACAGAGGAAGGGCTTTCTGTTAATCCAGGAAAGACCACGGTGGTGACTTTCACAAGGAAAAGAAAACTCCAAAACCTGAGGAAACTATACCTTCGGGGAAAAAACTACAGGTGAGCAATGAAGTCAAATATTTGTGACTAACCTTAGATACCAAGCTGAACTTCAAAGCTCGCATAGACAAAGTGACCATCAAAGCCACGCGGGCCTTATGGACCTGCAGAAGCATGGTGGGCAAGAGCTGGGGACTTCAACCAAAATGGTGCACTGGTTGTACCAAAGGGTCGTCGTACCTACGCCTCCCTGATCTGGTGGCACAAGGCCGGAAAAGGAGAGGCGATGAGAAAACTAGGCAAGTTGCAAAGACTTGCATGTCTAGGGATCACGGGAGCAATGTCAACAACGCCGACCGCAGCCTTGGAAATACTGATAGGCCTACCTCCACTACACCTAGTGGTGGAGAATGAGGCACTAATGGCAGCATACAGGCTGAAAACAACTGGGTATGGATCCATCCCAAGGAGAGGATACCATACTGAAGTATTCCAACATGTAGGAAAAAATCGGCTACTCGATATGCAGTCAGACAGAATCAGCACAACCTACAACTTCACAAAAACTTTCAGGGTAAAAATACCTGAAAGGGATGGAGAAGGAGGCAAGATGCAGAGACAACCAAATGACACCATCTGGTATACTGCCGGATCAAAAATGTCAAGCAGTACCGGAGCAGGAGTTGCGGGAGAACAACCAGGGACAGACATCAGCCTGAACCTTGGAAGTATCGCAACAGTGTTCCAAGCCATAATCACAGCAATAGACGTCTGTGCACAAGAAATGATACGGCGGGCATACAAAAATAAGAGAATCCGCATCATCACTGACAGCCAAGCAGCCCTCAGAGCTCTGGAAGCAGTAGAAATACGATCTAAAACAGTAAAAGACCGTCTGGAGTCCCTGGAGAAACTTACAGAACACAACAGTGTACAACTGGAGTGGACACGAGGACACCAGGGAAATACGGGAAACGAAAAAGCAGACATGCTAGTCAGAAAAGGCGCTAAATCAATTCTAACAGGTCCCGAACCGATCTGTGGGGTATCTTATAGCACCGCGAAAGGATCGATAAAGAACTATTAAGACAGAAACACTACGCGCACTAGATAGAGATACCGGGAATGAGGCAGTCACGCTTGTTGATCGGAGAAATATCTAGAGCAAGGACCAATGAAATGCTAAAACTGAGCAGAAAACAGCTGAGGTGTGCAGTGGGAATATTAACAGGACACTGCACACTAAACAAACAGCTAACCAATATGAGGGTGCAAGACAATCCAGATTGTAGGATGTGTGGTGAAGAGGAAGAAACTCCCCACCACATCTTATGCGAATGCCTAGTCCTAACGGCAATGAGACTAACACACTTCGAGGGACCACTTTTAATCCCGGAAAAGATAGCCAGAGCTCCCATAAACTGTATACTCGCCTTCTGGAATAGAACGGGTCTTATGGAGTAATGAGACTATGGGGTACAATAAGCTTAAGCTTCAGTACAGCTGGTAGTCAAAACCGCAACCCGTAAGGAAAAAAAAACATAATTTATTGGTAAACTATTAAAAGTTTAATTGAATGTTCGCAAAACGTGGCAATTTTCGTGATATATTTTTCTTTGGTTGGAACAAAAATTACCATCCGGGCACTTCCGGCCAAAAAGTTTTATACAGCCTGTTAGTACAATACTTCAGCTATTTTCCTGTGAAAGAAAACATCCAGGATATAGCCGCATTGTGGTGAAAAAAATTAGAATACGTGACCGTTCAATTTTACTATAATATCCGTTCTCCTTCATTCCTAATGGTGGGGTTTTTTATATGTTCCAAGAAGGAGAATATTATTTTAAATAAAAGAGAACATTATTGGATGTTATGTTGTTGTCTCCTTCACACAAATTTAAGGACAGATGTGAACATTTGCTGACGCATGTATCGAAAGTTACTAATTGTCCGCCGCAAAACCTTCAAATAGTTAAGCATAAGCTTTCCCATTTTAATTCCTACTTTAAAGTAAAGTGGAAAGCTGCCCAATCGAACAAGACAAGATTTCTCACCCAAAACCAAAACTGGCTTGATAACAATATTACTTTTCCACTGTGTGCAAATCCTATTCCGACAAGTTTGGGTGGGCGGCCTTCAGTTGATTTTCTTGAGAGCAGTGAACGTTCTAAACGCAGAACAACGGAACAATTAAGATCACACGCAAGCTCTTCTGAACTGGCGTATGCCGCTCAAAGAGAGAAGTGGCTGTTGCGACTGTATCAAAGAAATTAAGTTCTCAAGGACAAATCGGGCTCATAAGTATCGAAAAACTTACAAAATGAGTCAAAGCAAATTAACTCTACTTTCTGGCGAGCAAGTTCTATCTGTACTAGTTGAGGCACAACTTACAAGACAACAGTATGAAGTAATAAGAGTAGCAGATAAACAAAGATTTCCTTCTTACAAGAAGATTCAAGAATAAAGAAGCAATTTTATCCGTGAAGCTATTACAATAACAAAGAAGAACGCTTCTGTAGGGTTGCAGGCTCTATTGAATCACACAGTTAAGCGAATTGTGAAAGTACAGGAAGAAGTTTTACAAACACTTTCAAAAGAGCAACTTAGTAGCTTAGTATTATTGTCCAAGTGGGGGTGTGATGGGAGTTCAGAACAAAGTCAATATAAAAGAAATTTGACGATGAAGAAGATTCAGATGCGAGCATCTTTCTTCTTTTGTACCACTTCAACTTATATCTGGTGAACCTAACTCATCCAACAAAATTGTAGTATGGCAAAACCCCCGACCGTCTTCTCCTCGTTATTGTCGTCCCATTAGGCTCCAATTAGTACATGAAACGACGGATATTACTTTGCAAGAAAAAGATTATGTGGAAACTCAAATTCATCAACTTGTTTGCATTGCTGCATCCTGAACAATCTCTACGAAAAAATGCTATATGTGTGGTGCTACCTCGAAGACATTTAATAACATAGATTTAATGTTGAAACAGAAGGTAGATACTTCAACGTACCGTTTCGATTTATCTACTTTGCATGCCTGGATGCATTTCTTCGAGTGTTTATTACACTGTATAAACTGCCTACCAAATCGTGGCAGGTCGTGGGGAGAACAATAAAAGAATAGTTGCAGAAACGGAGAAAAAAAATTCAAGATGAATTCAAATCTGGATCTCATAGTAGATCGACCGAAACCCGGTTTTTTGAAAATTCTGAAATTTGATCCACTATTACAGGAATAGATGTAGAGGTTATAAAAAGATTTAAAGTAATTTTACAAATAATAGCAAGTGGATACAGTATAAATATACAAATGTTTGAAAACTATGCTTTGACGACCTCATTATTTGCAGAAAAATATTTCTGGTATAGTATGCCAACAACTGTACACAAGATTCTAATACTAAACCAGTCAAATTAAGCAAAAATCAGGCCCATTTTCACGATAATTTCCAACCATTCCCGACCAATACCATTCGATTCAGTTTTTTTTTAATTCTCATGGTCAATTTTGCCGTAAGTTATATGAGCAAGAATTTAATTTATAAACAATTAAAGTTGTGAAAATGATGAAAATCGATGTTTCTAAATATTCAACTTCAAACACTGCGAAAACGGCAAAAGATAGAGAAAAATTGCTCAGAACATTTTTTATAGAGCGTTAAATTCCCTTCAAAAAAGTCCAAGACGGCATATCTCTACGATGAATAGTTAAGGCGTTACAATGAGTTAAATGTTTATTATTTTTCTACTGCGTACTGGTCAGCTGTATACTCAACGCGCATGGACGACTAACGGGTCCATTTCTCACGTAATGGCTGCCTGCGCAGATCATTTCAAAGTGGACTTATATCTAGATCAAAGAAGTGATAAATACATTTGCTAACGTTGTAAAAATAAGAAAATTACAGCAGATTTACAGCAAGTCTACTTTAAAATGTTCTGCGCAGGCGGCCATTACGCGGCGTACGAGTCTGTTGATCGCGCATGCGTGTTACTTGTACAGCTGACTGATATACAGCAGAAAAATAATAAATATTTAACTCATTGTAACGCCTTAACCATTCATCGTAGAGATATGCCTTCGCGGACTTTTTTGAAGGGAATTTAACGCTCTATAAAAAATGTTCTGAGTAATTTTTCTCTATCTGTTGCCGTTTTCGCAGCGTTTGAAGGTGAATATTCAGAAACATCGATTTTCATCATTTTCACAACTTTAATTGTTTATAAATTAAATTCTTGCTCATATAACGTACGGCAAAATTGACCATGAGAATTCAAAAATCATACTGAATCGAATGGTATTGGTCGGGAATGGTTGGAAATTATCGTTTTGAAAAACCCTTAATTTGACTGGTCTATACACAGCCCTGCTGTAATAGCGTCTGCAATACTGCCAATTGGGCAGCTTTCGGAAGATGCCCAGGAAGCATTAAATAAACACATACGGAAATATCGTGAGGGATATTCAAGAAAATGCTCACGCGAAAAGACCTTAGAAGATGTTTTTAATCGACTTTTATTGTGTTCAGATCTTTACATATCAAGTCTTTGAACACTCCCAAGGAGAAAAGCAAAACCGTTCGATAAGGAAGTTGTGGCCTTGCTATTATCTGCAGAAACTGGAATAGGTACAACGGGCAAAGAAGATTCTGAAGAAGTAGTCTAGTTCATAAGTTAAAAACGAGTGATAAAGGTCGTAAAAATATGGGCCATAGTTCATTGGATTCAGAATGACGTCTAGAAAGAATGTATAAAAATTGTTTACCAGCACATAAAAAATTGCAAAAGTTATTAACAAATTAAGATAAAAAAAAGCATTTAGTTTTTCGCAAATAATTCAGAAACTATTAATAATTAAGAAATTTTAAAAAAAAGATTCTTAAAGAGGACGAAATTTCCGATAAGAAAGTCCTAACACCCGGAACTGTACCTTCATTATTAATAATTTTAATATAATGGTGAAAATAGCAAAAAAATTTTTTTTTCGTTTTCTTATAGAATTTTCAATTTTGCTACTCTATAGAAATTAAAGTACCTCCTTCTTTTGTTAAGTTATTAGCCTCTATATCTTTTAAACTATTAGATATACGACAATGGATATTTAAATGATTGCAAATAATAAATTTAGAAAAAAAAATCATTTGTTAATCTATTATTTAAATAATGAAAAAAGTTAAGAAATGATTATCAATAAAAAAAATTTTTTTGGAAAAAAATTTTTTTTAAGTCATCATTCCGCTAATAATTTGGCAAAAAAAATTTTCTAAAATATGCAACTAATCCATTTGTTTATAACATTTTTTTTAAACAAATACATCTAAAAATTTAAAAATCATAAAATCTAATAGTGTTTTGATATACAAAAACAGTGATAATAACAAATATTGATAAAAAAAAAGTTCACTTTTTTTATCGTTTATTAGTTTTTTGTTAACGTAAAAATAACTAATGAACTATAACAATTAAAAATATCGTGATCCAGGCATCGGTTATAATTTTCTTGTCTTTAGTTTAACAGTTATCTGATTATAAACATAACCGTGAACTTCAAAAAAATTTGTTAATTAACAATAAGACAAAGTCAATACTAACAGGAATTTAGCGATGAAGAAGATTCAGATGCGAGCATCTTTCTTACTTCTTTTGTACCACTTCAACTTATATATGGCGAGGCTAACTCATCCAGCAAAATTATAGTATGGCAACACCCCCCCGACCGTCTTCTCCTCGTTATTGTCGTCCTATTAGGCTCCAATTTGTACATGAAACGACGGATATTACTTTGCAAGAAAAAGATTATGTAGAAATACTAATTCATTAACTTGTTCCAACTTCCGATAAACTCAAAGAAACGGAAATCTTTATTACGCATACTCTGGTATTTACAATGATACCACGAGCATTCTACGTTCCGTGTAGTAGCCACTCGCTCAATCTAGTGGTAAATGATATGGCAAAAGCATCCTGGGAAGCAGCCAATTTTTTTAATATAGTCCAAAAAATATATGTATTTTTTCTTCTTCTACTTTTCTATGGGCAATATTTTTAAAACATGTCCAAGGATTAACATTAAAACCTTTGAGTGACACTCGATGGGAAAGTAAGATAGAAGCTTTAACGCCCTTAAGATTTCAACTTGGTGAAATATACGACGCTTTGCTAAGCATTTATGAAAACCAAGACACCGATATCTCAATAAGAGACGAGCTTCAGGTTTGCTAAGTTGCATTAAATAATTTAAATTTTTATGTTCAATAGTCATATGGTATAAAATTTTAAACTGTATTAATGCCATAGGCAAGCTTATGCTAACAAAAAATTTTGATTTGAAAAAACACGATCTTCTAGAGAATTGCAAAAAATTTTTTAAAAATTTTAGATCAGATAAGTCTTTCAATGAAATTACTGTTGACGCAAGAGAATTGGCTGATGAAATTAACATTGAAGCCAATTTTGAATCAACAATGCCGCGACACCGCGTAAAAAGAAAAAAGGCCAACTTTTCATATGAGGCAAGGGACAAACCAATCGAGGATCCCAAAGAAAAATACAAAATAGAATTTTTCTTCTATACTATTGATCAAGCATTAAACGCACTAGATAACACAGCCCCACAAAAAAAAATTTCTGACCGAGACGAGTATATTTTTGATCGCTGATTCTGAATCCTGGGTCAAAAAAAGTCGTACACCCCCAAAAAAAATTTTAGAGCCAAAAAACACTCCCTGAATAGGGTATATATGAGATAACGCTCCGAAAATGATGTTATCACTTTAATCAATCGTTTTGTTTAATATTTTCGGGAAAAATTGAATGTATTACAATAAAAAAAGAAGGTAAATTACAGCGGTCACCCTATCGGTATGAAGCGCACCCCCATAGAGGGTGAGAACCACCCTCATCTGCCACCAAACCAATTGATAACGACAATGACTGAAAAACATTCATTTTCTTGATTCCCATCTTGATTATTTCCCGGAAAATTTAGGTGACTATAGTGAAAAACAAGGGGAACGTTTCTACCAGGACATAGCCGAAATGGAAAAACGATACCAAGGAAGATGGGACGAACACATGATAGCAGACTACTGTTGGTCTCTGAAAAGAGACACGAAAGAACAACACAAACGACTGTCAGTAAGAAGATCGTTTGAAAATAAAGTTAAAAGATACCATAAAAAAAAAGATTAAAAAAAGAAGAATTAAAAGCTACTAACGTAAGAGTACTTCTCACCCCCTTCAGGGATGCGTTTTATACCCAAATGGTGTTAAGATTGGTGACAAATGACTGCTAATATCCTAGCCATAAGGATCTCTGCAAATAAGAACATCCATATAATGAAATCGTTATCAAATTTTATGTTTTTTCCTTTTCTTTTTTCAGTAATTGAAGTTAAGGGTTGTTTTTCATAACGCTATAGCGGTAGTTTTGGGGTATTACGTAAATTCTACGTCAGTTTATTGCAAACCTAACGAAACGTAAACATTTTTAGATGTTTTTCAGTCATTGTCGTTATCAATTGGTTTGATGGCAGATGAGGGTGGTTCTCACCCTCTATGGGGGTGCGTTTTATACCGATAGGGTGAACGCTGCAATTCACCTTTATTTTTATCGTAATACATTCAATTTTTCCCGAAAATATTAAACAAAACGATTCAGGGGGTGTTTTTTGGCTCTAAAATTTTTTTTGGGGGTGTACGACTTTTTTTGACCCCGGATTCGGAATCAGCGATCAAAAATACATAAGGATATACTCGTCTCATTGCTAGGTCAGAATTTTTTTTTGTTGGGCTGTGTAATCGATTTGAACAACTGAATCACCATAGTAACCATTTTCAATCTCTATATAATATATATTATTTGTAAACCATGCCTAAAGAGACACTGATAAAGATTTGCAAAGATTTGGAAAATATTTTGTCTGATGGTCAATCAGCTGACATTAACGGTCTAGAATTAGTAGAGCAGTTTGTGCACTTTTGGGCAAAAAAGAAAGTCCAAGTGATGTTCTTAAAATAATAACAATGCTAAATTTTGCTTCAAATCTTAGTATTGCCTTAAGAATACTACTGACTATTCCAATATCAGTAGCAAGTGGAGAAAGAAGTTTTTCCAAATTAAAATTAATCAAAACCTTTTTACGCTCAACTACTACGCAAAATCGACTAAACGGCTTGGCCATTTAAGCAATTGAACATGAAATTGCTGATCAAATAAACTTAAAAGAGGTAATAAAGAGATTTGCAGAATTAAAAGTGAGAGAAAAATATTCTTCTGATTGTAACTCAAACAAACAAAGTACTGTGGTTCTATGTATCTACATTTTGTTTTCTATTTAGGTTTTAGGTATGTGAGAAAAAATCTAAATCGTCATAGCGGTAAAATTGCACCCTGTATGTTTAAAACTAAGTAAATATTTTTAAAATATAACTACGTATCTATAGGTACTGCAACTCTATTTTATTAACACGCTTTTATTAGCTTCACTTGTATGTTTGTTTGTTTGTTTGTAACCGCCTCTTTGGACTCGATTTTGACCCACTTTAAATGGACAGATTTAATTGAAACTTTGTACACTTACGAAGAACCGGTAACAATACAATAATTTGATAAGTTTATATCATTATCCTGATCAGGATCGCCAGTCCTTTCCTCACGTATCCTCTGCGTGAGAGCAAAAGGCTTAATATTGTAAGTATATTCCGTGATTCTCAGTTCGGTCGTTGGCCGAGCGGGCAAGTCTTAGTCGACGCGAAACGACGGACTCCTCGGGCGTGAGTTCAAATCCCATGGCTGAAATAAAAAATAATTTTTTTTTTCAGAAATATCTGTTGGATCGTAATATGTTATAATATCAGCATCAATAAGCAATATAAATATAGTTTAAAAAAAACTAAAAAACACGCTTTCATAGCACATCAAACTAAAAAAGTGAAAAATAATTATTAATATAAACTGAAAACAATATTGAACGAAAAATACTAGTATTATTGTGAAAAAAGCGTGGGTTGCTCGATATACGAAAAATATGGCACAAAGCGCTCCACGCTTTTTTCACAATAATACTAGTATTTTTCGTTCATTATTGTTTTCAGTTTATATTAATAATTATTTTTCACTTTTTAGTTTGATGTGCTTTAAAAGCGTGTTTTTTAGTTTTTTTAAACTATATTTATTTTAATTTACACTCTTTTGTACCAAATGTTTAGTTTTATTACTTTTTTCTTTTTAAATATACGTTTTTATTGCAAATTAAAACCATCTTTTATTAAGAAGAAATAACTTTAAAAGGGGCTGCAATTTGTTTTCTGTCCGGGGAGGCGTAAACGCCAGAGCGATCCCTGATTATGTAATTTTAATCACTACTATACGAGTGCAAGACTCATTTTGTTTTTATTTCTTGTTTATTTATATTTTTGAGATGAGTTTAATTAAAAAATACCAAACCCGGCAGTAATCGTATCATAGAATTTCAATATCCTGTGCAACCGGTGAATAAACACATCTAATTTAAATAGCTAAATCATACATGGAGTTCAAGGTTTCCTGAGTTTCAGGTTGAACGTCCGGCAAGGAAACACGACAAAAACTACACCACTAAAGATAATTTTCTATCTAAACATAGCATCATGGGCGTCGCTATACATTTCCAGGGGGACCTAGCAACATTTTGTAGAAATGTGTCTGAACGTTTCCTCAGAATTAATACAAAAAAATAATTCTCTTTTTGTAGGATAAAAAAGATATTATCTGGAAAAACGTTTTTTTAACCGCCAAGAAAACGTATACTATTTTTGTTTATACCGGGTGTCAATGAGATCATGTATCAGCCCGCCATTTTTTTTTATTTGGAATAAAATTTTCAAATTTAAAACTCACGAATGAGAAGTAGATGGGCTTATTTTGACGAACATATATTATCAATACCACTTCCGGTGTGACCGCAAGTATCATCTGTATATTTTACCATATTAATAAATAAATAATGCATTTATTTCCAACAGGTGAATACCCAATTACAGGAAACATAAAAATAGTTACAGAGAACATGAGAATAAAAATTATAAAAGTAACAAAATTACATTAATATACATAAGTGAGTCTAAGAGGATGAAGTAACATAAATTACAAAACAAAAATATAAGAAAACATTAAAATACTATACTGAGCATAAAATTATGAAATAAACATGGAACTACAAATAAAGTGAACATGGCCATACTAATTGTACACCATATGTATTGGAAATATTACAAAGAAAATGCTAGGTTTTAAAAGCAGTAATCCACTAATGAGGCCATACAAATATAAACATATAAAATAAAAAAATAATAATAATAAAATAAAACAAATAAAATAAAGGGAAAAACGGATGATGTCAGGACGCGCACAGTAAGTATAAGAATTTTATGGGTTGTTTCTTAGATATAAGGCAATTACACTGTTTAAACTGTCGTGATTAATATCGCAAAGTCCGGAAATTGAATTGAATAACTTACACATATTAAACATTTGGTGATTTACACATAAGGTTGGTACGACTAAAGGGGCAATAAAAATAATCGCTTTCACGAGAACGCAATGGAGGAACCAAAAAGTAAAGCTTATTAACAAGGGATGGACAGTCGGTATTGTTATGTACTAGATTGTATAGAAATGAAAGAGCAATACAGTTCCTTCTCTCACTTAGTAAAATCATATTAAACATATCTAATAGGAGTTTATTATCAGTGCCTCGTTGTGGATAAAAATCAGTAGTTTTAAAAAACATGAATTTTACAAATTTTCTTTGGACAGATTCCGTTAATAAAATCAAATTTTGGTATATAGGATACCATATTAGAGCAGCATATTCCAGCTTGGATCTAATGTATGTGAAATATAATATTTTCAAACTTTCAACCCTCGAGAAACAGCTCCAGTTTCTGACAAAAAAATCCTAGCAACTTAGAAGCTGACTTTGTCATTTGGTTAATATGACTAGAGAAACTAAGTTTATATAGTCAAAAATCACACCGAGATCTTTAAATTCCAAACAACGCTCGAGTGGAAAATTGTTTATGGTATAATCAAATTGTATAGAATTTTGCTTACGAGTAAAGGTCATGATTTTGCATTTGGAGATGTTTAACTTAAGAAAGTTATTGGCACACCACATAGAAACGTTATTTATTTCTGTTTGTACGTAAATACAGTCATTCAGACTAACTATATTCGTAAAAATTTTTAGATCATCGGCAAAAAGTAGATACTGACAATTAATTACTGATGTTATGTCATTTATGAAAATCAAAAACAACAGGGGCCCCAGGTTGGACCCTTGAGGGACGCCCGACGTTGCTGTATAATTTAGAGATCTGCGACCGCCGTATTCCACAAACTGCTTTCTTGAAAACAAGTAGGATGTGAAAAGCAAGATTAACGTATCCGAAAATCCAAAAGCTCTTAACTTGGATAGTAACAAATAGTGATCTATCTGATCGAAGGCCTTTTGGATATCCGTATATACGACATCCACCTGCCCCCCTGCATCCAAGTTGTCACATATGAATTGGGTAATACAGGCAAGATTTGTTATCGTGAATCTTTGTGCCATGAATCCGTGTTGCATGAGTGATATGGACGGTTTTATTGTACTGTAAATATGACTATACAAAATTATTTCCAGTGCTTTCGCAAAATTGCATAAAATGGCAATGGGTCTGTAATTGAATATGGACGATGGATCGCCAGTTTTTAAAATTGGACATATTTTGGTGATTTTCCAGATATCCGGAAACTTGGACGCAGTGATGATCATGTTAAAAATAATACGCAGCGGAGTTACAAACACTGCAGCACAGTCTCTAACTACAAAACTGGGAACACCATCAATACTGGCTCTCATTTTATTTTTCAATTTTTTTATTGCTTCAAGGATCTCATTTTCCGTGATACAGTTGATGTTTATCAATTCGGATAGGTATAAAATGTTATCATTTGTGTGACTTGGATCCGAGGCAGAATATACACTCGAGAAAAAGTTAGCAAAGCCATTAACTATCGTTTGCGGTGTATCCAACGTTTCGTTGTTATAAGTAGAGCTGTCCGATGTGCCTGGAGTACAGCCACGGTCTTACGCTGTCGTCACACGTGCCGATTTAGAAGTGATTTACGCTGCAGTTTTATTTGAAAGGTTAATGCGTGAGGTTGTACCTATAAATTATACATAATGTCAAACGCGCCAAAGGGTAAAAAACGACCGTACGCGGATACAGTGAATAAATTTATGCAAAATAATTTGTAAAGTTTGCAATCAAGA
This sequence comes from Rhamnusium bicolor, assembly GCA_029963845.1. Taxonomy (NCBI): domain Eukaryota; kingdom Metazoa; phylum Arthropoda; class Insecta; order Coleoptera; family Cerambycidae; genus Rhamnusium; species Rhamnusium bicolor. Next base: position 165,805 of record JANEYF010000872.1, on the reverse strand, counting down.
CTTAATGTGCTGGCACAAAACAGATTGCCGTAGTCATATCAATACCGTGCAACATCAAAATAAAAAAATGGCATGCCTTTGACAACTCAGTTTATGTGTGATTTATTGTTAATGTTAATAGCCTGTAATATTCCGCTCCACATACTGGATAAACAACCATTTCGGGAGTTTTGGAATAAATACAATCCCCAGGTGAACTTACCAAGTCGTACATCGTTATGTAGATATATTCCAGCTGTTCGTGAAGACATTGTAAATAGGATTAAATGTGGATTAAAAAATACACGGCTCTGGTTATGTATTGACGAGACGACAGATTGTAAAAAAAATTTTATTTTAAATATTATAGTACGTGTACTGGACCCTCTTAAACCAACATTTCCACGGCTTTTTATTATGCTGAATATTTTCAACAAATAAAAGCTGTGATACTACAGTTCAACCCTAACGAGGCTGCAGCTATTAGGGAAAGCCAGACAAGCTTTCAAGGCGTTTCCATTGAAACAGATTTAAAAAGTATTAATAACAATTATAGGGGACTACACAACGCAATAGAAAAATTGCAAAATAGTTCGTTGTCGTTAGTGGAATCGCTGCAAATAGTGGACGACGTAAAAACACAGCTACAGGCTATATGTGACGCAAAAAATAATCGCGTTAGTGAAAAATTCGAGAGTGTATTACAGAAAGATACTGATTTTAGCAAATTAAGACAAATTTGTGATGGTGCATCTACAACTTCGTTAAGTGAGTTCACAGATTGTTTTACTTATGCCTGTATTACATCCGTAGATGTCGAACGGTCATTTTCAAAATACAAACATATTTTTTCACCAAAGCGAACATCGCTGACAGAGACAGCTGTAGAAACATACCTGATGCTATTATAGATCTTCCCCACTTTGTGATGACGACAACCAAACTACTTCATAAAACTGTTTAAAAGGGTGAGTTTTATACAAATTTTTATAAAATGTAACATTATTGTTAAAATTTATTTCCATTTAATATACTTATTCAAGGATTATGATATGATGTAAACATATGAGTCATATGACGGCTCTGGCGGCCAGGTGACCTCGGACAGCTCTAGTTATAAGTGACCGTTCCTGGGATTCTACTTTTATCTCTTTTGTATTGAGCAAAAGACCAAAATTTAGAAGGATCGTGCGTGATTACATTTTCGACAACTGAAACATAGTCTTTATAAGCCGAATCAATTTGTTGTTTTATAGTGGCCCTGATACTCTTAAACTGATTTAGGTAATATTCTGTTTTATATTTTTTGTAATTTTTGTGGGCCAGATCTTTGCACCGAATATTATTTTTAATTTCAGCATTATACCAAGGCGGGAAATTGCGAATTGAATTTTTAAATTTTGGTACACATTCTACAAAGATACTGTTTAAATTCGCATAAAAAGCATCACATGCCTCATCGACATCACTAAAATTGTCTAAGTAAGACCAATCTGCTTGTAAGAGTTTATCGTATAATTGAAAGAAATTAGCTCGCTTAATTCTGATTATGCCTGACATTTTCTATATAATAAATCAAAATTTTTGACATTATCCTCAAATATCGCCTTATTTCAATATTTTATGAAATTCAAAATTAATAATTGAAACTTTGTATAATAAAAACTTTTCAAGTAGGCATTGGACATCATAATATGGTTCATTTTTCATATTTGGGTGCCATATGAAGCGAGTATATGTTAAAAGATTAAAACCCACAAATAGTCAAAAAATACACTTTAATATTAGTTCCAAAAATAGAACGTTATATCAACAATTCAGTAATCGCACAGTTTTTAACAGCAAGCTCATACATAGACTGACTCTTTTTTTCATCCCCACAAGAAGCTCTCCTATTCCTAGACTAAACATTGTGTCGCCTCTAATTCCTGATACTGCTGACACAGCGCTCTTCAAGTTTTTCGTTTACAGGGTGTTAACAGTCGGCCATGCTACCAATATCCACGTCCTCGTAGATTTCCTGTTTCCAACCCTAGGAAAACAAATAGAAACCACTCATTAATGATTAGGAATAGATTAGTTATTGGTTTTCAATTTATAGTTAAATTTCGTAAAATTCCCCTTGGTAATCTCCTGCCTTGTCAACCTAAACCCTATGAACATGGGAAAACAAAATGGAGAAATAGGTAAACTCTGTTAACGTTATGGCCATAACTTAAATATAAATAAATAAATAAATAAAAATTTACGTGTACACATATTTCTCAGCGAGTTAAGAGCTCTTACGTATTTCAGTTTCTTCGGATTCCTCGTTGGAGTCCGAACTAACTTCTATATTAAAGGCTTTCAACTTATCAAGGGAGACGATGCCCTTATACTGTCTCTGCGATCGAGACGAGCCTTTTATATCGTGGATCACATATCGATCGTGATCTAGAACTTTAGTAATCACGTATGGGCCTGTATACTTAGGGAGTAGCTTTCGACTCTGACCCTGATTACTCGTTGCAGAGGTACGTACTAGTACCTGCTCTCCCACTTTGTATGTCGGACCAACGTATCGATGCGCATCGTATTTAGCTTTCCGTTTAGCTTGTTTCTTTTCAATTTGTTCTTGGATCGTTTTCCTAGTCTCTAATATATTTTGGTCTCGCGATGGTTCCACTGAAATTTCATTATCCAGGACCGCGTTGGCGATACCTCTGGGAGTGTACCCAAAAAGAAGTTCGTAGGGTGACTTCCCGGTAGCGGAATTCATCGTAGAATTCAACCCCCACCGAATTTTAGTCACCATTTCGTCCCACCTTTCTTCATCATCGATTGACGAGGAAAGTGAAGATAGTATAGTCCTGTTGTATCGTTCAACCTGTCCATTTGCCCTAGGAGTAGCTGTTGCGTTTAGCACATGTTTGATGTTCTTGTCTTTACAATATTCTTGGAATTGTTTGCTCGTATAACAAGTACCTCGATCAGATATTATTCTTCTTGGCACGCCAAAATTATCGATAATATTATCAAGGAATGTAACTAAAGGGCGGACCTTGGTTGAGACCACAGCCTTCATGAAAACGAATTTCGTAAACGCTTCTACAACGACTATCAGATATGAGTTTTTCCTCTTTGACTTCACGAATGGCCCTAAATGGTCAATGTGGAGTGTGTCGAAAGGTTCGGAAATTTTTCTTATAGGGTGCAGATATCCAGGTAATTTTCCTCCCGGTTGTTTGTTGTATAAACACTCTAGACAGCATGAAATAAACTTTTTAACATATCTACGCATTCCAGAAAACCAATATAGTCTGGATATGGCAGACAACGTCTTATCTACAGACAGATGACCATTTCCGTCGTGAAAATGCAACACCACCTGTCTTCGAGCTATTTTTGGCACTACCCATTTTTTTCCGTCGGGAGTGATTTTGTATAATCTATTGTTTTCCAGGTAATATTCATCGTGTATTTTACGCTCTTCGAGATTCGTGGGCGGCTTCTGTAATTCCTCTATCAATAATTTGCATCTCTCATCAGCCATTTGAGCACTCAAAATCCAATCTTCTTGATTGATGTTAACTCTACTAACCTCGATATTAGTGTTAACTGGATTCCTGCTGAGTGCATCGGCGTGGGCCATTCTTTGTCCAGGCCGATATTCGACGTCGTATGTATACTCTTGTATGGTCAACCACCACCTTCCTATTCGTGGTATCAGATCTCTCTTATTTAAAGTTGTCCTGATTGCGTTACAATCGGTAACAACTTTAAAATGTACTCCAATTAAGTACACTCTAAAATGCTTCAGCGAATTGACTACCGCCATTGTCTCTAATTCATATGAATGATATCTTTGCTCTTCCTTTGTAGTTTGTCTAGAGTAATACATGACAGGTTTCAATGCACCGTTTAATTGTTTCTGAAGAAGAATGCCACTAATGCCCCATTTGGACGCATCCGTATGTACTTCAATTTTCAAGTCCGGATCGTAGATGGCTAACACAGGTCGGGATACTAACTTTTCTTTAAGGGTATCAAAAGCTATACGTTGCTCATCTCCCCATTCGAATTTAACGTCCTTTTTCGTTAAGGTCGTCAGAGGTTTTGCGATCGTAGCAAAGTCCTTAATATATTTACGAAAATAGCTAGCCAAACCAAGGAACTGTCGAACCGAATGAACATCAATAGGTACAGGAAACTTTCGAACAGCGTCAGTTTTTCTATTGCCTGGCTGAACTCCCTCGCTACTGATTTCATGACCAAGGTATTCGAGTTTCTCCATAAAAAAATGACATTTTGATAGTCGTAATGTGAGACCTGCTTCTTTCAAGGCTTGAAGAACGTCTCGCAAATTAGCCAGTCCAAGATCAAAATTTTCGGAATGCAACAGGATATCATCCATATAAGCTAGGGCCTTTCCGTTTCGTAATTTTCCTAAAACTTTATTAATCGTCCTCTGGAATATGGCAGGAGCATTTGAAAGACCAAAAGGCATTCTGACATATTCGTAATGTCCGTCAGGGGTCACGAATGCGGTTTTGGGAATGGACGACTCTTCCATTTGGATTTGATGATATCCACTTGCAAGATCCAAACTGGTAAAATATTTTCCATTCTTTAGTTTCTCAAGAAAGTCATCTACACGAGGAAGCGGATATTTATCCTTGATAGTCTTTGAATTCAAGGCACGATAGTCAACACACATGCGTTGCTCACCATTTTTCTTCTTAACTAGAAGAATAGGACTTGAGTACGGAGAATCCGATTCACGTATAATTCCACTTTTAAACAATTCGTCAACTATTTGCGCAACGACTTGTCGTTCATTGTAAGCTAACCGATGTAACGGTTCATTTCTAGATTTAATTAACTTTCGTTTGCATAATTTGGTTGGAGGTCAACCTTACAAATTCTAGAACCGACTTTTATTAAATTTGTAGATTTGTAAATTTGTAAATCTTTGATAATATGTGCGACACTGAACCTCTTTTATTAATTTGTGAATTTGTAAATCTTTGATAATGTGTGCAACACTGGACCTCTAGTGCACCCGCGCGAACCCCGGTGTGTGAGGGACAAGGGGGACGCTAGGACGAGAACGGTGAGGTTTCGCCAGCAGTCTGGAGTTAGACTTTGAGCAAGTGAGTGTACGTTGCTGAGCTGGTTTCACGATTTGTTCTGGTGAAGCTATGTATTATGGTAAAGTAAGTTACTACGTAGAAAGCTGTGTGAGAAGGTAGGATCCCTTCTTATTATTATTATTAAAATAGGTACCTATTTAAAAATTAAAGCTGGCATCAGAGGGCTGATTTGCCTGTCCAATGAACTAGAGGTGGAGAAAGCCCCCTAGACTTTTTTTAATTTGCTATTGAGCTGTGCGAGACACTTTAGTGAAAACACAACCGTTCTTTCCTCTTTTCAACGGCACTAGTGTGTGTAACTTTTGTAGACTTTTATAGAAACGAAAAAGAAAAGCAGGTGGCGCCCTAAAACAAACTTGTTAAGTGATATGATTAGAGGATTTTCTGAAGTTTGAATTTATATATTTATACCTAGTTTATTATTTGCTAACCACGCCCTGACTGTTATGTGGTATATTCTGAATATATGTATGTGTTTTTTTATGTTGTTTCATTTGAATCATTAAAGTTAGTTAAAATAGCGAAGAAAGAAAAAAGATTCGTTATACCGATAAGGGCGATAAACCACTGGGCTCGCATCATTAAGGTGGATGGACATCTTGTATACATCAGTTTTACCCAACTCTTCAGTATTTTGAGCAAAACAACATCTAAATTCGTTTAGCGTTTCTAATAATTTCTGGATTTCTCCAGAAGCGAGATTAAAATTACAATGTAAATCTGCTATCGTAAAAGACCGCCTCTCCCCCAATTCAACCGAACCAACATGTACATGATATGAGGACAAATCCTCTAAACAAGTAAAACCACGAGCTAAAACTTTGTCTTTGCTTACCTCGATTTCCCGCCAAGATAAATTTGCGATGGATACAAACCCATCTTGTCCTTTTGTGATACACTCGTCGACAAAGTGCTCCTTCCCTGGAATTGCTCTGGGTCCACCTTGAACATAGACGTCTCCAAGAAAACAACCTCTAGATGTTACTTCTACCAGCATAACAGTCCTCGGTGGAATAACAGTATTGACCTTGGCCCATAACGGTATTTTCTTAGGAGCCACATCGTCAATTTTCCTTAAGTCGATATCTGAAGGCAACAGTCTAACCTTTTCACCTGAGACAACCATTTCAGGCCAGTTCAAAAATGGCTGACCAACCATAACGGGTACATCCTGGGCGTGACTTGGGACGATCAAAGCTTTCACTTGTCCTTCTGCTTCATCCACCTTGATCAGTATATCCGTTTCTCCTAGTACACTTACAAAAGCTCCCCCGTATCCATTTACCGTTAAGCTACTTGGTGTGTAATTCAGCTCCATTTCGTTGGCATCCGTTTCTCTTATCAAGACTGCCCCGCATCCCGAGTCTACATATGCACGAGAGGGTTTTCCGTTTACCCAACAATCAAAAAAATATTTGTCATTGTGTGTTTGGTCACAAGGTTCAACAATTCGGCTTTTCACAGAATTTCTCCGACAATCCCTTGCCAGATGACCTAGACGCTTACAGTGCGTACATTCGATTCGTGGCTTCGTACATTTGTTGGCAAAATGTCCTCTACCCTTGCAGTTATAGCAGCGTTGTTCATTTTTGGGGGTATATTTAATCCTCTTTGTGGAAGGTTCCCCATGTTCTCGTTTTTTAGGCAGATCTGCTCGTCGAAACTCCTTTTGTTTGTATCTTCGTTGAGTACTCTCCGATCCCAATGAGAGATATTCAGCATATAACGAGCCTGGAGTAACGTATCTACCAGCACGCGCGCCAGCTTGGATGCCTGTGTCCCTTATTCCGTCTATGAGACAGGACACGGCCTTTTTGCCATCGATTTCACAGGCACCAATCAATTCCATCTTGTCAAAGTAATATTGCTCCCAAGACTCGGTTTGCTGCTTATGCCTATTCATCAATTTTCTCAAAGAGACTGCGAAATCTTGATGTTCTGGGAACGTTTCCAGCAGAAGCTCCTTCCATTCGTCCCAGGAAAGATGGTATGTTTGCAAATTATCGTACCACTTTCGAGCCAAACCTGTTAGACTGCTTTGCATATGGAAAATCATTGTCGGCTCATCCCAATGATTTACGGAAGCTAATTGCTCAATTTTTTCTATCCACTTAGACGAACTAAGATTTGGATTTCCTGGACAAAATTCAGGTATACATTCCGGCTTTATAAATACCTTATGTGGACGTGATATGGTTTCAACTTGTTTTCCGACTAATTTTTCAACTAATCTTTCTAATCGAGTAACCCTGTCCAATGATTCTGGCAACGGTGGTGTATGACATTGACGACTTGTAGATGGTCCATCAATGTTGGGTACTGTTTGCACTATATTATTCTCGGAACGAGTTCGTTTTTTTCTAGAATTTCTCTTACTGCGCTTATAACGGTAAGTACTCGAGCTTGAACTGCTGCTTGAGCTTGACGTAGAATATAATCTTGTACGTCCCATCGTAAACGAACAAAACTGTGACGTTAGCAAGCCTAATTTAATCGTAAATTAAACCGTAACAACACTAACTCAGATGCTTTTCGACGCTCCTGGTACATAAAATTAACACAAAATTGTCTATGTCAATTGTCGAATTGTCAATGAACCGAAATATCAAATTTATACGTTAATTTAATATTTATTATTGTCTTATTTAAGGAACAGAAATGTCACATTTATACGTTAATTTAATATTTATTATTGTCTTTTTTAATGAACAAAAATATCAAATTTGTACGTTAATTTAATATTTATTATTGTCTTACTTTATGAACAGAAATACCAAATTTATGCGTTAATTTAATAATTATTATTGTCTTATTTCAGGAACAGAAATATCAAATGTATACGTTAATTTAATATTTATTATTGTATTACTTTATGAACAGAAATATCAAATTTATACGTTAATTTAATATTTATTATTGTCTTATTTAATATCTCGACAAAACGTACTGTATAGGAGTATCTTGTTCCATGAATGGATTTCTGGTCAGCACGAGCGTAAGAAATAAAAAAAATATATATAGTTTGTTAACAAAGGCTTCCAAAAACACAAATGGCACAATAAAACACTGGTATAAACAAACAGCAACACATAAACACGCACGAGGGTTGATCCCGCCGCTGCTTTGTTAAAAGATTAAAACCCACAAATAGTCAAAAAATACACTTTAATATTAGTTCCAAAAATAGAACGTTATATCAACAATTCAGTAATCGCACAGTTTTTAACAGCAAGCTCATACATAGACTGACTCTTTTTTTCATCCCCACAAGAAGCTCTCCTATTCCTAGACTAAACATTGTGTCGCCTCTAATTCCTGATACTGCTGACACAGCGCTCTTCAAGTTTTTCGTTTACAGGGTGTTAACATATAGTTCATTATAATGAAATTATTTGAAAAAAATTCAAAACAAATTTTTCTTGACTTTTGGGCGATTATTACTAATTTAAATTTAAATTGGTGTAAGTATAACGGATTCCATTATAAATGAATTGTGGCAAATTTAAAACTTTTTGTCTCGTATGAAAGATATTAATCTAAAGCATTAAAATCTTTTACAAATAAACTAACTTGCCTTTAGAAACAAATGAATGAATGGAAACAAAACTCTGCACACGGGCGGCAAGCATTCTAGCGGCGGCCCTGGATAATACCTTTGTGTGTCCCAAATTCGATGCTGACCATTGCGATCTCGGAAACCATAAAATCTATAAGGCAGTGGCGGTTCGTGGGTCAAGAGATAGGGAGGTGAATTAGAAAAGTTTACTGTATTACCTACCTTTTAAAGTGATTTAAATTCCAAATCGATCCTCCGGTCTTTTTGAGATGCAAAGTGGTCAATTACTTTTTCATTAAAGTCTTTTATCTTCTTTATTAATGCCCTTTCTATGGTAAGCATAGCTAAAGAAGATAACCCTTCCTGACCCATGGTATTTCTTCAAAATGTCTTTATTCTTTTTAAGGTGGAAAAACAACGTTCACTTTCGACGGTAGTCATAGGGAGAGTACACAAAATTTTTTACAGTTTGACACTTTCAGAAAAAGTATTGCACAAATTATTGTTAATAAAAAGCTGTAACAGAGCAACTGCACCTTCACTGTTGGAAAAATCTTCTCTGCTATATAATACTTCTAATTCAGTTTTAAGTTTCAAATGATTTATGACTGGATACTCCGTTTTAACTAATTTAAACATATCTTCAATTTAACTATTAAAAACGCCAATACACTTATTTACTGTTATGACACCGATATTACATTTTTGTAATTGATTGAACAATATGTCACAATGAGGCATAACTAAATGAAAAAAATTAACCAGTAAAGAAAATGTTCATTTTGTAAGTAGTTTTTTAAACCAATAGCTTGGTTTAGAGTGTTGTTTTCTGATTCATTATCAACGATTTTTTCCAATCTAATAATTTTGTTCGTTAGGTATAAACAGTCTCTATGCACTTTGCATTAAAATTCCATCGTGTTGGAGCCGCTTTAGATAATCTCACCTTAACAACATTATCTAACACGGCTGTTCTTTTCGGCGATTTGCTGAAGGATAACTTTTTTTAATTTTGGCTTGTACATCTCCAAAAGCACCACTCATTACTGATGCTCCATCGTAACTTTGTGCTATCAATTTTTCAGGACTCATTAAATTTCAGACATTCTAACTCTTTTAAAATTACATCTGTCAAATGCTGCAATGTCGTTCCTTGAGGCTGAATAAATTTTCAAAATCTACAACACCGTCTAAAACGTATCTAAACACAAAAATTACTTGTACTTTATTCATAACCCAACTTATGTCCATCTTTCAGTTTTAATATATTTTGTACAACACTCATATTTAATAGTAAACATCAAAAACACTGTTTTACTTAATTTCACGACAAGTAGAGATTTACTAATGAATTGTTCACAAATAAAAACATTAAAAACAACGCGACAGAATTTACCGACCAACTCGTACCTAGTCAGCATTAAGACTGCTCTATTAGCGAACTTCGTGTGTTACCGTTTCCGTAAAATGTGTCAGGGACATTGTCCCCGCCAGTGTTTTCTGTCTCTTTTGCTTTCTGACGATTCGCGCATAAGTCTATTTCACTTTAATTCGTTGTAAATTCGGTCCGTAGCTAGCTTTGAGGACACAAGTTGTGGATTGACCCAAGATTTTTAAATTCTATAAATGAATAATGTAATGAATATGAATGTAGAGGTTCGGTGCTCGGGGGGGATACGAAATCCTGCGATCTAGATATTTGAATAGTATTGTGCATAGAATGAACTAGAAACTTTAATACATTTTCTAAGAATATTAAAAATATATATTTTATATATTTTTAAACTTCAGAAAACGAATAGCTCTATTTTTTTATCTGTATGTGGGAGGTCATTGACCAAATGACCCTATAGAAGAACCGCCAGTGACAGAACTGTTACTTAAATAAACAATTTGATTGTAGGTACAGGGTGTCACATAAATGTTAACCCCCCTGTAATTTTTGTTATTTTTAACCCAAATATGTAGTTTATTCAAAAAATGAACTTGGAATGCTTTTTAGTAGTGATTTTATATCTGTCAACGTTTTTTTAACAAAAATAACAGGGAGTTAACATTTATGTGACTTATCTTGTACTTTGTATATGGATGATTAAAAAGTTGAAGTAATTTGTGAATATTAATTTAGTCAATTATTTTATTTAGCATAGTAGTTGATTGGTTTTCATTATAGGACCTACTTGTAGATATATTAATGACAGGTCGGGCGACCATCCCCCTACCCTTGACGACGCCCATGCTTACTGTATGCGTTTACGTAGATGTTTATTATCTTTTTTTTAAGGAATAATCTGAAAGGAACTATCTTTAGACACTCTTTGAAGTTGAGGGAATTAGTCCAGCTTTGCAATTAATTATAGACTGAGTTTTTAATTAAAATAATTGTAGCATGCAGCATGTAAAGTTTACTTTAAACTTATTTGCAACATAAAAAACGTTGGCACCAATGACGGTGGTAAAAGGATCAAAGTCGTCGACGTTTTTTAAGTTGGAAATAAGTTTGAACTGAAGTTTACTTAATCTGTACAAATTGATTATTTTCGAAATTTTAACTGTAAACGGCAATTACAACAAAATCCCTATTTCGCTTTCTATGTGAGATACAGGGTGTTGGAGTTTTGAGGAGAAACAAGTTTTAAATGTCGAAAAATGAGAAAGGTATCGAAGCAAAATTTTACTGCCCATTGCATAGTACGAGAAATCGTTATAATGACGGGACGTTAAGAAGAGGGTGAGAAGGGCGAGGATCCAGAGGAAGAAGCGATATGAGGTAAGGTAAAGTGAAGTAATGTGAAGTGAGGAAGTGAATTTTGTGATATCAACTGTATTGTTTATTTCCGTTTTTATGCTTTCGTAGTTCAGTGCTTGAGAAATATTCTCTTTCAGGATGATATTATTTATTAATATTATTTTTTTTTTTTCATTTCAGTAATAACTTTACTATTAGAATTTATTTTTAGTTTATTTATTGAGAAAAATATTTGTTTCTGTTATTATTTTGAGAATATATTTTTTGTTTTTATTTTGTTTTTAAAGGTTTCTTGTTACTTTTTAAATAATTTCTTTATTTGATACTAAAATTTCATACCCATCCTTTCCTGGCAAGAACTGCTCATACCTCCTCGCGGTTCTTGCTAGGTAGCACTGGCGGTTCTTCTATAGGGTCAGTTGGTCAATGACCTCCAAATAAAAAAATAGAGCTATTTATTTTCTGAAGTTTAAAAATATATAATATATATATTTTTAATATTCTTAAAAAAATATATTAAAGTGTCTAGTTCATTATATGCACAATACTATTCAAATATCTAGATCGCAGGATTTCGTATCCCCTCCGAGCACCGAACCTCTACATTCATATTCATTACATTGTTCATTTATAGAATTTAAAAATCTTGGGTCAATCTACAACTTGTCCTTAAAGCTAGCTACAAATGAAAGTGAAATAGACTTATGCGCGAATCGTCAGAAAGCAAAAGAGACAGAAAACACTGGCGGGGACAATGTCCCTGACACATTTTACGGAAACGGTAACGCACGAAGTTCAGTGGAGCAGTTTAGTCTTAATACTGCCTAGGTAGGTACGCGTTGGTCGGTAAATTCTGTCGCGTTGGTTTTAATGTTTTTATTTGTGAACATTTTATTAGTAAATCTCTACTTGTCGTGAAATTAAGTAAAACAGTGTTTTTGGTGTTTACTATTAAATATGAGTGTTGTACTAAATATATTAAAACTGAAAGATGGACATAAGTTGGGTTATGAAGACAGAGTGAAATTCAAAGGTGGTGGCCGCCCAAATACTAATATGACGATAAAGCAAACATCTCTTGATAAGAAATAAATATAGTTTAAAAAAACTAAAAAAACACGCTTTTAAAGCACATCAAACTAAAAAAGTGAAAAATAATTATTAATATAAACTGAAAACAATAATAAACGAAAAATACTAATATTATTGTGAAAAAAGCGTGGGTTGCTCGATATACGAAAAATATGGCACAAAGCGCCCCACGCTTTTTTCACAATAATACTAGTATTTTTCGTTCATTATTGTTTTCAGTTTATATTAATAATTATTTTTCACTTTTTAGTTTGATGTGCTTTAAAAGCGTGTTTTTTAGTTTTTTTAAACTATATTTATTTTTCACTTTTTTAGTTTGATGTGCTATGAAAGCGTGTTTTTTAGTTGTTTTAAACTATATTTATATTGCTTATTGATGCTGATATTATAACATATTACGATCCAACAGATATTTCTGAAAAAAAAAAAATTTTTTATTTCAGCCGTGGGATTTGAACTCACGCCCGAAGAGTCTGTCGTTTCGCGTCGACTGCCTTAGCCCGCTCGACCACCGCGACCTAGCTTACAATCGTGGAATGTACTTATTAAGCCTTTGCTATCACGCAGAGGATACGTGAGGAAAGGACTGGAGATCCTGATCAGGATAATGATATAAACTTATCAAATTATTGTATTGTTACCGGTTCTTCGTAAGTGTACAAAGTTTCAATTAAATCTGTCCGTTTAAAGTGGATCAAAATCGAGTCCAAAGAGTCGGTTACAAACAAACAAACAAACAAGCAAACAAGCAAGCAAGCAAACATACAGGTGAAGCTAATAAAAGCGTGTTAAAAAGAAGTTAATAGGTATTTTTAATTAAAAATAGTAATCCTTCAGCAAATTTTATTCATTGTTACGCTCATCAACTAAATTAAATTTTACAAAAAGCATCAAATCAGAATAAAAACATAAACATTTTTTTTTGCTAATTTACATAGCTTTTCTTCATTCTTTGGAAAATCGCCAAAAAGAACAGCCGTGTTAGATAATGTTGTTAAGGTGAGATTACCTAAAGCGGCTCCAACACGATAGAATTTTAATAGAAAGTGCATAGAGACTGTTTATACCTATCGAACAGAACTATAAGATTGTTCAGAAAAAATCATTGATAATGAATCAGAAAACAACACTCTAAACCAAGCTATTGGTTTAAAAAACTACTTACAAAATGAACATTTTCTTTACTGGTTAAATTTTTTTCATTTAGTTATGCCTCATTGTGATATATTGTTCAATCAATTACAAAAATGTAATATCGATGTTATAACAGTAAATAAGTGTATTGGCGTTTTTAATAGTAAAATTGAAGACAAAATTTTGAATAACTATTTGGAGAAGACATCCATGCAGTCTGCCCAGAGACGTAAAACGGAGAATTTCATTAGAAGTTTGTGATACAATTACATCTGTGATCAAAAACAGGTTTGGCTTCAGTAACCAGTTAGCAGTGTCTCAGTTGTTCCACGCAGATCGATTTAAAGGTTATAAAAAAAGCTTTCCTCAAGATATGTTTAAATTAGTTAAATCATTTGAAACTTAAAACTGAATTAGAAGTATTGTATAGCCGAGAAGATTTTTCCAATAGTGAAGGTGCAGTTGCTTTGTTACAGCTTTTTATTAACAATAATTTGTGCAATACTTTTTCTGAAAGTGTCAAACTGTTAAAAATCGTGTGTACTCTCCCTATGACTACCGTCGAAAGTGAACGTTGTTTTTCCACTTTAAAAAGAATAAAGACATTTTTAAGAAATACCATGGGTCAGGAAAGGTTATCTTCTTTAGCTATGCTTACCATAGAAAGGGCATTAATAAAGAAGATAAAAGACTTTAATGAAAAAGTAATTGACCACTTTGCATCTCAAAAAGACCGGAGGATCGACTTGGAATTTAAATCACTTTAAAAGGTAGGTAATACAGTAAACTTTTCTGATTGACCTCCCTATCTTTTGACCCACGAACCGCCGTTGCTAGGTAGTAACAATTTATATTAAGCTAACTTGAATATTGTAATGTTGTATGTGTAGTCAATATTTTAAAATCAATACTTTTATTTCAAGTTAATACATTTTTCTACAATTGGTAAGTTGTTGCTAGCTAAACTGAGCACAAAAACCTACATTGAAACCGTATACGAGCGAGCAATACAGATAAATCCCGTTCTTCGTTCTGTAACGTCTTACCCCACACGTCCCATCACTAAAGCGGTTTCTCCTACTATACTTAAAGGTACTTTTAATGGTAATGATTTTCATTCTATTCCTGGTACCAACGGTGTAGGATTAGGTATGTTGCACTCCGTTTAGATAAACCTGTCTGAATTTTCAGTAGATTTATAACAATGATCCATCTTTTCGACCATCAAGGGCTCCAGACCTAACACTTCTTGATTTTTCATATATATAAAAAATAAGGTGTTTGTAACAGCATTAACAACAAAAGAGGAAAAATGTTTAGACTGTGGTGTATTTGAGCAACTACTACAGCAAGTTTTTTAATTTAACTGTTAGCTATAGTAATATTTGTATATTATTGTTATTCGTAATAGGTTTGAGCTCTTTCTTGTTAAGTTGAAGAGAATCAACATTTTTGCACTTTTGATATTTGATATTTTTGAATTTAAGTTTTTGATAAATTTTATACTCGCCCTGTATAATATTGGAGTTTTTTTTTTATTGTTCAGTAATAAATAACCTACGGATTTGCATATAACGTCAGCAGTAAATAGTATATTGTTTTATTAGGATTAAAAGTGACACTTTGTTTGACGAGCAATTATGTTTGTATTTGCGAGGCGAAGCGCAGCGTAGCCGAGCGAATGCAAAAAATTGCGAGTCAAACAAAGACACTTTAATTCCGAATGAAACATGTTATTTTTTCTTCAAACGCAAAAAAAAATCGAAATATTTAAACATTAAGTACATAAATAATTATTTTCGATTATACAACTTATAACAGTTTCATCGTGTTGTTTGTGACAAACACTATGTGATTGCTGTGGATATTGTGTGGTTGCTAGGGATGCCAATAAATACAAACATTCTATTTAAGCAAATAAATTGTGATTTATTATAGTCCATTATTAGAAAAAAATGTCTGATTGTGAAGATGTGTCGAGTATACCAGCAGAGGTGGTTGAAATTGCTAATGACGTGACTTTAAATCTTCTACCACCAAAGTCGCGTGAAGTGTACGAGTGCTGATATAATCGTTTTCTGCAATGGTGCTCTGAAAAGAATAGAAAATCGTATTCGGAAAGTGTTTTATTGGCATATTTTGCCAGTCTGTCCTCAAAAAAGAAACGTTCCACTTTGTGGTCACAGTATTCAATGGTGAAACCGACACTGACTCTCAAGAATGGCGTAGATATAAGTAAATTTTCCAATTGAATGCATTTTTAAAAAGGCAAAGTAATGGTTATACCCCTAAAAAAGCTAGCTTTTTAACGAAGTACCAAGTTGAACAGTTTTTGGATGCTGCTCCTAACATACATTATTTAATGATGAAGATATGTTTAAAATTAAAGAATGAAGTAGGCAAATTTTGTGAATTTTTATTTATAGGTTGCCTTAATAATGGGAATTGCGGGCGCATGTCGTTGTGATGAACTAATTCATTTGAAAACTGATAACATTGAAGATGTTAAGTCTGCTTTACTGATAAAAGTTCCTGATACTAAGACCGGTAAGGGTCGGTCATTTACGGTTCTTGGAGAAAAATATTTGAGTATTTACAGAAAATACGCTGCTCTTCGGCCAAAAGATTTTGAAGAAAGTCGTTTTTTTTATAAAGTATCAAAATGGAAGATGTCAACGGTCAGTAGTCGGTATTCATAAAATTAGTAGTGTTGCAAAAGAAGTGGCAAAATATTTAAATTTACCAAATGCAAAAGAATATACTGGACACTGCTTACGTCGAACTTCTGCCACTTTTCTTGTAGATTCTGGTGGTGATGTCACTTGTCTTAAAAGACATGGGGGTTGGAGGTCGAACACTGTTGCAGAGGGGTACATAGAAGAATCTATAGAAAATAAAAAAAAATACAGCAAGAAAAATATTTCGACTCGATGAACCTAGTACTAGCACCAATGGGCCTAGTACGTGTAATAGTATCAATCCCTTGAATCTCGACAATACAGCTGCTTGCAATAATGTAGAAAATCAAGAAAAAATTAATCAAGAAATGTGTTCCCACGATACCACTAAGAGTGTAACAGTTTTAGATATTGCTACCACCCGTTAAAAATGTTAACAGTGTCGATTCTTCTGGTCTGTTTAATTTTTATTCAACTTGCTCAAACTGCACTTTCAATATTACTATCAATAAATAATAATAATTGAATGAATTTATATATCTAGCCTAATCAATAAGTTTTTTATTTCATTTCATTGTTTAATAATTTTGGATTGTAAGAATTTCATATTTTAATTTAATTAAACTGAATTAATATGAAAATGCTTAATTTTTACCTAAATATACTTTTAATACTATGATTAAAAATACTTTTAATCTTAGGATTAAAAGTGTTGACATTTTTATATTAGTAACAAAAACATCACTTTTGTGTCAGATTTTACCATTAAAAATGATGACTTTTGTGACGTTTGAAGAAAAAGATATTTAATTTTTTCTGTGGGCTATTTACAGGAAGAATTTCTGTAGGAGTCTGTCGCTCTCAATTTTTCGTTAAGAAAATTAATATCACAAGAACTATACATTTTAAGTACTTATAAAAGGTTTATTTACTAAGTAACTTTACAATTTTTAAAACTATCAATTCTGATAATAAAAAGATGAGTGTTCACTTTATATTTAATTGGAAAGATAACCTGTTTACTTACATATTCACAAAAATTCTATATAGATGTGGATATGGATTGCTTGGACACCCTATATATTTCACTTGCTGTATTCGAACTTTTCCTGCTTCTATGATCACTAAGCCTGGCCAAGCGATGGTAGATTCAGGGTCGGGCGCAATACCAATGCCATCGCGCGCTTGTTTACGATGACGATGACACGACACACTTCAGTTGTTATCTGTCGGTCAATGCATAGAGTACTAATAAATAATAAATAATGTTGAGCGTAAAGAGTAGAAAACGACCGTACGCTGATAAATGAATAAATTTATCGGTGAATTTCCGGATTTATTCTATGATGGATGTAAAATAATTTGTAAAGTTTCTGATCAAGACTTAATGTGCTGGAATAAATACGGCTGCAAAATTCATGTCAATAGTAACCGGCATAAAAATTTAAAAAATGGCGTGTCTTCTTTGGTACCTCAGTTTATGTTTGATTTACTGTTAATGCTGATTGCCTGTGATATTCCCCTGCGCATATTGGATAAACCAGCATTTCGGGAGTTCTGGAATAAATGCAATCCCCAGGTAAATTTACCAACCACGGCTGTGGTTATGTGTTGACGAGACGACAGATTGTAAAAAAAAATCTATTTTAAATATTATAGTACGTGTACTCGACCCTGTTAAACCAACATTTCAACTTTTACTAGCTAGCAAAAGACTAAATGCGTGTAGTGGCGAAACAATTACGCGGGTGGTGTTGGAGACTTTCGAAAAATTTGAACTGTCAACAAGTCAAGTGTTGATGTTTGTGACCGACAGTGCTGCAACAATGCGTTTGGTGAGCCGTTTTCTTCAAAGAGACGATTGTAGGTTTTTTACATGTTACGTGTAAAGTGCATACGTTCCATCGTAGCAGAAATGATTCGAAAATGTTTTCCAGAGGTAGATGCATTAATAGCAAATACAAAAAAAGTATTTCTCAAATCTCCTAAGCGGCTTCGAGCATTTGACACAATGTGTCCTGGTATTCCGGAACCACCAGAGCCGATTCTTACACGTTGGGGAACGTGGTTGAAGGCAGCTTTTTATTATGCTGAATATTTTCAACAAATAAAAGCTGTGATACTACAGTTCAACCCTAACGAGGCTGCAGCTATTAAGGAAAGCCAGACAAGCTTTCAAGATGTTTCCCTTGAAACAATTATAGAGGACTACACGACGCAATAGAAAAATTGCAAAATACTTCATTGTCGTTAGTGGAATCGCTGCAAATAGTGGACGACGTAAATACACAGCTACAGACTATAAATGGCGCAAAAAATAAGCCCGTTATTGAAAAATTCGAGAGTGTATTACGGAAAGATCCTGATTTTACCAAATTAAGACAAATTTGTGATGGTGCATCTACAGCTGCGTTAAGTGAGTTCACAGTGTTTTACTTATGCCTGTATTACTTCCGTAGATGTCGAACGGTCTTTTTCAAAATACAAACATATTTTTTCACCACAGCGAACACCGCTTACTGAGACAACTGTGGAAACATATCTGATGCTACACAGTTATTATAGAAGTGCTCCAGTTTGTGATAACGACAACCAAGCTACTTCATAAATCTGCTTAAGAAGGTGAGTTTTGTACATATTTTTATAAAGTGTACCAGTATTAATAAAATTTATTTCCATTTACTTTATTTATTTATTTATTTATTATTAGTTATCACTCAGATATACAATGTACATGTGTGAACGTCATTTAACAGTTTAATAATAATGTGCAGCACTAAGCTTACAAAATATAAGGAAATACATAAAAAAGAATTTAAAGCGAACGAAATAGTACAAAAACATACATAACAATATATAAAATATTTTTGTTTTTATTATTGTACTTATTCAAGTATTATGATATGATTTATACCCAGTACGTCTCTGTAGGATTAATGACCTTGGCCAGGCTTAATGATCACTTCTAACAACATAAAGTAATGTAATAAATGCTTTCAGTTAAAATTTACACTTGTTGGTTAAATGCCATTTGTTATGTTTTAGACTTTGTTTCATAGCTAACTATTTTAAAAACATAAATTGAATTGATTTATAAGCTTGGTATTAACAATTAAGATAAATGGTAATCCAGGTCACAGGATTTATATTCATTCATATTTTTAAAGATATTCAAGATATCACATTTATAAAGAGAATAGCAATAATAATTCTGTGGGAATATAATTATTAAATATAATATAAACAGTGTTTGAATTGGTAACAAAAATATTCACATCGATGATGCCACTATGGCCGTAATTGTTCATTAACTATTTGTAAATCTTCATCGAACCGTTATTTCACAAAATGGAGATTTTACAGCCATCTGTTTCTTGGAAAAATACAGGATGTTCCATAATTAAGTACCTTCAAGGGAAGGAAAAATAGAATAGAAAGAACTAGGAAAAATAAATTAAGTTTTGTATATAAACGTTTTCCTTAAATCAGTTCATTAAGGGAGCTACAATCCCTCAAGTAAAAAATTATGGCGAAAATTCACCCTCACCCCAATAAATCAAGATATTTAAATTAAAAAAAATGACAAAATATGTAAGGCTATGATTATCAAATTAATAAATGGTCCAAATTTAATTTTTTGCAACAAGACGTTTTGAATTTATTGATAAATAACGATGTTCTTATTACCCCTTTAAGGGGGGTTGTAGCTCCCTATGAACTGATTTGAGGCAAATGTTTATATACAGGAATCAACTTAATTTTCCTAGTTCTATCACCCCCATGAAGGAAGATAATTAATTATGGGACACGCTGTATATTGCAGTAATAAAATTTTCCTTTTTTCTCTTATTTGTGAACTGATTTATAAAATATATTGGTAGAGAAAAAAAATATCATTTTTTAACCATAGCCACCTATGGTTTTCATTTAAAAATACGTACGTTATACGATAAACTTTAAACTACAAAGGCTACTAGAAATATGTTAATGCCAGTCGAAAGAATAAGAAAAAAATTAATAAAATTTTAATGAAAACTTTTTTTGTATATTTCCAAATAAAAATGATGACATAATTTTTATAATTCAAAAAAAAATCTTACCGTATTTACATAATGTATTTTATGTATGTTTATATAAACTATTTTTGTTCTTCAAGTCCTGAATTCGTCCTGTAAGTATGCATATTAATATAAAGTCTGATTCACTCTGTGTATAATTCATCCTGGCATTCATATGGTGATGAGATGAGACTGATGAGTGATGACACTCTATTTAAAGAATTTAAAACACGTATTGGATATACTTTCGAGTATATTATGGAATATTATTATATCTAGGCAGTTATTTTTATTTTTATTAATCGAACGTATTACTTTCATTTTCGATAGTTTAAGTTAATAAGTACAGGTTCTCTCGTAAAATACGCCGTAAGTCATCTCAGTTATTTCTTGTCCGATTTTAAGAAACAAGAAATGGACTTATTGATTCTACAAATACTACAAACTGGCAGTGGCGGTCGGTCCATGGAAGCAAGGGAAGCAGTGCTTCCCCTGGGATTATTATAAAAAAACACATAAATAGAACCTAATTATTATTTATCACATATATTAATCATTAAAATTTACTTTTACCCAATTTCAATAGATACGGCCCTGCTTTTCAGCAGCTGATATAATGTTGCACGATAAAACCGTAACGATGACGCACTCGATTAATCCAGCCAACACGAACTCGCGCAACTTCGATATATGTAAGCAGAGACAACTGTCTCTGGTAAGTAGGTAACTTATTGAAATGCATCCCATCCCCACTTCATAATCTTGATATCTGAGCTATATAGCATCGTAATACGTTTTATTTTATAGATTTTAATCTCGATTTTAATATCGATTTTAATATTATACTTAATATTAATCTTCCTAGTATTATTCTCAGCTTTTGTGCTATATTTGTAAAAACTTTTTTGGTGTTTCTAAACCTGTGGTGCGGCGACAAGTGATTTTTAAAACGTTGAATATTAGTGCGCGTGTACGCAGATTTAGAATTACTTATTAAATTTGGAAGCTGGTTCTAGCACTGTGGAAAATATTATTTGCGTTTGTGTGGTGTGCAATTTGTTGAAAAGGGGATTTTCAACATATTCGTTTCAAGATAAACTGGATATTATTAGAAATGGGAAACCAACACCTGATTTAAAATTCTTAAAAACGAAAGTTAAATCATGCTATAGGTACTTTAATATTGAAGTGTACAGTGCTAATCAGTGGTTAAGGGGTTGTGAAAATTTGTGTAAATTGTTTTGTTGGCCATGTGTACTGTTCACAAATGAAAAAGGTGTTTGGAATAAAAATGGCTTTTCAGATTAAACAACATTCACAAAGTGACAAAAAGGCATGGTAAGTGTGAAACTCATTTGGGAGCGGTACTAAAAGAATAAACATTTGGAAAATCACGAATTGAGGCATTCATTAGATCAGCAGTTGAAATAAAGTGTTAAAAGGACTTATTGATATTGTTTGTTTTCTCGGCGAAAATGAACTTAGTTTTAGAAGTCATACTGAATCTCGAAGCGTTGCTAATAGGGGCAATTTTATCAATTTAGTTGATTTATTAGCAAAATACGATACAATTTTAAGTAACCATCTGGAACACTCTACGATATTTCGCGGTACATCAAATCATATTCAAAATGATTTGATTCAGTCGATAAGCAATATTGTTTTAGAAAAGATCAAGCAAGAAATAAAAAAGCTCCTTTGGTGCAGTTATGTTAGATGAAACAACCGATATTACGAATATTAGTCAGTTGTCAATCGTAATACGGTACATAAATCCAAATGGGAAATTCCAAGAGCGCTTTTTAGGATTTTTAGACGTAGCAACGCCATGAACGGCCGCAGCTTTATATACTAGTTTGTCAGATAGTCGATGATCTACAGTGTGGTGCCAAACTTATCGCCCAAAGTTATGATGGGGCCGCTGTAATGGCTGGTGAATTGGGGGGCCTGCAGGCCAAAGTAAAAGAGACTTTTCAGAATGCAATATTTGTACATTGTTTTGCGCATCGATTAAATTTAGTTCTACCTCAATCTGCAGCGTGTCTTAAAGAGTGCAAAGTGTTTTTTTCAAGTATTAGTGGAATGGCTGCCTTTTTTTCAAAATCATCAAAACGGACACGAGAATAAAAACTTTTTCAAGAAATTTAACCGGTGAAGAGCGGCTTTCAAAATTGTCCCTGTTAACAATAGAAAGTGACTTTGTGAAGATGTCCAAAAATTCAAACTTTTACGACGAAGTTATTTCCGACATCGCAAAAAAAGAGAGGCGGATTAAACTACATTGTAAATAGGTAGGTATGTGCATGTTAACTACTTAACAACCTCTCTATTTCGCTGCGGGTTCAATCCTCGGCACCGGCGCTGGCAATGTCGGTGGATATGGTTGTGTGTCTGCGTTTTTTTCATAAGTGTAACCCTCGCCCGTGCAGCTTCGGCTTTGGAATCGGGGGTTGTCTAATTTTTGTGGTTGTTATGTTTTATGTTTATTGAGGAGTGGCGGTCCTACAAGTGTACTTTTTTCTAGATATCATAACTTTGCAGCTTTCGACATTTGTTTTAAAATGAGTATACGGAAGCCATGTCCCTTTTCTTAAAATAATTTTTTGCCTCGCTTCGCTCGGGGCCTCGCGCTACCCATCACTCTATATCACAAACTGCTTCCCCTGTATCAAAACTCACCGCACGCCCCTGCAAACTGGCACTAGTTTTAATTTTTTTTCAATACCAACATTAATATGTCTAAAAATTTTAGACATTCTCGTGTTATTTCACCAAAGTAGTAAAAATCTGAAGATTTCAATGATGACGTTTGGTTGATTTGCTTATTTTCCGTGGCACACTTGATTATACAAATCTATTGTAGAAGCTTAAATAAAATTTTCTGTCGGTTTGTGGATTGGATTGTTTTCCATGGCACACTTGGTAATTTTATTTAGAAGAGAAGCCCAAATTAATGAATGTTTTACTTATTTTTCCAACAAATATTGCACGAAAATGAGTAACAATAATCTTTGGTAACAATAAGTTGTTACACAACGCTGGATTCAGAATAAAATCTCTACCAGAATA
Organism: Rhamnusium bicolor; assembly: GCA_029963845.1. Lineage (NCBI taxonomy): Eukaryota > Metazoa > Arthropoda > Insecta > Coleoptera > Cerambycidae > Rhamnusium > Rhamnusium bicolor. The sequence continues at coordinate 142,358 of JANEYF010000872.1, read as the reverse complement.
AATAAAAAGATAGAACCTTCCATTTGAAAAAAAATAGACTATCGCTTGACTGTTTACATTTACATTTGATAGGTGTTTGAAAACTGTATAATTTATTTGTAAGGGGGTTGATATATCACCAAAAGGAGACGATACAGTTTTCCGAAAATACTCTTAGACCTTGTTATTTGTCATGAATTTTTCGTTACAACAAAGAAAACTGCATACAAATAACACCCCTTTTGAGGAAAAATAGGTAGGTATTCGAATAGTGATTTCAGGTACAATTTCTGGGTCCCCTTCAATTAAATGTTCAGCAGTTTGTTTTTATTAATTTCTATTATTTTTTATAAAAGATCACAATAAATTGAAAATTGTTAAATTATGAAGAAAAAAAAAGGATGGAGGCGCCGGGCATCGATCCCGGTACCTCTCGCATGCTAAGCGAGCGCTCTACCATCTGAGCTACGCCCCCTGTGAAAGATTAGTTGGTAAATTCAAATAAATCCTTCATATGTTTTAATTAACTAATAAATCAAAACAATCCAAATACAACTTTCTTAAAATAAAGAAATTATTGTACGACTACATTAAATAAAACTGTCAACTTTGAGATAAAATTGAATTTTGTTTATATGATGTAGTCATTGTGGTGCCATCTAAAATGTAGACATGTAAACGTTGCCATTGTCAGACTTCGAATTACAGAAAACTATATCGTAATAGTTTGTTCCTATGTATTTTTACGCAACGCCTTCAAACATGTTTAATACATATTTGAAGGTTGATTGGTTGAATACAAATTTACTGTGCCGTGATTGGTTACTAAAGTAAACAGTTTGCTTATTGTTAAGGCACGAAAATTAGGCTTTATTTTATAAAATAAATGCAGCAGCAGTTAGAAACGATTTCGAACCGTCTTCGACATACGCAAAACGAAATTAACATTGCAGTAGACAATAAAAGCAACACACGAGCGTTAATTCAAGGAGCTTTTGACGCGCGTTGAATTAAATTCCTGTAAATCTTATTCAGTATTTAGTTTAGCCCACCAGGGTTTAGAGGTCCCACCCTTCGATCATAGTGTTTATGATCGAAGGTCTAACTCTCGGTATCAGTCACTATGACATCAGTGATGTCCGACTGGTAGTAGCACTGACCACCAGAGGGATACACTTATCACTCACTATGTCTGTCTTGCTTAGTCTGCTTTAGGCTAGCTTGGTTTGCTATTATTTTTTATTATTATTTCATACTTATGGCTAAAGCTGCAAATCGTTTCTGTGTATCATGGTCGTAGAGTACAGATGTACTTACTGTCACCGGGATTCACCTTGACCGCGAAACTCTTTCTCCAGTCCAGTCTATTATTAGCTTTCAAGTTGTGTACATGTTAAGTCACTTGGGGGTATTGCATATTGTTTTTGTGTTTTTATTTTATTTGTTGTACTGTATTGTTGATATTAATTTACTATGCAAAGCAGGGGTAGAAAACGGCATTTGTTGACAAAGTGAATAAATTCATAGGTGAATTCCCGGATTTATTCTATGATGGTTCTAAAATAATTTGTAAAGTGTGCGAGAAAGATTTGATGTGCTAGGATAAGCGTGATTGTGGAATTCACGTAAATAGTGTACACCATAAAAATAAAAAAAATGGCGTGCCTTCGACAACACAGTTAATGTTTGATTTACTATTAATGCTGATTGCCTGTGATGTTCCGCTGCACATACTCGATAAACAACAATTTCGAGATTTCTGGAATAAATACAATGCCCAGGTGAAGTTACCAAGTCGCACAGCGTTATGTAACTATCTACCAACTGTACACGTAGACATGGTAAATAAGATGAAATGTGAATTAAAAAATACATGGCTGTGGTTATCTGTTGATGAGATAACAGATTGTAAAAAAAATTCTATTTTAAATGTTATAGTACGAGTACTGGACCCTCTTAAACCGACAGTTCCACTGTTACTAGCTAGCAAAAGACTAAGTCAGTGTACTAGCGAAACAATTACCAGTGTGGTGCTGGAGACGTTAGAACAATTTGCACTGTCAAAAAGTCAAGCATTAATGTTTGTGACTGATGGCGCCGTGACAATGCGTTCGGTAGGCCGTTCTTTGCAAGAACAAGGTTGTATGTTTATACATGTTACGTGTAAAGTGCATGCTTTACATCTTGTGGTAGAAACTATTCGAAAAGGTTTTCCAGAGGTGGATGCATTAATAGCAAGTACAAAAAAAGTGTTTCTTAAATCTCCTAAACGTCTCCGTGCATATCATAGCAAGTGTCCCGGTATTCCTGAACCACCACAGCCGATTCTTACACGTTGGGGAACATGATTGCAGGCAGCTTTTTATTATGCTGAATATTTCCAACAAATAAAAAGCTGTGATACTACAATTCAATCCAGATGAGGCTGCAGCTATTAAGGAAAGCCAGACAAAATTCAAAGATATTTCCGTTGAAACAACTTAAAAAATATTGCGAAGAACTATAAACCATTACATGAAAGCATAAAAAAATTAGAAAACAGTGCGTTGTCGTTAGCGGAGTCACTGCAAATAGTGGACGAAGTAAATCTACTGCTACACGATATAGGTGACGCAACAAATGAGCACGTTAAAGAAAAGTTCGCAAATGTGTTAAATAAAGACACCGGTTTTACCAAATTAAGACAAATATGTGATGGTGCAGCCCCAGATCCGTTAAGTGCGTTCAAAGACTATTTTACGTATGCGTGTATTACATCAGTAGATGTCGAACGGTCGTTTTCAAAATATAAAATCACCAAAGCGAACATCACTCATGGAGACAACCATAGAAACATACCTGATGCTGCAAAATGGCTACACATCTTCTCCAGTTTGTGATAAGCAAGCTAGTTCAAGAGGGTAAGTTTTACATACATCGTTATAAATTGTAACAGTTTATTGTTTCTCATATTAGTTAATTTGCACGGAACATTTTTGACAGCCCTACTTATGGCATTCTGACAAGAACATAACAAGTTTGAAACCGGTCTATGTCTAGTGAGGAACTGATAAATGATTTTAGCTACCAAACAAGACTTGAAGGTTTAATTCAATGCAAGTCGGGGCTTTCGTCCGCTGAGCAGATGTTTGAACCTGTAAATTTTATTTCCGAAACTATAGTAAGTTTCGGAAATTTCCGTTACTCTTGTGCTACCGCGCACTTCCTGCCACAGCATGTCATGAATCATGCTGATGTTCATTCCTAGAAGTTTCTGCAATTACCGTTTGGCATGTGCTGCCATGCACTTTCTGCCGCCATGAAATATGAAACGTCACCAAGGCCATAATTTTGGTATTAATAGAATCACCGTAGCCAAGAGAATGAATTCAGTTTTCTACTGACAACTAACTATCTTCAGCGCGTTGAGCTTGGTAGTTGAGGAGTCTTAAGCGCGAGTTAAGTTGACTGCCTGCAGATAAGAGCAGACGATAAAGACAAGTCAGCATTATATTCCACTCGCCTCCACAGATTTTCAACGCTAATACGTCACAGCTTCATTGCATTCAGATGTGCATTATATTATTGTATTTTAATCATTTAAAAAACTTATAAAAGTATAAAATAAATAAAACAAAGGCTTAGTGTCACATCCCAAAAAAAAACAATTATGCAGCTACGGACACGTGTTTCGGAGTTATTGTCCCTCTACAGCGTAGCATAGCTGAGGTGTTGACTGTGCTCATCGAAGCCCCATTTGTGGCTCATGGGAACATGAAGGCACTAATTGAATACCATGTACTGTACTTTTCAGCCTTATTTTAGTTCTTGTTCCTGATCTATCCCATCCTAGATCCAATTCCTTAGCTACGCTACGCTGATGAGGGGCAATAACTCCGAAACACGTATTCATAGCTGCATAATTGTTTTTTTTTTGATATGTCACTAAACCTTTTTTGTTTTATTTTGAACCCCAATACATCTATCTTGTTTTGATTAAATAAATACTTATTTGTAACAATTTAAGTTTTACTTTTTTCCATTGACCATTATCACAAATGTCCATTTCATTGTAACTTCCATGACTTTCACTTGATATTTCAAAAAAAAAAAAATCAACTATTAACAACTTGTATTCTATAAGCAAGAGAAAAATAGGTGTTAACTCTACCACTGTTGCTATAGAATGCCATATTCGTTAGTATTGCTTCAGCTGTATGAGCAATATTGACCGTTTTTATGAGTTCGTCAATAACCTTCTGTTGATGTTGAACGATCTTTTTCTGTTACAAGAATATCTCCATAGAAAGACTTAGACGATTAACCAGAAAAACAATGGAAAGCTTACTCGTTACAAATGTACGTTGTACGTTGTATTTAAAAACTTTCACGCCGTTCCGAGGACGTCTCCCTCGTGTAAGGTAAGTTTGTATGCATGCTACTGAATTCCAGTGGCGGTCGGTCCATGGAAGCAAGGGAAGCAGTGCTTCCCCTGGGATTATTAAAAAAGAAACACATAATTAGAATCTAATTATTATTTATCACATATATTAACCATTAAAATTTACTTTTACCCAATTTCAATAGACACGGCCCTGCTTTTCAACAGCTGAGATAATATTGCATAATAAAACCGTAACGATGACGCACTCGATTAATCGAGCCAACACGAACTCGCGCGACTTCGATATATGTAAGCAACTTCTTGAAATGCATCCCATCCCCACTTCATAATCTTGATATCTAATTGTAAGCCGTATAGCATCGTAATGCGTTTTGTTTTATAGATTTTAATATCGATTTTAATATTATACTTAAATAATATTAATCTTCCTAGTATTATTCTCAGCTTTCGTGCTATATTTGTAAAAACTTTTTTGTTGTTTCTAAACCTGTGGTGCAGCGACAAGTGATTTTTAAAACGTTGAACATTAGTGCCCGTATAAGCAGTTTTAGAATTGCTTATTCAATTTGGAAGCTGGTCCTAGCACTGTGGAAAATATTATTTGAGTTTGTGTGGTGTGCAATTTGTTGAAAAAGGGATTTTCAACATATTTGTTTCAAGATAAACTGGATATTATTAGAAACGGGAGACCAACACCTGATTTAAAACTTTTAAAAACGAAAGTTAAATCATGCTATAGGTACTTAATTATTGAAATGTACAGTGCTAATCAGTGGTTAACGGGTTGTGAAAATTTGTGTAAATTGTTTTGTTGGCCATGTGTACTTTTCACAAATGAAAAAGGTGTTTGGAATAAAAATGGCTTTTCAGATTTAATCAACATTCACAAAGTGACAAAAAGGCATGGTAAGTGTGAAACTCATTTGCGAGCGGTGCTAAAAGAAAAAAAATTTGGAAAATCACGAATTACGCATTCATTAGATCAGCAGTTGAAAGAAAGTGACCGTAAGCATAATGAACTTGTACAAAAAAATCGAGAAGTGTTACAAAGACTTATTGACATTGTTTGTTTTCTCGGCGAAAGTGAACTTAGATTTAGAGGTCATACTGAATATCGGAGCGTTGCTAATAGGGGCAATTTTCATCAATAAATCAATTATTAGCAAAATACGATACAATTTTAAGTAACCATCTGGAAACTCCACAGTATTTCGCGATACATCAAATCATATTCAAAATTATTTGATTCAGTCAATAAGCAATATTGTTTTAGAAAAGATCAAGCAAGAAATAAAAAAAGCTCCTTTTGTTGCAATTATGTTAGATGAAACAACCGATATTACGAATATTAGTCAGTTGTCAATCATAGTACGCTACATAAATCCAAATGGGAAAGTCCAAGAGCGCTTTTTAGGATTTTTATACGTAACAACACAGAGAACGGCTATAGTTTGTCAGATAGTCGATGATCTACAGTGTGGTGCTAAACTTATCGCCCAAAGTTACATATGATGGGGCCGCTGTAATGGCTGGTGAATTGGGGGGCCTCCAGGCCAAAGTAAAAGAGACTTTTCAGAATGGAATATTTGTACATTGTTTTGCGCATCGATTAAATTTAGTTCTTGCGTGTGCTGCAGCGTGTCTTAAATAGTGCAAAGTATTTTTTTCAAGTATTAGTAGAATAGCTGCCTTTTTTTTCAAAATCATCAAAACGGACACGAGCTTTAGATTTGGAAGTACAGAAGAGAATACCCAGAGTTGCTCCAACATGATGGAATTACAATGGGAGGCTAGTACAAACTGTATCTGAATATCGACAGCCTCTAATTGATTTATTTGAAAATATTTTACAAAGCAAACATGATTGGGACACTGAGACGTGCATGGATCCAGAGGTTACTTAGATTCATTGAAAAGAGACTGATTTTAATTTTTTGTTAAATATTTTCTCCGAAATATTTTCATTTATTGACAATATATTCAATATTTTGCAAAATAAATCAAATGGCGTTGGGTTTTGTGTAAAGAAAATTGAAGAATTCAAAAATTTGATTTGTAACAAAAGAAATGAATTTGAAAAGTTCTGGGAGAAAACTAGTTATGACAATTTAGAGCCGCAAAGAAAAAGAATACGAACTGAATTTATAGTGGATCGTAGAACTTCTTATCGAAGACTTTTTATATATAGGGTTTCGACAAATTAAAAGACTGAATTATTTAAAATAATCTATTTCTTATAACAAATAAAGTTAACAAATAATAACATTACAATAAAAATCAAAGTTGCACCAGTTAATAATAATAATAATAAATAAAAAAAAAATTATTGTACAAAACGTCTAAACACTATGCATTTTTTTCTTTTTTTTTTTAATTAGTATGACATATATTTTATAATAAAATATATCTCTCTTTAGTATAAAATATAAAAACAGCTTTTTGCGCCAAAAATTCGCACCATCTATTTACAATAACAACAATCGCCTAACTACTTTCTTTTATACATGATCTGGAAAAATATGTCTAACCTTAAAAAATAATTGCAACATGAACAGTGCCTTCATTGGTAAAAAAAGAAACAACTCGTAATTACAATATTCTCTAAAAATTTGTACAAGATCTAATCGATATTCTCTAACGACCCTAACTGCGATAGAGTTCTTATCACTTCCGCTTTTTGGTTGTCATTTAATTTCTCTATAATTGCTACGATTGCGTCGAACGCTATGTCAGGGCAGTCCTGGAAGAAAAAAAGAAATAAAATATTAGATACCATATATAATGCAATTTTTAAATTTGGATAATTTGGCGACCGTTACGGGTAGGGTTTTCATAAAAATAAACACAAAATAAACTTATGTTTGACTTTCACAATTTAATTAACTCATGAAAATTGTTTCACCACACAGTGGCTTCATGAGATGGTGAGTACAAGACTAAATTATTTATTACAAAGTGAGGGTATATATATCAACTAACTAATCTAGGGTAATAAAATGGAACGGTAATAAAATAAGGTACAAAATAATTTAGAAAATATTTAACAGTGGTGAACAGTTTAAATCTAGCTGGTCATTTAAAATATTACTATTTTTTAATTTATTGATTTCTAATGTCTCTAATAGTGACAATTTTAATCCTTTATTTTCTGTGTGTAAAATATCAAAATTATTATTAAAAGAATGATTATCCTCTAGCAAATGGTTGGCATACGTCGAATCTAATTTAATGTTATTAAAACTACGTTTATGTTCAGACAGTCTTCTTCCAAAATATCTTCCCGTTTGTCCGATGTACACTTTAGGGCATGTACCACATGTAAGCTTATAGACTCCACTTTCTTGTCTTTTTTAGTTTTATCTTTATTGTTCTTAATAAATTTTCCTAGAGTGTTATTAGTTTTAAATGCTATTTTAATATTATGTTTTTTCTTGAGTTCAACTGATATTTTTTTTGGTAGTGTGACGTACTTCGTTGCTCTACCCAAGAGCGGAAGTGTCACTTTGACGCCCAACACTACGGCGGTGCACACTGTACGGAGATCTCGGGCGCCAGTTTCTGTTTAGAGTGCAGAAACACCACTTTACTCTATCGGCGGGACGATAGAGGCCGGGCAACCGCAGTGAAGATACGGCTAAGCCAGGGGTCGGGAAAAAGGGAACTTACATACTACAGTCAAGGAACAGACTCTCATTCAATATATGTACATTTATTCTACACACTAATTATTATTTACACTTTATACACACCTTAGTAACTACAACTTATACTACAACGGTCTTATTCTACAAGCGGTCTTATACTACTACGGTCTTATACTACTACGGTCTTAGCTACGGACAAGCGTGGCAGTAAGCGTGCGGTCAAGCGGTGCGATACGGTACGCCGGTGGCTGAAGCGGTGAAACGGTAAGCAGCGATAACTTAATCGGTCATATGCAGACGGCGGACGGATACCAGGAGGGGAAGCAAGCGTCAATACAAGCAAACTATGCCTATCTAACGCGGTTACTTATTATCGCTTGGCTGATGGATGGTTCCGGTCTTATCATATGCCAACGAGTATCTCCAAAGCGCCCTGCCAAAGAAAACGAACTCAGGCGCCCTGGAGGGCACGCGGGTGAATGCGGTTACGGTAAGGGGGGGGAAAGGAGTAACACGCCTAACAGGGGCAAATTGATGATGACGACGGGATGGTCAAACTCCAAAACTACCCTGCAGAATTTTTACGTGCTCAGGTAGCCCGGGGGACCCGCGGTTACGGACGATACCTCCAAGTCACCCTGCAGAATTTTTACGTGCTCAGGTGGCCTGGCAGGCACGCGGTTACGGAAGTACCTCTAAGTCACCCTGCAGAATTTTTACGTGCTCAGGTGGCCTAGAGAACACGCGATGGCAACTGACAGTACCTCCAAGTCACCCTGCAGAATTTTTACGTGCTCAGGTGGCCTGGAGGGCACGCGGTATAACGCGGTTCAAGTTGGAGGGGGGGAAGGAGTGACAAGCCGAACGGTTGCAAATCTAAGACGACGACGGTATGGTCAAAGCTACCAAGCTACCCTGCAGAATTTTTACGTGCTCGGGTAGCCCGGCGGACCCGCGATTACGGACGATACCTCCAAGTCACCCTGCAGAATTTTTACGTGCTCAGGTGGCCTGGCAGGCACGCGGTTACGGAAATCCCTCTAAATCACCCTGCCAAAAAAACGGACGCAGGTGGCCTAGAGGACACGCGGTATCAAATGCTAGTATCTCCAAGTCACCCTGCAGAATTTTTACGTGCTCAGGTGGCCTGGAGAACACGCGGTGGAACGCGGTTCTAATTCCAACCTTCGGCCGCTCTCCCTTTCTAAGGAAGGATATGAGGCGGACACGTTTTAGCGCTCGCGGTTCACTAACTCTAAAAAAATAAAGCCCGGAAAGTACTCACCAGCCAAGTAATACCGATTATTTACCAAACCTTTATCAAACCTTGCTACCTACTTCCGGATCCTGTGCTGGCTTCCTCTCTGGAGCGGTCGGGGTCGGCACGTCTGGACGGTACGGGCGGCAGCAACGGACTGGTCTCGGATACTCTGCAAAATCCTCAAACTACTAAACTCTGCCCAAAAAGCAGAAGTAGGAGGAGCGCGGTAGTCATGCGCGAAATATTGCAACTACGTCACCGTTTATCGACTTAGAAAAATTCGCAATTACCTTTGGATACCTATGTACCTCTATACTCACAAGTTTACTTACTATCCAAGTCGGCGTGGTGCTTCGGTTGGAGCTCAGACGGGAACTAATTTAATGATAAAATCCTCATGCTACTAAACACTGCTAAAACGCAGAAGTAGGATGAGATACGGTAGTCATGCGCGGTTTATTACAGCTACGTCACCCGTTTGTGGACTTAGAATAATTCCGCATTAAATTTAATTACCTATTTCTTTATACTCACGAGTTTACTTACTATCCAAGTCGGTGTGGTGCTTCGGTTGGAGTTCAGACGGGAACTAATTTAATTATTTTCAGTCTCAGGCTCCTTCATGATAGCGCGGGCAGAAGAGTGCCGGGGCACGATGCGCGCTTCGTGTGTCGCGATTCGCGTACTGCCAGCTATTCGACCTATGTGGAATGTTCACAAAACATATCCATACTTCCTATCTATAATTAATAATTAAACTGTTATTCTTTACAAGCGCAGTAATATAATGGACAAAATATTCTTCAAAACCGCCAAATAACACTTAGCTACCTAACTTAACTTAATCAAATAAAATCACTTCGTTACAGTAGGTTGGCCTATATAAGTAAGGGTTTTATATCTTAAATCACTTAATTCACTGATTTCTGCTTTTGGATAAACTGACTCTATTACTATATTACAATTTTTCTTTTTAAGTAAATTGTTAACCAAAGTTTCTTTAAAACCATTAATCACTGCTATTTGTTTAATAAAATTTAATTCGTTGTAGTAATTATCTTCAGTTAAAGGAAATTTGGTTAATCTGTATATCATACTAATATAGGCAGCGTGTTTATGTTTTACAGGATGTGTTGAACTATTATGTATCGTAATATCTGTGTACGAAGGTTTATGGTAAATATTAAATTCATGTGATTTATTAATTTTTGTGATAGTTAAATCTAAAAAAATTAATCGAATTGTCTTTTTCATATTCTACAGTAAATTTTATATTAGGGTGTAAATTATTAATATGCAATTGTCATGAGTAAATTATATTGTGAAAATCAAGCATAAGTTTATTTTGTGTTTATTTGTAAAATGTATTTTCATCAAGTAAAGGTCGAATCAATCAACTGTTTTCATAAAACCTTAAATTGCAAAAATCCAAAAAGCTCACCACTAACAGACACCAAATTTCATGCTGAATTAGAGGACAGTTTTCAAAATTAATAAAAAGCTCATTTTCACCTAAATAGAAGCTTCTAAAGGCAAAACAAGAAGGACAAATCGAACGTAGACGATGCGAACTGTCTTGAGCACGTAATGCAAGTCCAGTCTACACCAGTCTGTACGTTATTTTGCGTTTTTAAATAAATAAATAAATAATCTTTACTGTCGTAAATCGTAATGACAATTGACATTGACAATGTATAGACTATATAAGCAAATAATGGACATGTTGCATAATAAAAACATTAAAATCATGGCACAAATATAAAAGATATTTCTTAAGTTCTTGTTTAAACCTAAATAGATTGAATATTTTTTATTTCATTTGGAATGGCATTATAAAAAAATCATTTTTAGTACAGAAATGTATCCAGTCACTAAAAAAACAGCGCAGATCAAGGCATTGTACAAAAAAAGGAGTGAAACAAGATGAAAAGAACTACAGGCTGGTGTCAGTTTTATTAAACATAAATAAAATACTCGAAAGAATTATACCGGGTGTCCCAACCAAAAATAGGCACCCTGAATAACTTTGGAGATACAAATTTTTTTGGAAGAATTGGTGAAACACGTCGACCTTGTTTCCAAGGGGGACATATTTTAATGTAATACTTGTATACCTATCATCATTTCTCTACCCTACACGGCCACCCCCTCAAAAATTCAAATGGCAAAGGGGGTCGTGTGATACATCTTTTGAAAGGTCTTTCAATTCTCTACATAACTGTATATTTTTTTTAAACTTTTATCGATTCGTCCTGAGAAATAATTGTTTCATTATTTTAGGTTCGGGAAATAAAAATAAAAGAAGCAGTTTAAATTATCGTATGTATTGTTCAAAATGACCCCCACCGACTTCCATACAGTAGTACAATCTATCTTGAAATTCTGTACGAACATTTCTGAACACATCTGGAGTCAATAAACGGCATTCTCGAACAATTCTTTAACGTAACTCTTCCAGAGATGTGGGTTTTGTTGCAAATACCTTCATTTCAAATGTCCCCACAGAAAGAAATCCAAGGGAGATAAATCGGATGACCTAGCGGGCCACTCCACAGGATTTCTTCTTCCAATCCATCGCTCAGGAAACCGATTATCCAAAAATTGACAGACTGCTATAGTAAAATGTGAGGTTGCCCCATCCTGTTGAAAAAACAGTTCGCTCTCTAAAAGATTATCGTCTTCTTCGAGGATTTGGGTAATCATTGGGTAGATGTTATTTTCTAACAGATCGAGGTACCTTTCGCCATTTAAATTGTGAGGAATAAAAAAACGGCCCGACAATGTGATGCCCTAAGATGCCAGCCCAAACATTTAACTTCTGAGGCCTTTGGGTATGAGTTTCCATGAACAAATGTGGATTGGTTTCATTCCAATACCTACAATTGTGCCTGTTTACCTCCCCATTTAACTGAAATGTCGATTCATCAGCAAAACACGTATTGTACAGTAGATTGGCATTATCGTTTAATTGTTCACTAAAAATCTCACAGAATTCAAGCCGACGATCGGGATCATCTTCGTTTAATTCGTGTACCAATTTAAATTTATATGGATGAATTTGTGGGCCTTTACAATTCAATGAACACTGCTTCGTGATACACCTGAAGCCTCAGCTACTTTCCTGATCGATTGAGTATTATCCATCTGCAAATGACCCAGAACTGCCACTTGACTGCTTCATTCCTAATCGGTCGCTGAGGTTCATGTTTTTTGTTTCCTACAGAACCGGTTTCCACAAATTTTGTCAATCATTGTAAAACATACTGAGAACCAACTCTTCTATCTGGGTGATTTCTATTGATTATGCGCTCCGTAGCTCTAGCACAATTATCGTTTTTAAAATAAATGCTGACAATTTCTATTCTCTCCTGAAGGGTATCAACCATTTTGAGAACTCACTCTGGTAAAATGTATCTCGATTGTGAACAAATTAATGTTCAAGGACTATCAAATACTTATGAGTCTTTTATTATTCTAAAACTAAACGGACAAGGAAAGTGTTTTTTGTCGAAAAAACTCGTGTTGATTTGAGAGCACTAAAAAATGTAATTTTTTTATAAATTCCAATACCCAGTGCTGTGCATTCTAGATTTTTTAAACGATTTCGATTGTGTGTAATCATAAAAAATAAAATTATTTTCCTTAAGAACGAATCGATAAAAGTTAAAAAAAAAATACATAGTTATGTAGGGAATTGAAAGACCTTTCAAAAGATGTATCATTCGACTCCCCTTGCCATTTGATTTGTTGAGGGGGTTGCCGTGTAGGGTAGAGGGATGATGATAGGTATACAAGTATTACATTAAAATATGTTCCCCTTGGATACAAGGTCGACGTGTTTCACTAATTTTTCAAAAAAATTTTATCCAAAGTTATTCAGGGTGCCTACTTTTGGTTGGGACACCCTGTATATAATAGATTTATAACATTCTTTGACAAATTGCATGTGCTATCAGAACAACAAAATGGATTTGGAAAAAAAAGATTAACCGTCGAGCAATATATCAAGCTATAACTAAAGTTTTAAATTCATTAAATAACGATTAAATTACTCTGACAATGTGTACAGACTTTTGTACAGATTTGACTCCATAAATCATTAAATTCTTTGCAAAAAAATGGAGTATGGAGTAAAATTATTACAACTGGTAAAATCGTATTTAGTCAACAGAATGCAATGTGTGGTAGAAATTGATAAGTAAGGAAACCGATTAAATCAGGGAAACTGTCAGTTTTGAAAGGTGTGCCACAAGGTTCAATCTTAGGTCCACAGTTTTACATTATCTATACCAATGAATTACCAAATATAACTAATGAATACTTAATACTATATGCTGATGATGCTATCCTTATTTTTAGTGAAGAGGTCCAAAATATCTTATTAGTAAGTCATATATACAATGGACTCCTTAAACGAATATTTCTCCACAACTAATATTTTACATATCGACGCTTAAGAAACAATACCTCGTATCTCCATTTTTGTCAAAACTCGGTTTAGAATTTTAAATTAATGTCCACTCCTATGTCCAACAGTTCCCAATATCTTGTATCTCCAAGATTAATATTGATACCAAAAACTCTACTTAAAAGAATACCTCGTATAACAGCAAATAATAAAATAACTCGTATCTCCATGACCTTATACAGGGTTTGCAGATACATGGTATTCTGGCAGGAATGTCACATGTGGGAGGGACATACGAGTAATTATTTTAGTTTGGATTTGTCAGTTGTGAAAGCAACGGTTATCTTTTCTGAATGTTTCTTTTATTGCGATTTTTGATAAAAAAAAGTAAAGTGGCGTAAAATGGAGGGAATGCAAGATGATGGAATATTTAATGATGAGGAGATCATGGAGGCGTTTAGAACAAATGAATATGGAGTGACACTTCAGGGTAAGTTTATTTATGTTTACTGAGACAAGAGCTGTTTAATCAAGTTTAGGTCAGTTTTAACCTGAGAGTATAAAGATACAAGGAGAGAGCCTAAGGCATTCTGTCTTGGGACCATAACGGTGTAGCAAGATGGCCGCCGACGGAAATGACGTTTCTCCAGTGGTGTCTCCTACAATAATTATTTAACGTAGGAAGGTTACAGATTTTAAACTGTTGTAGTGTATGTATGTGTTAAAAAAAAGCACCTTAATTTTATAATTTTTATTAGAAAGTTAATTTAGATACAAAATTTATATATCTTACATTTACTTTTGACTATGTTGCAAAACTATTTTGACTACCCTGGTTTTATTTATAAAAATTCCTGTCTGATGATGTGAAGTAAATTTACTTGTTCACGAAACCGGTTACACCAATAAAGGAATTTTATGAGAATTTTTCTGTTTTTCTTATCATGAATAATTATTTATTAAATTTGGAATATCATTAGTGATATTGGACAGGATTTCGCAATTTCTTTACTAATTACCTAATTTTTGTAGGAAGTGCCAATGGAAAAAAAACTTTTTTTCAATGAGAAAAAATAAATATCGTCCAAATATTAACGCACTTATATTTATATATTTAAAATATACTTTGTTTTCCTTTTGACAAACTTGCCTATAAACACTCGAGCAATGTACTTGTCTAACAAACACTGAAACAGATACTAAAACACAATTTTAATAATAATTTATTGATGTTAACGTACAAAGTATTTACATAAGTCAGAATGCCCTAAGTACAATAAGGCAAACATTTTAAAATACAAAATTAAAAAAATAAGAACATTAATACAATGAATAAGACAGCTAAAAAAATCATCTGTGAAATGTTTTGAACATATGAGACTCATATTTGTTGGTTGCCAGTTTGTTTTATCAACAAACTTTATCCAAGCCTGCCTTTGAAGTGGGTCCTTGGGAAAACTGAAAGAGTATGTACAACTAATAAGAATTTCACTAATAGCATTAAAAAAAAAATAGTAACCACTAAAATACAGAAATGTCTTTCCAGTAATATCACACTGATTTTGAAAACAATTACCACGTTTTTTATAAATTTGCGTTGAAACATAAGAATCATGAAAAATTTGTTTATCCTTAAATTGTCACTGTTAAATTTCCATTTTAAAAAATCAACATTATTTCTTTATGGTATCTCCGCCACTGCTAACAAAACAAAGCAGAATACCATTTAAAATTAATTTATTTATAAATATAAAAAGCGACGATTTTTGCTCGCGTAAATATAGGTTCATATTACTAAATAAACATACATTATTTTATAGCACATATTATAAACTTACACCTGAAAAGTTACTGCATTTTTCACATTTTTTGGTTTCATAGTTTTTGAGGTTTCACACACAACACAGCTCACCATTGTTTATTCGATAGCACTATACACTAAATTTAAACAAATATCTACAAAACTGTCTCAAAAATTCGCGTAATAAATCAAAATTTAATACTCAATAAATCACTACAAAATTTCTAACCAACAAATGTACGGCTTGATTCCAAAGCAATGAGTCATTAACGGTGTAGTTGATGACGACTTCCGTCCCAAGATTTCTATTGCCCCCACCACTAAACGTTCCCTCCTGTTGTTTTTATACTCTCAGGTTTTAACTATGAAGAACAAAATTTAGCAATAATTTTCATTATAAAATTTATTATTATGCAATGATTGTCGTACAATTTAAGACTAGTTCCGTGTTTTCTCACTTCTACCAAGGTATACCTCAAAATGGGCAACATGTCGAACACCTATTATAAATTTTTCTAATGAATTATTTGAGGAAACCTCTTTTTTTAATACGACTTAACCACTCATGATGTCACTTGTTACTGGTGGAATGAATCGGAGGATGAGCTAGTAGCTTCAGTTTTTGCCAGCTGTCTTTTAGATTTTCTCAACAGATATAAAGACTCTGGAAAACCCGTTATAATTTGGACTGATGGTTGCACGTACCAAAACCGTAATTGTGTAATATCGAGTACCCTGCTAAGATTTTCTGTTAATAATAACGTTGTAATAGAGCACAAATATTTAGAACGGGGTCATACTCAAATGGAGTGACTCCGTTCATGCGGTTATCGAGAACAAGTTAAAAAACAGAGTTATACATCTTCCTTCCGATTATGTTGCTGTTACAAAAGAAGCACGAAAAAACCCACGACCCTACGAGGTCAAATACCTAATACACGATTTTTTTGCAGATTATGCAAGTAATAAGGTCTGTACATCAATTAGACCTGGTTCCCTCACATTAACTGAAATAAGATGTCTTAAGTATTTACCCGAGGGTAAAATTATGTACAAGAGCAATTTTTCAGAAGACTACAAAGAATTACCTCAAAGAATAAAAAAGTTAAAAAAAAAATCCCAAGTATTTGCCACCCAAATTGTACAAAGGTCCACTACAAATTAAAAATACTAAATAGCAACACCTCCAACAACTCAAAAGTGTGTTAATCAAAGAATGTCACTATTTTTATGACAATCTTCCACATCATTAACTTTGTTATTAATGTTAATTTTGTTTGTACCACTATAATTTTAGTTAATTTCGGTACTACTTTATGTTCCTTAAAAAATAACACTTACCACTGTAGCTTTAGATAACTTGACAACTATTTTATGTTCATTTTTGTTAAATAAATATTACCACTGTAACGTAAGATTTATTTGAAATTCCTTTCACTTCTGCTTTTTGTTAAATAAAATCAGTAAAAATATTCGTAACTAATACCTTTTATCTCCCTTTTTTGAAATATGTTAAAATCTAATACCTCGTATATCCATTTCAAAAGTAAAAAAAAATTAAAAAACATTATACTTTCAATACAACACCTTAATTTAATAAAAAAATATTAAAAATAAAAATAACATGTAGGTTTCATATCTATTAATAAGAAAAATTAGTTTTTTTCGTCTCCTGTAAAACTGCTAATTTGGAGATAAGAGGTATTGTTTCTTAAGCGTCGATATTTTATATATGTGACAAAAATATCGTTAAAACTAAAACACATATCATTGATAAATCGCTAGACTGGTTTAATGCAAACAAACTTTGTCTAAATAAAAACAAAACGAACACACTAATATTCAGCACCCAAAAGACTACCTCGTCTGAAACAGTTAAGTCACTGGGTATAATCATAGACTCTAAGTTAACATGGCAGGCACATATCGAACATCTTTGTACTAATTTGTCAAAAAAAGTCTATGCTATTCGCCAGATCAGAAGTAGAGTTAATACAGATGCTGCAATTACAGCGTATCATGCTCTATTTCATAGTGCAATGACTTACGGCCTAATAAACTGGAGATCATCTACTCATATTCAAAAAGTTTTTATTGTCCAAAAGAGAGCAATTGTAAATGTAAACCAAATGGTGAGTTGTAAGCCTTGGTTCGTAAAACTTAAAATTTTAACTCTACCGTCGGCAATAATATTATGTAATTTGATCCACATAAAAGAGCATATCAGTAACTATACTATGAATGGAGATACCCATGAATACAATACCCGTACAAGGAACAATATACGAATACCCAATCAAAGATTAGAAATAACTAAAAGAGGCAACTTAGGGGTAACGTTGTTCAACTCTCTGCCAAAGACTCTGAAAAAATTGCCTATGAACCATTTTAAATTTAAATTGAAGAGTCATCTTTTAGCCAGTGCCTACTATGACATTACAGATTTTAATTATGTGTAAAATTTGATGTAAATTGTTTGTGCCTAGGAGTGATGTTTTTTCTTGTTTGTGAAATTTTTTTGTAGTTTTCTAATGACGTTATTAAGACAAATAATTTTATATGTTATTCTTTTATTTATGTTTTATATATGTGTATAGTATGTATATACCTACATATTTGTTGTAAACGGACGTATCAAACACCAAGGTGTAAATATTGATCAATAAAATGATTTCATTTCATTTCATTTCATTTATTTAATGTTGGAAAGACACAGCCAATGCTATTTTGCAATAGGAAATATGAAAATCTAACTATACCTTATGAAAGTGTATCCAGCAAAGCGGTTTTATTCTCAGGAGTTAACATAGATAGGAGACTGGATGGAGGTCGCATATTAATTCATTAGCACAAAATATTGCAAAGTATTTATACGCACTAAGTATAATATCAGGAAATGTAAGTACATAAGCTATACTATCTGCAAATCACGCTTATATCCATTCGAGGATCAAGTATGGGATAATTTTTTGGGGAAACTCTATTGATATACAAAGAATTTTAATTTTACAAAAAAGTGCGAAGAGCTGTATACAGGGTGGTCCGAAGTTTACCTGACAAACTTCGACACATGATAGAGGGACTTAAAATAAGCCGAAGAGTTCCTATCAACTTACATCCTTAGGGGATTGCTAACAAAGATACAGGATGTTAAAGTTTTGTGAAAAACAAACAATTTTTTTAATAACTCTAAAATTACTAAAGCTATTGACTTGGGCGGTGATGATTTTTAAGTCTCTATTGTTTCATAAAATCTTATCTTTGTACTGCCTCCAGTGGCGCCGCCAGAGGGTGGGGGAGATGAATTTTTTCGCCGAAACTATGTTACGCCACTGTTTTGTGCAGTTGATTTTGAGATTGTTCGATTCACTGTTCAATTTGGAAGAAAGAAGGTATCTTCTAGTTTTTTTCGTACCTTACTTTTCGAGTAAAATAGTAAAAAGCATTTTCATGACTAAACTTTATTGAAAGTTTATCATTTATTTCATAAATTACAGAATTTATGTAAAACTAAGAACATAAATAAAACTCATTACCAAACAGTGAAACACAGGAAATTAAAGAAGTTGCTCAAATTGGAGCCCATTCACTTAAATACATTTGTGACACCTCTGAATTGTGGAATTGACAGCGGCGGATACTTGATGATGATTTTCCCTCATCTCGTTGCAAGCTTGTTGGATACGCTCAAGTAGCTGATCTCGCGTTGTCACCGGTGTAGCATAAACTTTTTCTTTTAAATAACCCCACATATAAAAGTCTAAAGGCGTGAGGTCAGGTGATCTTGGTGGCCAGGCCACCGGACCTCTTACAATATTCTCCTGGGCGTTATAATTGTTTCCTACACGACCTATCCATCTCTCAGGATAATTAGCGTCCAACCATTCGCGCACCACCCATCCAAAATGCGCCGGTGCTCCATCCAACTGTATCCAACTTTCATTTCGTACATCAAGGGGAACATCTCCCATTATTTCGAGAAGGTCATGAGTGAGGAAATCCCGAAACAATTCTGCATTTAGCCTAGGCGGCAAGAAGTGTGGGCCACAAATGTTGTTGCCAATAATACCCAACCAAACATTTACACTAAATTCATTTTGAAATGATCGAAGGCGGGTTTGGTGAGGATTTGCGTGTGCCCAAACATGCATATTATGGTGATTCACTACTCCAGCTCTGGTAAACATCGCCTCATCAGTCCATAATATTTTTCTTAAGAATTCGGGATTCTCCTTTACAGAGTTAATTAGCCAACGACAAAAATTTAAACGCTTCTCTGTATCACCGGGATGTAAATTTTGTACGGGATATAAATGATAAGCTTTTCTGTTGTCTCGATGTAATACTCGTAGCACTTTAGACTTGGATGTTCCTAATTGTTGTGCCGCCCTGCGAGAACTTAAACTTGGATTTTCACCAAAAGCTCTAAGAATTCTTCCGTTTCCATTTCTTCCAATATTTCTTCGATCTTCATTTCTATTTTGTTGGTTATCTCACAATCCTCTTTCGCAAAATTGCGATGGGTGTCTGTAAAAACTTGAACATTTGGTCGTCTCCTATTTGGATACCTCCTTCGGTATTCTCGAACTGCCTGTTGAGCATTGCCATCACAAAACCCATAAATAAAATGAATATCAGCATACTCTTCATTGCTGAACAATCTTGGCATCTTGTAGCTTAATACACAACACTAACATTAGTTTTGACAGGTCAAACATTGACTGACAACACTGCTTCATTGTTTACCAAAGGCAACTAGGATTATTAATTTTATCATTAATAAAACAAAGAAGGTTTAGTGCCATATTCCCCAAAAAGAACAATTATGCAGCTACGGACACGTGTTTCGGAGTTATTGCCCCTCATCAGCGTAGCGTAGCTAAGGGGCAATAACTCCGAAACACGTGTCCGTAGCTGCATAATTGTTTCTTTTTGGGGAATATGGCACTAAACCTTCTTTGTTTTATTTTGAACCCCAATAAATCTATCTTGTTTTATTTGTATGTGCCAGGTGGAAATGAGCAGTACACATAGACCTCTATGTGTTGACTGTGCTCATCGAGGCCCCAAATGTGGCACATGGGAACATGAAGACACTAATTGAGTACTGTGTACTGTACTTTCCAGCCTTATTTTAGTTCTTGTTCCTGATCTATCCCATCCTAGATCCAATTCCTTAGCTACGCTACGCTGATGAGGGGCAATAACTCCGAAACACGTGTCCGTAGCTGCATAATTGTTTCTTTTTGGGGAATATGGCACTAAACCTTCTTTGTTTTATTTTGAACCCCAATAAATCTATCTTGTTTTATCATTAATGTAGGAAAGGTCTTACTGTTTTAGTAGAGAAAGCAGAAATAGCCGTTTTACTTTCGAAAAGTAAGCGTTGTACGAAAAAACTAAAAGATACCTTCTTTCTTCCAAATTGAACAGTGAATCGAACAATCTCAAAATCAACTGCACAAAACAGTGGCGTAACATAGTTTCGGCGAAAAATTCATCTCCCCCACCCTCTGGCGGCGCCACTGGAGGCAGTACAAAGATAAGATTTTATGAAACAATAGAGACTTAAAAATCATCACCGCCCAAGTCGATAGCTTTCGTAATTTTAGAGTTATTAAAAAAATTGTTTGTTTTTCACAAAACTTTAACATCCTGTATCTTTGTTAGCAATCCCCTAAGGATGTAAGTTGATAGGAATTTTTCGGCTTATTTTAAGTCCCTCTATCACGTGTCGAAGTTTGTCAGGTAAACTTCGGACCACCCTGTATAAAATGAATAGAAATGAAAGTTGTAAAAAAGTTTTTATTGCAAAAAAAATTAACTATGAAGCAATTGTATTTGTTAGTGAAAATAAAGAACTCTTTGAAGGCTGTGATAGAAAATACGAGCACAATACAAGACAAAGAAATGATTTAATTGCTGATAGATGTAAATATGCATACACCCAAAAATACGTATAATTTAGTATAATAAAAATATATAATAGCTTTTCAACAAAACTACAAAATCTACAAAAAAAAAAAACAATTGAAAATAAAACTAAAAACCTATCTTTTCAGTAAACCGTACTATAACACTTCAGGAATTCTATAATGAGACATCTGGCATTTCTTATATCGTGCTCCGAGATTCATCGAATCAACCATATCAGACTCTCCTGCGACGTTGCCGGCGACCCACTCCGATAAATTTGTAACGCCACAAGATCCAATAGGATTCCAATAACCCAACATCGCAACACGGAAAAAAATATAAAATTGATGTCATGTCATTCTGCCTAGACCCCAAACCAAACATCACCCAAGTCCGGGTTGACGTTACTCCTGTCGCGGAATATAGATGCGGATTATTTAGTCACGATGGTCGCTGGTCTAGAATGCATTGTGAATATTTTATCGAGGCGTATTTCAAATGAATCCTACACTTACGTAAACTCAAGTCGAATATTTTGTGCCCACCTCAATATTCAACGTACAGCTGATGCACCAAGCATTTGTTGAAATTGTGGGTAAAAAAACCTTGGAGAAATAAGTTCAGCCATAAACAAGAAACAATGTAGTCGGCTTAGGCTCATAAGAACACCAGAGGATATGTAAGCTGTGTGAAACCCATGGCATTTGACGCGAAAACAAGCGTAAACTTTACAGATTGGTCATTTCAGTATACAGCAAAGTTTATTTAAGTAAGGATATGAACTTCCACCATTGCAAAAATTAGCTAGTTCAAACTCTGAATCCTACAGAAGAAATTCTTGTGAAACGACGGTTGAACAGTTTTTTGACCACTATGATTTTCGTAATGTAATTTTCAGTGACAAAACTCGCTTTCATTTAGATGGTTACGTTAACAGGCAAAATTGTCGATATTTCTGTACTTACTTCTAGTGAACACTTGATTTGGTTGATGACCGCGTCTTTCTTCACGGCGTGGATATTGTGACTTATAATCGACTGATTTGCTGGTTTAGAGAGTTGTTCTTCGATCCACTGCACTACCACCTCGTTCCTGTCCCATTTGTAGCTCTAATTAAAAAGAAAGACAAGGGTCATAAGAAAACAGATTTAAATTGACAACATTAAATAATTGAATCACTTATTTGTGAAACACCATAAGTCAGAAAAACGAACCTTTGAGAAAACTGAAGAGAACTGTATGGGATTTCACTGTAGAACGATGTGTTTATATGTAAAGAACAGTATTTCATCATAAAATCAAATGGCCGAATTAGTGACTTATGGGATTTCTCAAATAAGTGGTTCAATTGCTGTACATTTCGCAACACTGCGCTAAGAAGCCAGTTTTAAGATAGTTGTAAAAAGATCCTTAACAGGTAGAAACAAACGGATAAACAACCATTTTCTAGGGTTTGATAAACAAGTAAAACAATTTACCTCAGCTGCACCTTTGTCTTCGATGAACCACCTCCTCAACATGGCTTCACCTTGTCCGAGTGCCAGTTCAGGTTGCGCCTCCATGAGAGCTTTTATCACTCTGTCTTCTAAAAGGCGCCGCCTTAGCCTCCAGTAAATGATGGTACGAGACTTACGCCAAGGTACAATTTCCTAGAAAAAAATAATAATAATAAATATACATGAAAACCATGAAACCAATTTAAGTTACATTTATGGCGCCTTTTTCCAGCATCCTCTCGGGCGTGTCATGTAAATCTGCAAAGTGTACCGACACCTGGTGGTACATAGGTATCAAGAAATTTTCCCTCTCCTGTATTTTCTGCTCGATTTCCACCATCTCCGGCGGCTTCTGCCTCTCCACCTGCTGGGATATACTCGCTGACCTCTCCCTTGGTTGTGACTGATTGAACTGTTTAAGTTTTTCGTTAAGTTCCTTGACGATAGGGTCAATTCGGTGGATTGTCTTGACGAGATCCTTTTTCCTGAATTTGATTTCCACTATTCCTTCTGGTTCCAGTACTCCACCCCTGAAAACATAAATAGCATCAAAACACTTTTTTCATTTCATATTAGAACCAGGAGGTCAGATGACAACACGGTCTTTTTCACGCATGTCGAATGTACAGACTTAAACAAGAACTAAAAAATAGAAAAAAAAAAAGGGAAACAGTTGTCGAAATGGTAGATTCAAAATGAAATAACATGGTAAATATTGTAGTGTGAAGTAATAACAAAAATGTTTAAGTCGATGGGTGTTGGTAGTCCCAGGTATTAAAGTTAGCAGCACGTATATGATGACAGCTGGCCAGTTACTGAAAGTTATCTATCTGAATATAGTATCTGTAATTTGTACAGTCCATCATCTGGCAGCCAAGGAAATACGACGGAATTATCCAAGCGGTAGGTACGTCAATTTCAACAAAACAGATTTCTGTAAACATACTGAAAACATCCTAGAAGGATACACGTGGACACAACCGTTCCCTTTGACATAGCCATCTGCCATAGCTGAGATTCGAACTTAGGAACAGATAGACAGTGATTCTTATTGAGTTAGTTCTGACACCTTCATATTTTTTTAAAACCTCCCATTAACCACCTCTACCCAACTCTGAACTCACACCATTCACTGAGCAATGAAAAAGGGAGATACTCTTCAGACCCAACTTCCTCCCCCACTTTCCTAATGATAATTCTATGACATGTCCCAACCTTTTTTATATATCCCACCACTCTAATGCATTAATCAGATCAGTAAGAGGAATTATGGAGTGCAGAAAGTGGTGGGGGTGTCAGAAATACATTTCTCCTCTACTTTTCTTGATATACGCAAATAATATGGTAATCCCCAAGTAGCACAAATTGATTTTTGAAAGCACTAAAAATGTCTATTCCACCATTTTATAAAGCTTAATGCTGGATAATTAAGAGTTAAAAACAATATTTCGGTATTAAAGTATCTACATACCCCAAATAGGCACAGTTTATACAGGCTCGGTAGGCTTCGTAAATGGTACATAAATGCTTAAATAGCAATATAGTAACATCTCTGTTTCATCTTATCAGCTTTTATACACCATATATAAGGACCACAAGTAAGTTTTTATGCAGTAAAAGATTGTTTTAAATGTGAGGTATGGTTTGCAATTATAAAACAACCATATTATAATGTTTGTAGCAACTCCAATGTAGTAACTTTGTAGTTGTTATATTACAGAGATATAACTGTAATGAAAAAAGTATATAAATGCTTAAAATGCAAGTACTTTTTTGTTGTAAAAGGAAATTACTGAGGATGGTTTCTATATATCTTTAAAAAATACTTTTTACACTATTACAGCTGTGTTATAGTTGCCTGTATTCATTTGTTACACACAAACATTAGTTGACATAATATGCTTTCTGCTGGGATAGCGACGTAAAAATCATTATGGCGAATTATTAGGAAACTGAATAAAGATTTTTGCCTACAAATTAGTAGATGCTGTTGTCCGTAGAAAACTAGTCATGTGAAGAAAACTTTTTTATTGAAACATGCTATGTTACTTCGAAATAACAGACGGGCCCCCAAAATGTCTATGATCATTTATAGATAGATAGATAGTTTATTGATGCTACTATATATAATATGTACTTACACAAGTCGACAATAATTACATAATCAAATACAATTAAATATAGTTAAAGTACAATAAATTTACACATTAAAAGTTACGTCAATTTCACAATTTAAAAATTCATCATAGTTATAAAAAGCTTTTGCTAGTAAAAACAGTTTGATTTTCTGCTTAAAAAGTTTTAATGGTAACCTTCTAATGTATTGCCCAGTAGTTAGGTCCATTTTGACACCTTTTTAAGCGACAGTACTTGACGATAACGTCCTCTTTACTCCTGGTATTATGATCATGGATACCTTGGTGTGTTCCATATATACCTTCATTTTCTTTAATATATAATAAATTTTGTAGAATATAAATGGATGGGAGTGTTAATATTTTACGTTTGACAAAAGATGTTTTGCAGTCATCTCTATATTCAGTTCGTCCAATATCCTTACTGCCTTTCTTTGCAACTTAAAAATTCTCGTGCAATTTGCAGCCCCCAAGTTATAATGGCATATGAGATATGAGAATAAAAAAAAGCAAAATATGCTGTTTGTAAAGAATTGGTGGACACGCGATTTGCAAGGTTGCGAAGAACGAATAAGTTGCTTCTGATTTTTTTTTGACAGAAAATTTATATGCTCATCCCATGTTAGTTTCGTGTCTAAAATCACCCCCAGAAATTTCACACTACTTGGGGAGCTAATTAGGTCATTAGTCTTTCTTAATGTAAACAACATGTTCTGCGTTTTGTTTTTATTTAAAAAGAGTTCATTAGAGTTAAACCAATGTTCAGCTGTTACTAGTGCCTCACTTGAATCTGTGACAACAGAGTGGTGTCATCTGCAAATAATACATATTCGGTTAAATCATTTAAGTCCTTTCCGAGTGGGAGGTCATTTATGTATATTAGGAATAAGAGAGGTCCTAGCACAGAACCCTGTGGTAGCCCTACTGTTAATTTCTTTTGTGAGGATAATACATCTCTCATTTTTACCCTTTGATATCTGTTGTCTAGGTAAGTTTGCAATAAATGAATGCTGTAGTCGTCAAAATTGTATAGATGAAGCTTTTTTATCAGAAGTTCATGCGAGACACAGTCAAATGCTTTACTTAAATCACAGAATGTTACTGCCGTGTATTCAAGATTTTCAAATGAATCAGATATCTTTGATGTTAGCTCTAAAATACCTGACACCGTACTTCGATTTTGACGGAAGCCATGTTGACAGTTAGTAAAGATATTGTTACTTTCAAAGTAGTGAGCCACTCTAAAAGCAATACATTTTTCAAATATTTTTGATAGAATTGGCAGTAAGGATATTGGTCTATAGTTAGCTATATCCGTAACATTACCTTTCTTGAATATCGGAAGTACTATAGCTTGCTTTAAGCTAGAGGGAAACTCTCCCTTTTTGAAGCAAATGTTTATTAACTTAGTTAAAGGGATTATGATTAGATCTTTAATGACTTTAATGATGTCAACACTAAATCCGTATATGTCTTTGCTATTTTTGTTTTTTAGGGAATTTATCACGTCTCTTACTTCATTATATGAAATCTCTTCAAGATCAAATTTTTCTTGAGGAGTGATTACGTTTCTCATATTATACAAGGGATCCACATTAGTTTTATTTATATCTTTAAGTAAGTTTTGAGCAATATTTATGAAGTAATCATTACATTCAGCGGGGAAAAGTTGTCAAAGTTTACTTTTTTGTAGGCATACCTCTCTGGTCATTTATGATGTTCCACATTGTTTTTGCAGGATTTTTTGACGTTTCGATCAGATTATCATTCATTGATTTTTTAGCATTTTTAATAGCTAGTTTATACAGTTTTTTATAATCTTTTTTTTCTTTACCTAATTGTGGAGAAGGGTATTGTTTGTATATATTGTTTAGTAAGTTTAGTCTCTCTCTCATATTTCTTAACGTTTCATTAAACCATTTGGTTGCTGTAGCTCGATTTGCTTTATCCGTATATGTCTTTTCAGGAAAAGCTGATAAACATGCATTTTGTAGTTGAACTACAAACACTTATACCTTACTTTCAATATCCAGTGCTCCATCATCAATAAATGACCAAGAAATATTCTCAACTTTATTATAATAATATTTAAGAGGTTATGAGACGGGGTAAGTTTAGCTGTAAAAGATTTCTATAAAGGTGGAAGACTGCAGCTACATAGCTCCAAAAGAGAATTTCAGTTGTATAAATACTTTATATAATACTTCTTCTACTACATGTAGAAAGCCTGTATAATCTATATTAGGGTTGACATACATTTAGCTTAAATAACTATATTGAATGGAGACTATATTACTATAAAATTTTGCTTTGAGAGCCTTTAAAACTCATTGTTATATAGCCACTATCGAGAAATAGCTAAGCTGTAAAACAATTGCATACAAGTTATATAAAGGTTTATATACCTGTTATAAATCCACGAGGTTTGTATACGTATAAAAGATCTTACTAAGCCTCTTATGAAGGAAAAAAAATGTATAAGATGCTTTAATAAAGTTGCTTTATATTTATCTTGTGAGATCGTTTTACCAGCAATCTTATTACACTCAATTGTTTTATAAGCAATTTAGTGCTGAATAAATCTTCAATATAACCAATTAGTTCTATAAATTACCATAACATATTATTTATAAAATTTTAAGCATAATAAGAGGACCACATGTTACTTGGGAAATGTTTATAAAAATATGTTAAACAATTTTTAACTATACAGGGTGTCTCACCAGGAACTGCATCGATCAATATAGGAAACAGTACGCACCAGAAAATTGTGAAAATTTAGGCAGTTACTAACGGCAGTGTGGTCAATCCAACTAATAATTACAAGCATCTGGCACTTCCGGATACTGGAAGTCGAAACCAACTTGCTTCGTATAACCGGAAGTGCCAGATGTTTGTAATTATTTTAGTTGGATTGGCCATACTGCCGTCAGGAGCTCTCTATATTTTCAAAATTTTCTGGTGCGTACTTTTCCTACTTCAATCGATGCAGTTCCTGGTGACACACCCTGTATAGTTTCCACGAAATAAAAACTGTAATCTTTATTTTACATTAGTAACATCTAATATGGCTCCAACAAAATAATTTCCAATTATTATTCGATTTTACATGATTATAACGTCAAAAGCAAAGATGATAATTACTATCTATCCGAGTTTCATAATAGAACGTACCTTGAATCTGGATCCGCATATAGCTCCATATACCTAGAGTTGATGGTGGGGTCCACCACGGCCCAGGCACCCCCGCGCAGCTCCCCGTTGGGTGGAATGTAAATAATGATGGGCTGTTTGTACTGACGTAGGCCGTCGACGATGTAGGCGCCAAATTTCATGATTTGTTCGTACATATCTAGAATTAACTATGTTTTAGACAAGAATCAAAATATAAGCGACATATTTCCCTACCCTTCATTCCCCCACTGAAGCCCCTCCAGTTAGCAAATACAATTAACGGTAAGTCCTCTCGGGAAAAGTCCTGGATAGCCTGAGCGGTCTTGTAGGCAGAATCGGGAAACCAAACCTGGCCAGCTTGAGAAACAGTCTGTGAAAATAAATATTAATGTTCACTCTTAAACTGATAGAATAAAAAAAGAATCGTAAACAAGTTCTATATTAAAAAAGTAGAAAACCTGCTTTTTCAATTAATATAGTTCGAAAGATACTAATGCAATTATAATGATGTAAATTAATTATAACAAGTGAGGTACATTCACCGCTGCGGTGAAGATGCCATATAGATTTTCAGAAGACGGACAAAGTACATCGGATCGGTTCCAGAATGATTTGTTATTCGATGCCTGCAATCGTTGTTAAAATTGCCTAAGACGCGTTCGGGAATGATCGCAGCGGTCCGGGAATGCTCGAAATTGCTTCCTTATGTTCGGTTTTATTGAAAATGATACCCCACATGCCTCGCTTGACCTCGGGTATCTTCGGGTAACTTCGGAAAGGTTCGGGTCCAGTTCGGGTTTTGAGATAAAAACAATAACCTCGGTGGCTGTTAGCAACCTTGAAACTTGGTTGCACTTTTTAATTTCTTAAAACGCTATTGAAAGTGCTTATAAAGCCTTCGAGAATGATCGGAGCGGTTCGTGATAAGTCGGAGTGATTCCAATCGATTCCGTGGGTCCGATTACTTCGAAAGCGATACCCCACAAGCCTGGATCGCGTAAGGGTAACTTCGGGTGACTTCGGATATCTTCGGACCGAGTTCTGTTTTTTCGGTTAAAAGAACAGCCTGGGTACGTGTCAACTCCCTCGGAAATTGAATTTGTTTTTCGGTTCCTGCAATCGTTGTTAAACTTGCGTTAAACGCATTCGGGAATGATCGGAGCAGTTCGAGATTGCCCGGAATCGGTTCCTCGTGTTCGGTTTTATTAAAAATGATACCCCGTAAGCCCCGTTTGCCTTCGGGTATCTTCGGGTGACTTCGGAAAGGTTCGGGTCCAGTTCGTGTTTTGCGGTTAAATCTGTAGCCTCGGTGGCTGTTAACACCCTTGAAACTCGTTTGCCCCTTTTAATTTCTTAAAACGCTATTAAAAGTGCTTATAACGCCTTCAGGAATGATCGGAGCGGTTCGTGAATAGTCGGAATCGGTTCCTTGTGATCCATTTTATTGAGTCTTATGCTCATATGCCTATATTTGTACCAATTCGGTCAATATTTGGGGCATTTATTGCATTTCCAAAAAAAAATTAAAATTCTTAATTTTTTTTTGCCCCACTTGCCGTTTTCGGAACCGGCTTAAAATCAACACGCATATGTAGACCGTAAAGGTCTACCCCTGTTACAAATTTCAAGTCGATCGGTCATTATTTTGAACAGATATCGCATTTCAAAAAAAAAAGAAAAACTTACTCTTTTTGTTTCTTTATAATGACAAAGACTTCGCTGAAATGAACCAATCACGACATTTTTTTAACATGGCGGACGACAAGCAATGAACTAGCTTGACACTATATTATATTACTTTTGCAGCATGCCAAATTCCATTTTAGCATCACAAAGTGATGCTTTGCAACTCCACTAGGGATGGGTTTGCAGGAATATTCCCAAATTGGGAATATTTCCGGGACGGGAATTTTGCCTCAAAAAGAATATTCCCGACAGTTTTCTGAAAAATTCTAAAAATAAGCAATAGCTTCAATGAATATTTTAATATCGCACCACTTAGTTTACAAAATAAAATTAGGAATACCGAATTACCATGTTTAAATTTGAACAATAACAAAACCTTTTTTATGGCGCCCATATCTGTCTCTGAGGTAATAGAAACAATTAAATCTTTAAAAATATCACACTCAACAGGTATTGATGAAATCAGCTCAAACTTACTTAAAAAGGTTGCAGATTTAATAGCAGAACCTTTAGTATATCTCTATAATCAATCATTATCAACTGGCATTTTTCCTAATCAGCTTAAACATTCCAAAATTATACCTGTATTTAAAAAAAGGGTCAAAGACATTTTTAGAAAACTACCGGCCCATTTCGCTTCTATCGAAGTTTTTCAAAAATACTTGGGAAATTAGTTGCAAAAAAGAATAACAGCATTTTTTACTAAACATAAAATTTTCACACCACAACAGTTTGGCTTTCGGCAAGGACTCTCAACTGCTGATACAGTTTGTAAATCAATTGTATGATGGCTTGGATTCGGGTGATCAGGCGATTGGTCTGTTCCTTGATCTCAGCAAAGCATTTGATCTCGTGGACCATGAGATCCTATTATATAAAATGGAATGTTATGGTGTGCGAGGTATGCCTTATGAGTGGTTTAAAAGTTACCTAAGAGAAAGGAGACATCATGTAGAAGTCAATAATGTAAAATCTACAACACTTAACTGTAATATAGGTGTTCCACAAGGATCGGTCCTAGGACCTTTACTTTTTATTATCTACATAAACGATTTTCCAAATTTTATGAAAACTGCTGAACTTGTGATGTTTGCTGAAGACGCCAATCCCTTAGGTAGATCTCCGAATGAGGATAACTTACGAATTCAAATATGTGCCGCAACTGACTCGTCCAATACTTGGCTGTCAGGCAACAAACTACTTTTAAACCAGGAAAAAACTGTTTTTATAAAATTCTGTGTAAATCACACAGTATACGATCATAGTAGTTTAATAAAATATAATAGCAAAAGTTTGGACCACAAATTAACATATAAATTCTTGGGGGTAGAAATTGATGCTACTCTAACCTGGAATCACCACATAGATAATGTTTGCAACAAAATCTCTAAGTTATGTTTTACCCTAAGACACTTAAAGGCTTTTGTCAATATTTTTATACTTAAAACCTTTTATTCTGCGCAGATACACTCAAAAGTTTCATATTGTCTAATATGCTGGGGCTCAGAAACTATAGCTCATCGTGTTTTTATAATGCAGAAGCGGGCAGTAAGAATTCTTGCCAATGTAAACAGTAGAACATGTAAACTTTTATTTAAACGATACAATTTACTTCCACTTCCATGCATATATATTTATCAAATATTAATAAATGCACAGAAAAACATTAAAAACTATAAAAGATTGGGTGACAATCATCAATATGATACAAGAATCATAAATACTCTTGAAATTCCAAGACACAGAACCTCAAAATTTGAAAAGTGCCCAAAATATAAAGGCATTATATTCTATAACAAATTACCTGATGAATATAAAAACTTGTCTGCAAGTAAATTTAAGGTAAAAATAAAAAAACTGCCATTAACACATTGCTTTTATAGTGAGGAAGTTTTTGCTGCATGATATTGCACTCATATCTTGATATTATTAATTTGTAATTTTAATTTGTTGTGAATCTGTTATACATATATAAATGATTTTTTTTACCCTTTTCTTTTTCTCTTTTATGATGTACTGTGTAATACGACGTAATGTATTGCTGATATTGTCTATTTTCAATTGACATCCTATAACTATGTAAGTTCTCTGGATCAATAAATTATTATTATTATTATTATTAATACAAAATTACACTTTTTTTTTTCTAAAAACTCCTGGGTAAAGCTCCCGGAGTTTTCATTATAGTCTAACCTAAAAAATAAAAAGTTCTCGATTGGGAGGAATGGGATTTTTCAAAACTCCGGGAGTAAACCCATCTCTATCCCACGTATTTTACTCACCTTGGCCTCAGAATCCAAATTGGCGGGATCGGCGGGTAGCTTCAGCTCAACGGTACGCGTCTCGACACCTATAACACCTACGGGTATGCCCCCTAGCCTGGCCCTGCCCGCCACGACGGTTTGTGCCCACGGCTGCATGATTTCCGACCATGAACCCTTGTCAAAGAAGCCGCTCTCCCATATGCCAGGATCATCTACAAAAATGCACAAATGTATTGTACTAGTGTTAAGCAAGATTTGCTTGTGGAGGGCAGCACCTCCAGAAGCAAACACTTCTGACAAAATCTGCTTCGCTTACTTGGCGATTCTCTGCCGGCCAACATCCATCTGGGATCGTAAGGAGTTTTGGTAGGCGTAAACGTTACCTCCCTGGTTATTGGATCGGTAGATTTCATTATTGGCACTGGAGAAAATTTGTCCTGAAATCGATAACACAATCAGATTGTCAGATAAATTTCCTTACTTTATCAACTATTAATTACCTTTGGTATGTACGACAGCCATTTTAATATTGTGTAAATGCCGTCCAAGTCGGTGGTCTCCGTTTTGTGTGTGACACCGTTGTTGTACATGATCTGGATACCTCCCAGCTGGTTATTCGAGGCGTATACTTCTCTACCCAACAACTATGCAAAATATAAAATGTTATGGGACAAAAAAAAAATCGTTTCAGGTGTAGATAGCAAAACGTGCAATGAAATCTTGTCAGGGTGTCGTTGTTAAATTGCTAAAGCTCAAAAAACGCATACTGTAAGACGTTTTCAACCATCTCCAGATGATGCCAATTTGGTTGGTGAAATGTGCGTCGAGTATAGTATCGAGGGAAAATTACTAAATGAATCAGCCAGAGCTAAGCTCATTTCATCAACAAAGTGAAATACATACCTTATTTAAGGCACTGTAACCAGTCAGAATAATATGAGAATTTTCAATTTGGATGGTTCGTTGTCCGAGCCGGACCAAGTAGGAACCGATACCGATAGCTCTGCAGCTGACCATTGAGATGGTAACTACTTCGTCGTAGGCCTTGGAGGTCTCACCGGCTATCATACCGGCATATTTAAGGTTTTCTACACCGAGGCCGTCGTCTTTTCCTAAAAAAAAAAAGGGCGATAAAAAATTGGGGAATTAAAAACGAATTAAAGCTTCTGGAGGTGCCCCTGTCAAGATAACACGCCAATTCAAGTCGACAGCTAGCTATGATTATCTTGAACTACCTCTGATGAGGTTGGAAGGATTATCTTAAAGTTTGAGCATCACGTAATTTATTTAAAAGGCGCTAGAGACACCATCAGAAAATAAGATGACTGCATGAAAAATAATTTCGGAGAGCAGAAATCGACTTCTTTGCTCAAAGAAGTTTTACGTAAATGGAAAACTTTTTGAACACTATTTGCCCCATCCTGTATAATACCTATGTGAGGGGTAAGCTTGATTTTGATTACTGCATCATAATTTATAACCCGTACTACAATAAATATGTATCTACTATTGAAGAATGCCAACATAAATTTTTAAAATACTTGCACTTTAAAGATCATGGTGAATACGCCATTGATATCTCCTATTTGCATTTATGTAGAGATTATAAATACTTCACTCTAGAAACAAGAAGAAAGGTCACTATACTGGTTATTCTATAAAGTTCTGAATAATAAAATTGATGATATTTCTCTGCTGGAACAAATTGATTTTAAAATACCTGATATAGGGACACAATTCTCCAATCTTTTTACTTATAACTGCCCACAAACAAATAGGTATAATAAGTCGCCCATTATAAAAATGTGTTTGCTATATAATAATCTACAAAACAACTTAAGCAATAACTGAGATATAATTACTAATAGGTAGGGCTGTCAAAAATGTTCCGTGGGACAGTGGCGTATGCGAAATTAATTAATACGAGAAACAAACTGTTACAATTTATAACAATGTATGTAAAACTTACCCTCTTAACTAGTTTGATGAACTAGCTTGCTTATCACAAAGTGGAGAAGTTGTGTAGCCATTTTGCAGCATCAGGTATGTTTCTGTGGTTGTCTCCACGAGTGATGTTCGCTTTGGTGAAAATATATTCTTATATTTTGAAAACGACCGTTCGACATCAACTGATGTAATACACGCATACGTAAAATAGTCTTTGAACGCTCTTAACTGATCTGGGGCTGCACCATCACATATTTATCTTAATTTGGTAAAACCGGTGTCTTTATTTAACACACTTGCGAACTTTTCTTTAACGCGCTCATTTGTTGCGTGTAGCAGTAGATTTACTTCGTCCACTATTTGCAGTAACTCTGCTAACGACAACGCACTATTTTCTAATTTTTTTATGCTCTCATGTAATGATTTATAGTTCTTCGCAATATTATTTAAAGCTGTTTCAACGGAAATATCTTCGAAATTTTGTCTGGCCTTCCTTAATAGCTGCAGCGTCATCTGGATTGAATTGTAGTATCACAGCTTTTATTTGTTGGAAATATTCAGCAATAAAGCTTCCTGCAACCATATTCTCCAACGTGTAAGAATCGGTTGTGGTGGTTCAGGAATACCTGGACACCTGCTATGAAATGCATGGAGACGTTTAGGAGATTTAAGAAACACTTTTTTTGTACTTGCTATTAATGCATCCACCTCTGGAAAACTTTTTCGAATAGTTTCTGCCACAAGATGTAAAGCATGCACTTTACACGTAATATGTATAAACGTACAACCTTGTTCTTGCAAAGAACGGCCCACCGAACGCATTGTCACGGCGCCATCAGTCACAAACATCAACACTTGACTTTTTGACAGTTCAAATTTTTCCAACGTCTCCAGCACCACCCTGGTAATTGTTTCGCTAGTACACTGACTTTGTTAGCTAGTAACAGTGGAACTGTCGGTTTAAGAGGGTCCAGTACTCGTACTATAACATTTAAAATAGATTTTTTTTTACAATCTGTTGTCTCATCAACAGATAACCACAGCCGTGTATTTTTTAATTCATATTTCATCTTACTTATTTACCATGTCTACGTGTACAGTTGGTAGATAGTTACATAACATTGTACGACTTGGTAACCTCACCTGGGCATTGTATTTATTCCAGAACTCTCGAAATGGTTGTTTATCAAGTGTGTGCAGCGGAACATCACAGACAATCAGCATTAATAGTAAATAACATAAACGGTGTTGTCGAAGGCATTCCATTTTTTTTATTTTTGTGGTGTACCCTATTTACGTGAAGTCCACAATCACACTTATCCCAGCACATCAAATCTTTCTCGCACACTTTACAAATTATTTTAGCACCATCATAGAATAAATCCTGGAATTCACCTATGAATTTATTCACTTTGTCAGCAAATGACCGTTTTCTACCCCTGCGTTCGTCTGCCATGCTTTATCATTAAATTAATATCAACAATACAGTACAACAAATAAAATAAAAATACGAAAACAATATGCAATACGCCAAAGTGACTTAACGTGTACACAACTCGAAAGCTAATAATAGACTGGACTGGAGAAAGAGTTTCGCGGTCAAGGTGAATGCCGGCGACAGTAAGTACTTCTGTACTCTACGATGTAACGCTCCATTTTTAGATATAATTTACTTGCGTTTTATTTAATGCTACTTGCATAATTTGGTTTGAGGTCAACCTTAAAAATTCTAAAACCGACTTACCAAAATTGTAAATCTTTGATAATTTGCAGCTTTACCGATCACTTCCTATATTGAGGTTAGGAATCGCGTTTGAAGTTAGGACTCACAATTGAGATTAGAAAACCATGTTGGAAAAATTTGGGGCGAAGCTCTGAAGAACACTGATCACTTCCTAATTTGAGGTTAAGATTCCGTTTGAAATACTTTCGGAGCGAAGCTCAGGGGCTGTCCCCGGCGATGGTGCCTTAACTCGGGAAAGCTCTATCTGAGCTGTTAAAAAAGATATTCTCAATCTCACTGACGTTAAAGAAAAAACTCGCATAGTTCGGTTTTCCAAAGATTATTTTTAAAATAAATTCTTATTTTAGAAGAAATTTTGTGATGCAAAAATTAAATATTTTAAAAAAACTTTTTTTTTAATGAAATTTGTGACGTAAAAAATTATTTGACTAATTGCACGTCTGTTTTTCAGATTCTGTTTGTAATATTTTGTGAAAAATTTTAAGGATGTCATCATCACTCTAAAATACCCCTTCCTAGACTCTCTTCCTCTCTTCTCAAAGACATAGCTGAACTTATTGTCATTCCCCTAACACACTTAATAAATGTATCTTTTGAAGAAGGGTACTTTCCAGCTGATCTCAAAACAGCTATAATGGTACCAATTTTTAAAAAGGGCGACACGTCCGATGTAAAAAATTATAGTGGTATTGCTCTTCTTTCCCCCTTTTCAAAAATCTTCGAAAAGGCATATTCATTGAGATTAACTTCATTTCTGGAAAAGCACAAGCTCCTTTCCCACAGACAATATGGTTTCTCTAAAGGTAAATCCACTCAGGATGCCCTTCTTTCTTTTTATCTAGAACTGTTGGATAAATTTAACTCTAAATTAAAGCCTGCTGGCATTTTCTATGATCTCTCACGTGCATTTGATACTATCAATCACTCTCTATATTAAATAAACTTTCCGATTATGGAGTTCGTGGTCCAGCTCTTCTTTGGTTGGAGACATACCTAACAGGAAGATATTAGTTTGTGCAAGTTAAAATGGACAGCCAAAACTATATTTCGAACAGAGCGTATGTTAATACAGGTGTTCCACAAGGGAGCGTACTAGGCCCCTTACTATTCATAATTTTTATCAATGACATATTAGAAGTATTTAGTCAATCCTTTATTACATTATTTGCTGATGACACCTCTGCAATTTTATCTGCCAACAACCAAGAATATTTAAAATATAATTCCAGCAAATGTGTTCTTGAAATGTCAACTTGGTGCCACAATAACGGGTTAGTATTAAATACTGCAAAGACAAATTTAATGTTATTTGCTCCCATTGGTACTAAGATAGATTATAGCTTACTCGTTAAAGCAAATAATAATGAGAACTTCAAAAATAACAATGACCTTAAATTTTTAGGGGTTTGGCTTCATTCCAACTTATCATGGAATAGCCACATTAATCACATCTCTAAAACATTAGCTTCTAATAATTTCTCCATAATTCAGTTACGAGATTCAGTAGGAATCAATACTTTGATTACTTATTATTACGCATATGTCTTTTCAGTTTTATCATATGGGCTATTGTGTTGGGGAAATAGTACAGGGATTTGTGAAATATTTATTCTGCAAAAGAGAATATTGCGCAGTATGTTCAGATTGCCATTTAATGCTTCGTGTCAACAATATTTCAAAGAAAAAAAAGAATAATGACCATCTACAGTATCTGTTTCAATGTGCTTTGTATGTGAAAAAAAATCTTACAGCGGTGTGGGGATATTAATCTTTACCAAACTCGTTCGGCTCGTAATATTTATGTACCTTCATATAATCTCACGCAGGTGAGTAAGGGACCTTTGATTACATCTATTAGAGTTTATAATCATCTTCCCAACCATCTTAAAACAATTCACACCCTCAATCAATTTAAAATTAATGTAAAAAATTTTTTATTAACTAACTGTTTTTATTCACTCTCTGAATTTTTCGATTATAATCCTAATAACAATTAGTCGTTATCAATTTTAATGTGTAATTTTCTCTTTTCTATGTAACAAAATTAGATGTTTTTTTTTTTTGTTATTCCTTTACACTGTTGTGTTATATTACATGTTACTGTTCATAATCCTTATTGTACGTATGTGTATATGTGTATATGTATGTGTATGTATGTGTGTGTATATTGCATGTATATATGTGTATACATAATATTGTTGCTTTTACACCTTGTGAAACTCTACTTTGACAATTCCGATACTTGTACAAGTCTATGGAAATAAATATTATTATTATTATTATTATTAGACAGCGATGGAGTGCGGCACCTTCAGAAGCAATCTGTTACTTATTAAAAATATCTACATCAGTCATATGTCATAGTACTTACCTATAATGTCAGTCAATTTGTACCTAGATTCGCCCTCGTCCTCTATAAGCACAGCTCTGACAGAACTATAAGCACTAACTTTGGCATAGTCTTCAGGAGTCAGGTATAAATATCTAAAGAAAATAATACGATTAACCATTTATAAGCTGTATCCTTTATTCACTCACCTAAATCCTCGATCAGGCTCCTTGTTGTCTTCCCACGCTATCCTGAATAGCGCTTTCACTTCCTCTGCTAGACCTATCCTGGCCCCGCTGTTAACTGCTAGGTAAATCCTTGGTATTTTCAATTTTCTCGCAATTTCACTCGCCATACCAAAGACCTAGGTATTTTTAAATCTATTACTGGCCCTAATAGAGTTTTGTTTATCTGCACAAATCACCTTACCTTGTCTTCCCTTGGCCCAAATGAACCAATCAAGTAGGTTATGTCATTGGCGATTACTATGATATCCCTCCCTTGAGGGTATTCAGGGGTGTACAAAGTCAGGCGCCAGGCTACCATGCCCACGTTATTTTCTCCTGGCACTCGTTTTTGCTCAATAAGCCTCGCCTCTGTCTCTGGATCGAGAATCAGCTCGACAAAGTCCATCAGTTTATCAGGGATACGAATTGCCTCTGTAAAATTTTGATTACATTTGAAATTTTGACACATTTTAGAATTCCAGAAATATTTAAAATTTCTTTAAACGTTTTAGTATTTCTAAAATAACTACAAAATATAAAAAGATAAACCCATATTTAGAAATACTAAATTTGCTATATTCTTTAAATTTTGCAAAATTCCTAATATTTAAAATGGCTGTAGATTTAATATAGTCTTTTAAAATTGCTGTAAATTTAAAATGACCGTAAATGTAACATCTAAGTGATGTTACAAGAATTTTCCTATACTTTGGATATTTTCCAAATTTCAGGATGTGTTAAAAATCGTGAAAATGTTTAAAATTCCTGTAAATTTTTAAAATATTTGAATTTTTCTAAAATTACTACATAATAGAAAAATATAAACCCCTTGAGAATTTCTGAAAATGCAATTTTAATATTTTTAGTTTACAGATTTCTGGAAATATGTAAAATAAAAACGTCTGTAATTTTAAAATGGCTGTAAAATAAAAACGTCTGTAATTTTAAAACGGCTGTAAATGTAAGCCCATTTAGTTTCTTAAATTTGTATATTTCGGATATATTCCAATTTCTGGAAATGTTCAAATGAAAATATTTCAAAATGTTGCAAATATTTTCAAAAATTATATCTTCTAGAATGTAAATCTACCCACCTGACAGTCTCTCCTGGCTATACTGCTTCCACTGCAGATCCACCATCTGTCGGAACATATCGGGAAAATCATACACATACGTAGTACCAACTGACTGCGCCTGGAACCTTTTTTGCTGCAAATAATCCTTAGGAATGTACGGAGTGGAAATAGGCAAACCATGCAGTGGCCCCTGTTTGGTTCCATAGGCTTGGAAGTTGATGATACCCGTCTCTGGATCAACAACCTCAGTGTACATGTTGATGTCCAGGTAATAACCACTGTCGTTGGCCAAACACAAACGGATGGTCGTGATGTTTGCGTTAGGGGCTGAACGGATTTTCAGCTTGAGTTCTGCTTGCAGGACGCGGAGCTTCCAGAGACGTGGCCCATACCTCATCACCATGCTGGTCACTGCTTCTTCGATCTAGAATGAAGTGTAGTAAAACAGCCGCATTATTTTTATTGTCTGAACATCGTCATTTTCCGAATAAAATAAAAATTCAGTTGGGTTCAGATCAGGTTAGTATGGCTGGTTAGATAAAAATAGTCAATATGGTTTAATTCAGGCAAGTTTGGGTTATACAGATTTCAACATTATTTATGATAAATTTGGATTCAGGTTGGTAAAAAAATTCAATAAGGCTCAGATCAGGTCAATTTGGGTGGGACAGACTGAAATTGTCACTAATGTTGACATGGTTCCGTGGTAACTTTTTATTACACTGTGTTATCAAAACAACTTACTTTGGCAGGATCCATGATGACCATCGGTATGAAGTTAAGGAAAATGTGGTTACAGTCCGTCCTCTTGGAATGAGGATGTGAAAACGCAACCTCTAATTCATCCATTGCTTCTAGCAGTACCCGTTCTCCTTCGTTTTGTAGATATTCGAAAGATGCTTCTTTTGTTATTAAATCGGAATGGCGAATTATAGTACGGATGAAGAAACGGTAATCGGTCACTTCCTTGCCTCCGGCTACCTTTGCTTTTCCCAGGTACAAGTGCATCTTTTGATTGGATGTCGGTAAGGCCTCCAGATTGTACGACCTCATTCTGTTGATCTCCAACTGGAAGGCGCATGCTGGCTCCAAGTGACGATAAATCTTGTCTTCGGTAAAACCGTCTCTAGCACGATACGTGAAGAACTTGGGGAACTGCTTATGCTTCAAGGCTGTGAACGTTATACGACGGATCTTACGAGTCAGTAGTTCCTCCTTATGCCTGGCACAGAAATTGCTGAATATTTTACTCATGGTGGAGTCGTCTTTGTCACCGTTGTCTTTAAGACCGACGTGTAGGATATGGATTGGTTCTTGGATGACGTGTTCGTCCATGCTAGATCTATCAAAAAACAAAATAAAACAAATTTTATGGAGTTTTTTTGAACCTCACCTTCGAACTTCCAAAGACAAACTAACGTTTATAGAAGTACTGTTTCCCCTAGATTCCGAACCGCTCTCTACGGCGTTCAAATCTTTGGCGGAGATGGCTGCTGGGCTAGAGAAATCTTCCATTAAGTCAAAAATCTCATCAGAGTACTGCTCGAATTGTTGGAAGCTATCGAATGCGGCCATACAGCCTGTCCTTTGGAATGTGTCAACGATTTTTGGATGTTCCAAAGTAGGTTCTAAAAGAAATCGAATTGTTTAATGCTGCTCCATGCAAAAGAAAATAGTTACACACTTACCGGTATTTTCTAATTCCAGGTTATCCAACTTGATCAGCCTGTTAGGGTGCGAAGGGGGTAACATAAATATAAAATGTACCACTGGAACTTCCCCGCTTAGCTCCAAGTGCTGCAGACACGTGATATCATAACTAGTGTATGCCCTCCTGACATACACCTCCAACGCTGCATTACAAACCGCCCTGTTTGTATGGTAAAAGAAGTCATGGAGTATATCGAAAATCGACGTCTCTGAAACGATAAGCTTTTGCAAATTCTCTGGGTGGAATTCGTGCCCGTACATATCGACAGCAGACAAGAAAATGCTCTCCATCTGGTTGTGTCTCAATTCGTATGCCGGTTGGTGTGCGGCAATCAAAACTTGCCTCGCTCTCAAGGCTACACGGGAATGCTCACTGCGATTAAGTGAGGTAAGTTCGGTTAAGCAGTTGGCCAACTCGTCAGTCAAACCAGGTTCGTTGCTCCAAAGATGATCGATAAGCATCGTCACAAGGAGGTTCTTCTTAGCAACTTGACTGTGGGAGAAAATGGTTGCTGTTACAGCTTCCATGTCTTCTTTATGCTTATCGCGAAGCAGGGAGACACATTTATCATAGGAACCTGTGAATCAAAAGTTGGTCATAAGGGGAATGCCACAGGGAGGCGTCTTGGTCCTATGATGTAACGGATCCAAAATAAATGCTTACCTTGTAGAAATTGACTCTCAACCTCGTAGTACTGTCTTAGCATTTCCTGAACGGCGTGTTTCATTCTTCCTCGAATTCCGTTTCTATATCTAATGAAAAAAATCATAATTTAAACAATAATACACTATAGATTATTTCACATCTATTTGTAACATAAAAAGCTCTCTTATCTCGCCGACTAGAGACGCCGCCGATGTAACACAAGCTTGCTAATTAAGCTAAGCAGGACCGTACTTATAGGTTTATCTTTAAATTGTAAATAAAATAAAATAATATTAGAACTTCAGAAAAATACACGTTATTTAAATATGGTCTTTTGTCTGTGACTCATTTGCTCAATTTGGCCAATAATAATTTTAATTTGCAAATTATTACCTAGCAAAGACCATGGGGAGGTAGGGTGGGGTTATGTCTGGGTTTAATAATATAAGCATAGCATATAAATAGGTTACGAAAAAACTTTAATAATAAATATATAGCAAATAGAATAGGACCGAGAATAGTTCCTTGTGGAACACCATGTTGTGTCTCAAGTTTCTCCGATATCGTGCCTTTATATTTGACTCTTTGTGATCTGTTACTTCAGTAATTTTTAAACCACTCTAAAACATTATTCCTTAATCCTATTTCAGTCAGCTTAGAAATTTATAATTCTCTATTTATAGTTTCAAATGTTTTTTTTTTAAGTCAAGAAATATAACTAAAATTACTTAATTATCCCCCAAACACTTAATCCACTTAATACACTGAACTGAACTCTTTAAGTAATATTCAGATTGAGGACAAACTTAGCATTGTAAATGTATTCAATAACAGAATCATGTAAAAATAATAAAACAGAAATAGCAAGTGTAAAAAGTATAAAGAAATAAATTCAAGATAACAATTTAATTCTTTGCAAAGCTGACAAATGTAACACAATAACAATTTAAACGGAAAATGAATATAACACAAAAATATTTTCAATTTTATACACAAATGAAATAATAAAATTAAATCATGACCCAACTAATAAGTATCAAGCAAACACGTTAGAAACCATAAAACAATGTGCATCAAATTATCCCACCAGATCAAATATATAAATTCAAAATAATGAATTCCTCACCGCCATTATTTTATGGACTTCCTACAATTCATAAAGAAAATATACCCATTAGACCAATCGTATCCGACGTAAACGCCCCATCTTTTAAACTTTGCAAGGAATTAAATATCTTATTGCCTTCCCTCACAAGCTTCAAATCTAAGTATTCTATTAAAAATTCTTTTCAATTTATAGAAAAAGTAAAAAATCCCACAGTTCCTAGTAACACAAGATTAGTTTCTTTCGACGTTAAAAGTCTTTTTACATCAATCACGTTGCAGACATTATTTAAAATGATAGACAAACTTATAAATAACTCCAATATTGACAGTGACATTAAAAACCAACTATATTTAATGATTAAAAATTGTACTAACCAAAATTATTTTAAATTTAACGGGGAAATTTATAAATTATTAGACGGATTACCAGTGGGTTCACCCATATCTCTCTTACTAGCTGAAATTTTTATGTTCGATTTTGAAAATGTATTCTTTAATACAAAAAACGTTTTAGTTGAAAACATATTTTTCTGGATGTAGATGATGTGTTTTGCATTTGGAAAGGTACGGAAAAGCAGTTAAATAAATTCTTAGGTCTTCTAAATTCACTTAATCAGAAAATTCAGTTCGCATTAGAAATGGAAAATGACGAGGGTTTAAACTTTTTAGACATTAATATAAAAAATATCAATAATAGCTTAGAGTTTGACATTTATCGTAAACCTACTTGCACAGATGCAATAATTCATAGTAAATCTAAACAATCATTGCAAATAAAAATGGCACCATTCCACAGCTACATACATCGTCTATTAACATTTCCATTAAGCGAAGAATTTTAAAAAAGAAGTTAACGTGATCAAAGAAATTGCGAAAAACAATGGCTATAAAGAAAACCGAATAGATAAACTAATAAAAAACAAACAAAAGAAAACTTTACGTAAAGAGTTTTATGCGCTTCTTCTCAGGAATGCAATAAGGGATATAAATGTATTAATTATAGGCCTAAGATCAGCAGTAGAGTTAGTAATAAACTGAATAAACTGGGATATAGAACAATTTCAGTAAATAAAAATAATTTAGGTAAAATGTTAATTAATAATAAAGACAAAACTGAAAAACTACAAAAAACAGGAGTATACGAGTTAAAATGTAGTGACTGTGATACTATATACATTGGACAAACTGGACGAAATGTGAAAAAGCGATTCGAGGAACACAGGAAATCTATTGTAAACAATGTACATAGTACGGGCATGTCAACACATTTTATAGAAAACAGTCATTTTATAGATTTAAATAATGTCAAATTACTCCATTCGGAAAAGAAAGGAAAGAAACTTGATCTATTCGAACAATTAGAAATAAGTAAAGCTGTTAAAAATAATAAAAATTTAATGAATGAACAACAAATTTTTACCGGCCACTATATTTTAAACAAAATAATTTAGATTTAAAAAATAAAGTAATATTTAACTTATAAAAACATATTTTACAAAGGTTTTATAGTAGGTACCAGATGTGGTTATATAAGTAATGGACACAAATTTTACTGTTCAGTATTCCCTGTATTCTTGACAAAGGCCTAAAAGCCGAAACACGTGTTGCTTCTAATAAAATATTTTTGAAACATTAAAAAGCAAATTTCTTTCATATATTTAAAATAATCCACTTATCACATATATTTACAATAGCCGACTCACACGAATGATTTTTGTGTAAACCAGACTGGTTCTCCACTATTACATCATTTACATTACAGAAATTTATGAGTTAATCTTTAACC
This sequence comes from Rhamnusium bicolor, assembly GCA_029963845.1. NCBI lineage: Eukaryota > Metazoa > Arthropoda > Insecta > Coleoptera > Cerambycidae > Rhamnusium > Rhamnusium bicolor. The sequence goes on along the minus strand of JANEYF010000872.1, from coordinate 97,638 downwards.
GCAACTTCTAAGATTTTTTTCAAATATGGTCACTGTGTTTATGTGTCTATGGTCTTCACATTTTGTCGAGTTTGATATCTTTAGCACTGGAATCACATAAGGTTTCCATTTGTCAGGAAAAATAGCATATTACAAAGAAGCATTTACTATTTCCAGTAATCGGTCTCCTATTACTTCAAACGCATCTTTAATGACTTTAGTAGAGATCATGTATTCAGTATCCGTAGTCTCCTTTAGCGAAAAAAATTATTTCTCTTAATTTTTTCATTGTTAACATTTCAAAGTTTCCAAAGGTATTACTATTCTCTACATAATCAATACTGTAATTTCTTTTTTTTTTAAGACTAACGGATCTCACTATATGGTCTATACTATTGATAAAATACAGATTACATTTTTCGGTGATAATACTCTCCTCGACTTCTAATTTATCGTCAAAAGTTATGTTATCACATATTTTCTCGCATTTCTCGTAAGTTATTTCCATAGTTCAGTTCCTTTTTGCGTTTTTATAAAATTCTTCCTTACTTTCTCTTATCTTACTTGTAACTAAATTTCTCATTTCTTTATATTCACCCCAGTCCTCATCATTATTGGTTGTTACAGCTTTTTTGTAAAGTTCATTTTTCATATTAACATGTCTATCCATCCATTTTCATACCTCTCTTTGTAAAATTTTATTCCTTAATCGGTGCAATTTCGTTTATTTTATTTACAACATCTACAACTAATCTGTCAGACATTATATTTACATCTGATATACTTCTGTTCCACTGAGTTTCCCTTATTTTGTTTTGAAATACCTCTGTATTATAATTTTCCTTCATTCTAATTTATTTTCCTTTACATTTTATATTAGATAAATTTATATTTTATATTAGATAAATTTCAAGTTCTAAATAAACGCAATATATTTATTATAACAAATTTATATGAATTCATCATATTCTTATAATTTTTAAAGACAACACCACCAACTTTATACAAATAACCTTAAAAATAATATAGAGAAAATCTGGACATTGGTTCCGACCACTCAGCAATAGAAATATCACTAAATCTGAATAGGAAAATTGAGGACCAAGATGAAAAAATAATTAACTACAATAAATGTAATATGGAAGAGGTAAACAAGATTATAACAAAATACATCGAAGATATGCAGCATGTACCAATGGACAAGGACACAATCAATTTAATGAAAAGCTGATGACAACTATCATGAAGAATACACCCAAAGAACAAGTAAGATATTACACGTATATGGTGGTAATATATCATTAGAATGATAAAAATAAAAGGAAAATGTACAGAGACTATTTAAGAAATCCAAGTGAAGATTACAACAGACATATCAACAACTACAACACGGGCATTCAAAAACTTATAAGGCAATACAAAGAAAACAATTGGATGAAAAGATGTGATAAAATAAACAAGAATCAAGGGAAAAACTACTGGCAACAAATCAAAAGACTTACTCAATACAAACCACACCAGAAACTACCTGTCCTAGAGAAAAATAACAAAACCTATAACTCTGACCCAGAAAAAGTACAATTATTTGCAGAACATTATAATGAAACCTACATGGAAAACAACAATCCTAAATTTGATGATGCTCAGTATGAAGATGTCAACAACTGGCACGAAACATATTTCACTGAACACCCAGTACCAGACACAAAAGAGATAGATGAAGAAACCTATTTTGAAATACTCCATAAAGGTAAAAACACAGCACCGGGATACAATAATATCACGAAAAACATAATAAGAAAACTCAAGTATGAAATACACTTATACATTAAAAGAACATATGAATACTGTCTCAATCACTGTTATTTTCCTCCAGAATGGAAACACTGAATTTTAATCACTATTCCCAAGCCCAACACCGACCACAGAAATGTTATCAACTATCGTCCCATTATGTTACTTTCTGTTATGGGAAAGAACTTTGAAAAAATCATCGGCGATATTACAGAACAAAGTAGGACATATTATACCAACGTATCAGTTCAGCTTCCGAGAAAAGTGCTCCACTGTACACCCCTTAACAATCATCGCATCTAACATACAGACAGCAAAACTTAGTGGTCAATGTAATGCTGCCATCTTTCTTGACATCCATAAAGCTTTTGACAGTGTCTGGCATCGTGGCATTTTATACAAACTTATGATAACCAACTGTCCCAGATATCTGCTTTTTCTCCTCAAAGACTACTTATGTGGAAGAACTGTTCAAGTTAAAATTAATGACTATTTATCACAAAATATTACAATCCACCAAGGTGTTCCACAAGGCTCTCCACTCTCGCCCTTGCTCTACAATATATATTGTTATGATACATATAACTTTAATTCAGAACCAGAATATTTAAACCTGAATTTGTATATTCTCCAATATGTCGATGATACCGTACTCGTAAGCCGTAACAAGAACATCTACAAGACAGCAGAGGCACTTCAGCAACTGATGAACAGAACATTAACGTGGTTCAACAAATGGCGAATGAAACCAAATCCCCTAAAATCTCAATACATCGTGTTTAACCATAATATATCCCCAAACACTCCAACAATAACTGTTGACAATAGCACAATATATTGTCAACCGGCAGTAAAATATCTTAGAGTCACAATAGACAATAAGCTTAATTTTAACAAACATGTCAAACTAATTAAGAAGAAGTGCATTGCAAGAAGCAGACACTTCCGCAGCCTAACATGTAAAAACCAAGGAATCAACAAAAAAACTGCTGCCCATATTTATAGTACAATCTGCCGTCCATTATTAGAATATAGCCACCCACTATACTTTAATACAAGAACAGCAGTCATAAAAAGCCTAGAAATAGCAGAAACATCAACATTGTGATCCATTACCAAAATCAGACACCCCAGAAATCCTCTCCATAATCCTCCCAACAACCTAATCAACCAAAGATTACAATCCCTAACCACAAAATTTGCTAAGGAAATAAATAACATAGAAATAATACAACCCCTTTGCAAAACAAGAGAACAAGAATTACCTAGCAGAAGAAAATTTCCAGAGCTAACCCTATGGGAACATATCACCGCATTGAATAATATACAACGAAACAAATCTGTTTTTTTTTATATAACATATTTATACTGTAATGAAATGAAATGGTATGTAAATTATTTTAAACAGTTGTAACAGATTGAAGGACCTCGGTCAATGGCCTTTTGGTGAAACCAATGAAATACTTTTACTATTATTATTATTTTAAAGATACAATACAATAATTTAAACGTGCCCGACAACACAAGTGAGTTTCATTATTAGGTATCATACGTTTTACTCAGGTGGCGGTTTTATATATCGGCAACACCGAATAGTCCCGGGATATGTCACAATTAAAAGCAATTAAACCAGGGTCGGACGTTTTGGGATAAAGTGGAGTAAATCAAAAGTAATAAATTAGAAGAAATGCAATTACTGATTAATAGGGCTCTACTTTTGATTTTTTGTGTTAAAATGACTTAATTAAGAAAAATTTATAGAAGCATCATGATTTGTTAAATGAAGTTACATTTATACTGCCTATATTAAATTGCTGTATAAAAATTACATTGCCCCGATCTCCTATTATGCTAATAGGGAACTTGCCTATAATTTTAAAAATAATAATAATACTAAAAAACATAGCGTAACGTTGTAATAAAACGTGTACTTCACAAAAAAATAAAATTTCTAATTCCACGCGATCAGTATGAAGGATCTAAACAGCGATAAAATAGAAGTGGCCCGAAACGAGCTACTATTGACTGTGACGTCACACCATACCATATTCGGTAGTCGTCGCGCCGCCGGGAAGCAATACAATCAGATGTTTACCAATTCCAATTCAAATTTAAAATCTTTATTCACAATTAAGTAGATTATTTACAACTTGTATGGGGTACAGAGTAAGATTTATATTAATATATACATATCTGTATACAGAAAAAAGAAAACTAAAAATCAATTCATTCATAAAATACTTAAAAATAATAATACAAACAAATTAACAAAGTATGACATTCTATATAAACACATGTACAATATGGTGTTATTAGACTGTGGTTGATTTGTTAGTGACTGTTCTGATATAAATATATAATTGTGTTTTATAGTACCTACCACTTATTGTAGTTGTACAGATATTTTAAAATGACTGATCAAGGTTTTTCTAAGGGCCAATCTGATAATTTTCCTAAAGTGGATATGTTTATGGTGGCATCTTTTATACAAAATCGTGAAAGTTTTTCCCTTGGAGAGGTCCGCGGGGTCAACGCAGAGAAGTATGTATTTTTTTAGCTTTTAGTAATAATTTATAAACATAAAATAGTTATGACTTGATCACGGAATAAAAAGAAATAACTACAAAGTGCTTAGTCGCAACTAAGCATTTTTAGCAGACTTAGTCTTATGTTTGAAAGAATTTAGGGTAATTCTTTACAACAGCCACTTCTATATTTTTCGTGTTTTTTTTTTTGTACACACGCGTAAAGTGTCTCCATAGAAGACATTTGCTGCAAAGGAAATGTTACGCAAATGTATAATTACCTACCGTAGGTATTTTCGTACTATGTTTTGGGGAAAGGGAAATAAGTGATTGTGTCGTGTTATCATTCACATAATAGATAAATGTAAGATTTGAATAGAATAAATTAAAGGGCAAGGGAAAGGTATTTGCAATATACTATATATACTAGAGGTAAACATTTTACTCTTCGCAGACAGTAGTGTTATAGAACTTTTATATAATTGTTGCACATTCTGTAGGATACTCTTCGCAGTTTTTTGAAAAGAATCTTGTGTTTGTCTTATAAACTTCATTCTTACAATACCTAATGTATTGACTACATATTTAATTTTCTCTCCGATGGTGCCGACTGTATTGGCGAAACGCGTGGCAGTATATTTTATAGTATAAACTAAGATTCATTCTTACAATACCTAATATATTGATCACATATTTAATTTTCAATTTTTTTTTCATCTCCCGTTGATGCCGACTGCGTAGGCGAAATTTGTGGTAGTATATTTTACAGGATTTTGGTCTATAGAAAATTACTTCAATTTTAGTAGCACATTGAAAATTGCAACCCTCTGTAGATTCATATTTTTAAATAAAATGTCCTATAACTTTTTTATTTACTATTTGATTTTTTTCAAAAACGATGGATTTCTTCCTCTAGCTAACACTAACTTATATCCCAAATTTCAATTCGATCGGACTTTTCTTTCTTTAGTTATTGTGCTTACAAGAAACGTGACGGACGGACAGATGAACACTGACATTTTGAAAGTTGTTCAGAACTCGATGACGAACGAAATGATTTTTTCTCTGCGAGCGATATTAACGATTTTAGAAATGTCCCGATCAAATGCAATATACTCTTCGTAATCGTATTTGCGAAGAGTATAATAATAAATAGCTGTTTACTTTCGCACCAGGATACCTTTACTTAGTATCACTAAATTACATTCTATCTACTAATCTTATTTTCTAACATTGTATACACATTCTTTCTTTAATCCTACCCTAATTACAATTCAATAATTCGGAAATCGGAATATTTTATTGCCCGCCTGCGAAAAACTAGTAGATACACATATAGTATTTAATAATGTACTTACATTAAAATGATCTTCACACACATGTAGAGACCTATTGCAATATTTAAAATAAGGAGTTTTTGTTTCCATTTTAAGTATACACTTAAAATTTATGGCGATGCTGGTATTTTTACGGCTGAAATCAAGCGGTCGAGTGCTGGAATCTCCGTCGTCGCTTGTAAATTGTATGGTGTGATGTCACGACTACTCCCGCGCTTTTGAACCTGTTTGAAACGGTTCGCTCGCGCGCGAAACTTTAATAATTTATAACAAATTTATTATTGGGAATTAAGGCGTCATATTTTGCATATCTTATTTTTTAGTATTGTAGAACATTTTAATGAATAAAAAAAAAAAAATGTGCAAGTTCCCTATTGTCGGCATGCCTTAAGGTTTTTTATGTTACAAACAGATGTGAAATAAACTATACGTTTTTGTTCAGTTTTAAAATTACCTCTGCACCAGCTGCACGATTCCCTCCGTAGCCAAAAAGAACGCGTCTCGTTCCGACCTCTTGTGCATACTAGCGGCATGAGTGTCGATTACACTAGCAATCTGAAAATGAAAAAGGTTGATTATTTAAGTTAAAAAAAAAAACTAATATGTAAAATAGTACCTGCTGACTTGGGAACTGCGCCAGCACAGATGTTATGTTCCTTTCATACAACGCCATCAACTTTCGTATTTTCTTCTCAACGCCTGCAGGTATACGGCCAGAAATAGAAGCCATCACTTCCTGCAGCTCAAGAAGCGGAAGGCTCGGGTCTCTCAGAGAAGACATGAACTTTTCGATCACTTCACGGAGTCGTGGGGCATTATATGGATCGGGCAGACAGTAACCTGCCAAAGTATTTTCCAAAGCCGCTCGGTAACTGTTGTGAATGTGATTGAGTTTCTCAGGGATGAACGGTTGAGACACGTCAAGCTCTGGGAACGGTCCCTTGTACAAAACGGCCTTCGTGACTAGAGACGGGTCGTCTAATTCTAAAGTTGCTATGATGGAGCCAGCGTCTAAGACAGCCCCCGCTCGTTTGACGTAAGTTAATGTACCGGTCTCGTTGGCAGTGAGCGTCATGACCATTTTCATAACCTACAAAATTAGGCAGTCAAATTTATACGTACATTTTTTTTTCTCCGTACCTCAATTTCAGCGAACGCCTGACCTTTGTTGACGTGGCCGCCATCATCTACTATGTATCCAATAAGTTTCCCAGCGGAGGGTGATCGAAAAATAGTCGGGTCGTTCTCCTTTTCAAAAACGCAGGTTTGATTGCCGATTACGATACGATAACGGTCCACCTCCTCCTTCATGTACGTGGTGAATGAAGCGCCATCTACAGAGAGCAATATACCTCCATCGCTGAGCATATGGACCTCGATTTCTTTGAACGACCCATTCATTTGCAAGAAGTAAGTGTTCGGACCGCTTTTGGTGGCTTGCACTTTGTATTTGTTCCTGGAAAATAAAGAAACATATACTGTCTGACGCGCCTCTAAATTGGCAAAAATCTCACCCGTCGTTTATCAGTTCCACATCTACGACGTTTGTGAGCGTGTTGGAGCCTTGGATTTGGCCCCTTTCTAGGGAGGTCTGGAATTCCTGGAAGGCAGTCATGACTGATTTATCGGCGATGTGCAAGGCCCCACAAATGACCCCCAGCATAATGTCGGGCTTTTCCGACTGCATACGTTCCGAAATTAGTAGGTCCAGCCAGGCAGTGTCGATGGTGTTTTCTTGGAAACTCTTCGTTTCTAGAAGCGTGATCAGGTACTCGACAGTAGTTCTAAAGTCACCTCGGATGGACAACTCCTTCAAGGCAATAACGAGATTCTCCCTGGCCTGCAAACGAGTTTCGCCCCACGAGAAACAGTGGCCGAATTGCGAGTCGGCGAATTCGTGTAGACCCCCGGACGCCGCTACGGAGAAGTAGCCCCAAACGTTCTTCGACGAACGGAAATTCAGCTCTTGAACAGTACCGGAGCTCGGTTTGAAACCTGCAAAATGCCAACAAAATAATATTAATAATAAATAACGACAAAAGTGATGTTTTAGCGCATACCCTCGTCAGGATTCTCTGAGGTTATCCTAGCGGCGATGACGTGACCCCAGGGCTGCGGCTTGTGCCTCGGTTGGTCAAAATCTATTTCAGTTGTGCCCCAAGGCGATTCACCATACAGCAGTCTGATGTCCTTAATATAGTGCAGAGGAAGACCCATGGCGATCTATAAACAGTTCTGTTATAAAAAAAAATGGATTGAAAAAGAAAAACATTACCTGAAGTTGGGCGGCAGGCAAATTGACGTCAGATACCATTTCGGTGCACGGATGCTCTACTTGCAGACGCGGGTTGAGTTCCAAGAAGTAATATTGTCCTGAGGGGTCATACAGATATTCTACGGTACCTGCTGAGACGTAGCCCACCATTTTCGCCAGACGAACAGCAGCCTAGATCGACAAAGAAACACTTGCTTTGTAAATAAAAATGTACTACTTGGCTCTCAAAATATAACCATTTACGAGGTGTGTCTAATAATTTTTTTTATTAATCAATATTATTTCCGTCAAAGTAGTTCAAAAAATTCATAGCACAACTTGAACTAAGTACTTCTTCATAGACTTTACAGCCCGAAAAACTATTACATTATCTGTGGGGATATAAACTTAGACTTTCTCCAAACTAGTTCAGAAACAAACTAAATCAAGTTGTGGATAAATTTACACGAGTTACAATGAAAAGCAGTACCATAATAGATCTGATTATTACAAACAATAAACATTTAGCGTTCGAAGTACATACTACTCCAAAAATCACTGATCATTCTATTATTACAATAAATGCATCTAATGTAAGTAAACCAAATGCATCTATGAAAAGAATAAGAAATTAGCAACACATGAATGAGATCCAGTTCCAGTTAGATCTAAGAGGGGAAGACTGGCTCCCAGACAGTACAGACACAAAAAAATGCCAATAAACTAACACAAACAGTAATTAAGACACTAAACAGTAATACCCCTGAAAAAGATATATATACAGTGTGACCCACTTTAAATGGAAACATCCCTGTAAAAAATGTGTTTATTATTTGATTTTAACGGGACTTGTTTGTCTCTTTCCAAACTATATTCGTGTTTAGGTAGTAGGACACTACAGGGCCACATCCTTCTTACTAGTGTAGCGTTCTGAGACAGCACCTGTAGTTTAGCGGTCTGGTAAAATTTATATGTTTTCTGGTATTATCGTGTAATTTTATGATCATCATTATTTAAAAAGTTGCTATATGATTTAACGTGCCTTTGAGGTAATTTTCATAATAATATTGTACCGTATTTATCTTAATTTACGCCTTGGCCTTGGGTGATCAGTTCACCTTAGTTGTTCTTTGGAACAGCCATCATTAATATTGATTAGTATCGATCTATCGTGCCTTGTTGGCAATTTATCTAATATTCCTCTGATATTGTAATAATTTCGTGTGCTACTTTAAACTAACTTTCGGTTATTGTAAATTTTAGATTTACCCGGCAACGAATGTCGCCATTTTTGTATCGTAGTTAGTTGTTTTCTATCTTTGTCTGTTGATGTTTTAGGTCACTTGGCTATGTTGGTAGCTCTGTGAAAAGTGGTGACTAGTGACATTTTGAGATTGGTACCCCTTTTTGGACTAAACGTATTTGTTTATAACCTTTGTGAGAATTACCTAATGTGGTGCAGTTGTTTTGTGGTGGATCATTTTATACCAGTGCATATATTTACCAACCAGACCTCAGTAACGTAAGGTTTTTCTAAATTTAAAATATCGAGTGCTTACTTGAACGTTCACTTAGTATTTAGTCAGGAACGCTGCTCTAGTGGAGCCTTGTCTAGTTCTCTGGCAAAGATACCTGCCTACTTATCTGGCAACTGATTAACTTTTGACTTTCTGCAGTAAACAAATAGTCAAGCTATATATCTATTTAACTTTACATTACCTTTAATTTGAAAATTATCGTATTGTTTTATATTTAGCAAATATTTATTTACGTTATCTTTCTAGTTGTCTGTCTGCATACAGACATTCTAAATTCTATTTTCTTGAAGATTGCCTTCTTTTAATAAAAAATATCTTAACATATAGGGAATACCTATTTCACTTTGTTTATTATCATAGTTTATTTGCTGAACTAGTATTTTTTCTATTTAACGTAACCATTATTGATACTTAAGTTAGTTGAGGTCTTCAACTTCCTAAAATATTGTGGGATACCAATCCTAGCTTGTTTAGTTTGCAATTTACTCTGTAAATTTGTGTTCTCTCATATTTTGTCTACGTAGCTAGACAATTCAACCGTCACAGCTTTTAACTTTGTTTTGCCTATAATACTGATCTCATAAAAACTCTCCTCTTTTTATGTAAATACCTGGACCAAGAGAAGAGGATAACTGGTGGATCGAACTAATCATTATATACTGGGTGGAGCAGGAAAATGATATTTTATACAACTGGCATTTCTTCTCAAGGATAACTGCAGCACTGACAGTGGTGAATCAAACTGACACCGAACCCATTAAGAGCTTAGCCGTTGGTGGATTCTTCGCTGGACTAACCCATTTGAAGTTACTTAAGATCTTCGTCCCCAGTGAACATTTATATTTGGCCAGAAGAATTTTTGTAAGAGATCAATCACCTTTTTTTTGTTTATTTCTTGGTCTTCAAACAAAAGTAGTTTTTTTTTTTAACTAAACGAGGCCATGTAAATATTGTACATTTTTCATACCAATCTTTATTATACTTTTTATTAAATAATATCTTTTTATTCGACTTCCTTCCCAACAGAATTCAAGTACATTCAGTTCCAAAAAAAGTGACGCACTTGATTTTTGACCTAACTTTTTTCCTTTTTTTTTAAACAAACCAGTGGATCGATTTTTAATTTTTTTTTATTTGTTGGTAGGTAATTCCTTTGTCTTTCAAAAAAAAATAAATAAATAAAGAGGTGGAAATTTTTTCAAAGCCTCCTGGATGGTAGTGGAAAAACTCGAACCATGTTTTTTTTCTTAATTTTTGACTCACCCTATGTGTTAATCAAGTAATGGTATAGAAAGTGCTTACACTCTGTATGAAAAACGCTTCTTTTTACGAGCATTTTGTTTTTTTATTCATTGATTTAACTCTAAAATTGTCCGAATTACAGCTCTTTTGCTGAAACCTTGCGTATATCCCACAAATTTAGTTCGTTGTAGGATCACATTGCCTTTAAAAAAACAATTGCCGTTGTGTCATTAATTAAGTTTCATTAAAAAACCTACCAACAAATAAAAAAAAATTAAAAATCGACTCACTGGTTTTTAAAAAAAAAAGGGAAAAAAGTTAGGTCAAAAATCAAGTGCGTCACTTTTTTTTGGAACTGAGTGTATTAACGTTATCTTTACCTTTTAAAGTAAACTTTTATTATTTGGTACTTGCAAAAGTCCTAGTGCCCAGCCTAGATTTTCGTAAGAACTCAAATCAATTTAAGCCCTTATTCACGACCTGCTAACAGAGCTACTGGTCGCTAAGTACAACCCCCAGCTAATTGTGTTATGCCAGCAATTGGACGGGGATGTTGCAGTGTCTATTTTCAGTGTATGGCAAATTACTTATTTCTTAATTTTAATACTTGAAAATGTAATGGCATTAGCCATTAAATCTATCAGGTTAATTTATCTTTTATTTCATTTATTTTTCATGGACTGCTTTAAGTTTTCTCAAAAAATTATATAAAAGTAATTGTAATACTGCCTATATTAATTTTGTTACAAATCTGTCAATATTTTTTGCATGAAATTTGGGATTTACCCATTTGAAAGGTTACCGAATCCTGTGGTGTAGTTAAAATTTCAATAAAAAATTTGCTAATCAAATTTGTTCATTTTTGACATCATAATCATAATAGGCCTTGAAAATTGAACCTAATCTCTAAATTTTTGTCAGAAGGTAAAGGCTTTGATCGTTTATCTTTTAAAAAAATCCGTTAAAATCGGATAATAAACATATTTTTTTACAGGGATATTTCCATTCAAAGTGGGTCACACTGTATATATAATAAACTAGAAAAAAAAGTCTATAACAGGAAATTATTTTCGAATACACAGAATATCTGGATATCTAGTAACAAATGTACTACAAGTTCTTTATATTACTTTATCACATTCTTCTTAAATAATAAACAAATTCAAAAAGTCTTTGTGGGTGTAACTTAAACGCGGTGTCATTTTTTGACATAAGAGAATGACTGACATTACTGATTGTTTCTAAATGGCTAATTTGATAAAATTTTTACTAAAAATTCTTGAATTTCTAAGAACATCTGTAACGAAATTGCAAGCTATTTCATTCCAGTTTGTTGTGTTCCGCGAGGAATTAAGTTTCTGCTAGTCTAGTCCAGATGGCACCACTGATTTCTACTAGAACAGTTGGCGTTGCAGATTTTTGCACTAAATATCTATCTATCTTTATTGCTTATACTCTACTCTCAAATGTCTGTCTCTTTCCAAACTATAACCGAGTTTAGGTGGGAGGACAGAACGAAGCTTCCTTCTTCTTACTAGTGCAGTGTTCAGATTGAAACCATCTCTAATTCTGCGGTCTGGTAAAATTTATATGTTTTCTGGTATTATCTTGTGATTTTAGGCTAATCATTATTTAAAAAGTTGCTATATTGATTTAAAGTACCTTTGAGGTAATTTTCATAATAATATTGTACCGTAATTATCTTAATTTACGCCTTGGGCGAATTTGCTTTTCGGTGATCAGTTCACCTTGGTTGTTCTTTGGAACAGCCATCATTAATAATAATAATAATAATACCCATTTATTTGTGCATAAAAATTGTACATGCTATTGTAAATAATAGTAACTTTTATACATAAGTATACAAATTAAAGAAGAGCAGTAATCACAATAAAATTAATAATACTTATATTTACTTAAAGCAAGGACTAATTATCAATACAATCAAATGATAAACAGGAAAAAGATATCCTCACAGAAGCTTACGCCTGTGCATGAGGAAGATACATGAGGAATGATTGTTGAATAAGAAATATAAATATAACATATAAATAAAAGAGAAATATAACCTATAATAAGGTATAATATACACATACATACACACACACGCAAATGCACACGCACACACATATACATACATACACATACATACATACATACATACATACATACACACATACATACATACACACATACATACATACATACACATACCCACATGTACACACCTATATACATATATCTAAACTACTACTAACACATAATATAAATAAAATATAATACACGTGACTAATCTAAAATAGGAAATACAAGACATTGAAAATAATTTGTGTCTACGTCTGTGTTAAATGATCACAGGATGCACTTTTATTTTATTATTAGCCAATCAAGTTGTGGATTTCTGTTTTAGGTAAGTTTTTTATGTACAGTTTTAGATTCTTTTTGAAAGAGTATATTGTTTTTTCTGTTTGTAAGCCCTCTGGTAATGAGCTGAAGAATTTTGGACTTAAATACTGATAACACCTTTGACCTACTGCTTTATACATTAAAGGACTAATAAATTTATGATATTGCCTGGTGGAATATCCATGAGTGAGTGTGAGCAATTTATGTTTTTCAGAATATTGCCTAATATTGACATTTTTATAAAATAGCTGCCTAATATCATATATTTCGGTTTCAGCATATAATAGTTCACTTGGATATGTTGTTTCCTTGAGAAGAATTAGCCTTAGGAATTTTTTCTGCATTACTTCTAGAGGTTGTAGGTAGGTTTTGGATACTCCACCCCAACCTAGAATTCCATATGCCAGATGACTCTCGACTAGACTATAATAAATAATTTTTTTTTTGTTTCTGGTCTGTAAAATCTTTAATTTGCCTAAATTTATATAACACCGCACGCAATTTTTTTTAGGACGTAATCAATATGTAGGTTCCACCTTAAGTGATTGTCCAATATAATTCCTAAATATTTGATTTTATTTGCTGGCGATATATTAATTTCATTTTGAATTGTAATATATGGAAAACATGGTAGTGTAGATTTGTAACTTGAAAAAGGTAAGTAGGATGTTTTTTTAAAATTTATCGATAAGAGTTTATAATCAAACCATTCTTTAATATGTTCCAGATCTTGTTCTACATTATTTTTAATTTCAGCCCAATTACTGCCTTTAAAGAATATGGCTGTATCGTCTGCGAAGCTTATTATTTTGCCACTACTTTGGACAGAGAATAAACCGTCAATATATATGGTAAATAGAATGGGACCCAACACCGTTCCTTGTGGCACACCACAATCAATTACTTGATGTTTGCTTAGAGTTTCCTTTATCTTTACATGCTGTTTTCTATTAGTTAAATAACTTCTAAACAAATTTAGTGCACTATTTCTAATACCAATGTCCTCCATTGTCTCTAACAGTAATGAGTGACTAACGGTGTCGAAGGCCTTAGCGAGGTCTATAAACACACACAGCGACGGCTTACTGCTGTCCAAAGCTTCGTATATAAGAGATGTTAGGTTAAGTATGGCGTCCTGTGTAGATTTCCCTTCTTTAAAGCCAAATTGCATATCTGAAAGTATGTTATATTTATTTAGGTAGTTAGTGAGTCTTATTTTCAAAATTTTTTCAAATATTTTACTGAAATTTGTTATTAAGGATATAGGCCTATAATTTGTTACTTCAGTTTTATCGCCATTTTTATATATTGGTATAACTACTGAGATTTTAAAGCAAGAAGGGTATTGTCCAGCTTCAATTGACTTATTAATTATGTGCGCAAGAGGGGCTGCTATGTACTGCGATATTATTTTCAAGGTTTCTGACTTTATATTATCTATTCCAGGAGATTTGTTATTTTTTAATTGCTGGATTATGTTTATGATTTCATTTGGACATGTAGGTGCTAAGAATATTGAATTTTGTACTATATTTCTGGGTACATTATTGTTAACCTTTCTTTTTATTTTGTCTGCGAGTTTTTTACCCATATTAATATATGAAGAGTTAAACGTTTCACCAATTTCAATTGCGTCATGTATTAATATTGATTAGTATCAATTTATCGTGCCTAGTTGTTTTCTGTCTTTGCCTGTTGATGTTTTAGGTCACTTAGCTACGTTGGTAGCACTCTGAAAGTGGTGACTGGTGACATTTGGAGATTGGTACACCTGGTGGGACAAACCTATTTGTTTATAACCTTTGTGAAAATTATCTAACTTGGTGCATTTGTTTTGTGGTGGATTATTTTATACCAGTGCATATATTTATCAACCAGATCTCAGAAACGTAAGGTTTTTCTAAATTTAAAATATCGAATGCTTGAACGTGTCCTTAGTAGTTATTCAGGAACGCTACTTTAGTGGAACTTTGCCTAGTTCTCTGGCACTTGATTAACTTTTAATTATCTAAAGTAAACATATAGTCAAGTATATATCTTTATCTAGAATTCATTAGAACCTCTCTCCGAGGAACTAATAAATGATTTAATTTAACGTTACCTTTAATTTGAAAAACTCATATTGTTTTATATTTAGCAAATATTTATTTACGTTATCTTTCTAGTTGTCTGTCTGTATACAGACATTCTAAATTCTATTTTCTTGAAGATGAACTTCTTTTAGTAAAAAAATATCTTAACATATAGGGAATACCTATTTCACTTTGTTTATTATCGTAGCTACACCTAGTTTATTTGTTGGACTAGTATTTTTTCTATTTAACGTCACTTTTATTGATACTTAAGTTAGTTGAAGTCTTCAACTTCCTAAAATATTGTGGGATACCGATCCTAGTTTGTTTAATTTGCAATTTACTCTGTAAATTTGTGTTAACTCATATTTTGTCTACGTAGCTGGACAATTCAAACGTCACAGCTTTTAATTTTGTTTTGCCTATAATACTGATCTCATAAACCTCTCCCCTTTTTTTGGTAAATACCTGGACTAAGAGAAGAGGATAACTGGTGGATCGAACTGATCATTATATACAGGGTGAAGCAGAAAAACTATATTTTACACAACTGGTATTTTTTTTCTTTCAAGGGTAACTGCAGTACTGACAGTGGTGAGTCAAATTGACACCGAACCCATTAAAAGCTAAGCCGTTGGTGGATTCTTCGCTGGACTAACCCATTGGAAATACATAAGATCTTCGTCCCCAGTGAAAGTTTTATTTGGTCAGAAGAAATTTGTGAGAGATCAGGCATTTAATTTTTCTTTCTCTTTCAATTACATATTTTTGTTGTGTGATCAATTTTTGGTCTTCAACCACAATTTTTTTTTTTGACTTGTAAATATTGTGTACATATACTAGTCTTGATTATACTTTTTATAAAATAATATCTTTTTATTCAACTTCCTTACCAACCGAATTCAAGTTCTAACGTTTTCTTTACCTTTTAAAATAAAATTTTAATTATTTGGTACTTGCAAAAGTCCTGGCGCCCAGCCTAGATTTTGGTGAGAACTCAAATCAATCTAAGCCCTTATTCACGACCTGCTCACTGAGCTACCGGTCAATAAGTACAACCCCCAGCTTATTGTGTGATGCCAACAATTGGACGGGGGTGTTGCACATCGCAAATATTTCAAAAAGTTGTAACTTAAACCCTCACAATGCTTATATCAGAAAAAAAGGAATTTAATTATACATAACAACGTAAAAAAATACAAGATGTTCCATTTAGTTTACGCTAGTTTTCGAGGTTTGAAGTTTACAAAATGTAACGTCAAAAATGGAACACTTGGTATACTATTATTTGATTCCTTTAAACTGTAGACCGTAGCTCACCTTATGGTCTTTCTACATGCCAAAAAGCAAATGAGTATCTTTTACACGAAGAATGCTATAAAGGTTATTTTAAACCATTACACCTGTAAAATTTATTTTTAAAATGTCAAATACAATGACTTCATGAAGAATTTTATGCTCTTTTCGAAAACCCTAAAGTTATATAGAGTGTTTCATTTAAAATAAGCAAGTTGATATCGATTTCAGGTATAACCGGAAGTGCCAGATGCTTGTAATTATTTTAGTTGGATTGGCCACACTGCCTTTAGTAGCTCCCTAAATATTCTGGTGCATACTTTTCCCTATATCGATCGATGCAGTTCCTCGTGAGACACGCTGTATGATTCAATTACAATTTATAAAATATTGTAAAATGTTTTGAAAAATTTAGCTATAGCCATTAGGTAAATAAATAAAAAATAAATAATATATCCTTGGCCGTAATTCAATTAAATTAGATACGTTTTGTGATGTAACTACTTTTTCTGTCCTTTTTTTGTAATTTTGAATGTTATGAAGGTCACAATTCAAGGTAAGTGATCGAAAATGAAATGATGGGTAAGGGAATGGAAAGGAAAAATGACATTTTAAAGGTCATTTAAAGAAGAACGATATGGTTATTTCAAAGTCCAATCTTTGCGCGTTGAAACGCGGTATGAAATGTTTTGTCAAAATCTATCACGATATAACGAAAAACTTCGTACCCTGGTACGATTCTTCCGTTTCTTCACTGTCGTTTAACTCGTCGACTAATACCATGAGCCAATACATTGATGCGCTCTACAGTGGTGGGAATTAGCTATACGCCTCCCGGTAGCCATGCAGTAGTTTTTCAACTGAAAATGCTTTCAGCTGGTGTGTCACGTTTTCCACAACTTTTGAGGTGGAATTTGTGCTGCGAAAAAACGAAGTTCACATGGACTCAGATCTGGCAAGTATGGGGGACTGCGGAAACATTGGAATAGCTTCTTTGATAAAAAATTCAGTCACGGAGATGGCAGTGTGACAGGGAGTGTTGTCGTTATGTAGCAGCCAAGAGTTTGCAACCTCCGGCCAGACATGATTAACTCTTTTTCTGAGTCGTTCAAAAACCTTACGATAGTACTGTTGATCTACTGTTTGTCATTGAGGCACAAATTTCTTATGAACAACACCTTCGCTGTCAAAAAACAAATATGAATTAGATTTTCGATTTGCTCGTTCTTGCTTTCTTCGGACGCGGACGCACAGTGGACGGAAACGCCAAAAAGCTGGCCAAAATTAAACGAAGATTTTTTTTTTTGAAATGAAAACGTTTTAAATCGTTGTAGTGGTACTCCTAGCATTAGAAACGACCGTTAATACCGGTCCGGGTTCACTACCTGAGCGAGGAAATTACTTATTGTGCGACCGTGCAGCGCGTCACTTCGGCAGCTCGCAACGCTTCAAAAATCGATAAATTTTGTCTGCAGCGTAAAAATTCTCAAAGTGCAGTTTTCTGTGTCATAAAAATGGATTCTGCATCAGAAAGTAAGTACAATTAAAATATCTCAGTATCAGATCAGTTTATTTATATGGTAATTAGTAAATAATTATCGAGGTGGAGTGCATTTTTGTACATGCAACGATTCATGAACTCCACAAAAAAAGGCATAAGTTACGCGGTTGGTGATGGTTGGTCTTGAAACTTATTGGAATGTGTTCAATGAACATTTTTTCGAAAGTGTATAAAAAATTAGCTGCATCTTTTTGCATCTTTGCGAGATATTGACCAAATTGTGCGCGAATGCACGGATGCATGCACATTCGTGCACCATGGGCTCCTTTTGAATGCGTTCTCAACTCATGCGTTCAAAGTCATTGCACATTTTTATTCCATTCCCCAGATCCTAATTTTCCCGAAACAAATGAAACACATGAATTCGCTTCAATTCAATAATAATTTTTGACCTATGTATATATTTTTGACCGTAATTTTTTTGAAATTCTATATGGGATTCTTCATCAGCGACCCAAAAAAAACTGTATACCTACAAAGTTTTGTAAAAATGCAGCGATAATTGGCGATTAAGGTATGTTTTGGGGGGATTTCATGGCCGCCATTTTGTTTTTTCAAAATTCAACTTCGGATTCTTGATCAGCGAACCCCTGTGTGCACAATTTCAGTAAAAAAGCTCAATGCCTTTATATTTTGGCCAGCTTTTCAGCGTTTCCGTCCACTGTGGAACGTGGTGAATTGCTCCTATGCCTCCTCGAATCTTATCATTTGGTTTTGGGATCATACCCGAAAATTGACAATTCATCATCTGCCGGTTGTGACAGACCAGCTGAAGGCACTTTCGGTTGAAAACTTTCAGCACTGAATAACTGAAACGTCACCGGTAGTGTGTTGCTTCCTAAAGGAACTACTTTGAAGGGGATAATGTTGAATTGTAATTGTTGTTAATAAAAACATTTACAGCACACCTCTACACTTATTTAATCCTGATCTTTACTTGGAGCTTGAAGCAAACTTACCCGTTCCATGTCTTCGAATATGGACGGTTCTGCGATGACAGCCGGTGCCTCTTCTATGATCTTCTGGTGCCTTCTTTGGATGGAGCAATCACGGCCAAAGAGTGAGATGGCATTGCCGTACATGTCGGCTAACAACTGCACCTCCAAATGCCTAGCACACTTGGCGAGTTTCATTACGAATATAGGTGATCCAGGGATTTCGGTTTGTACCTAAACAAAACAATTTTAGACCTTGAAGCTGAAATGTCTTACACGAATAGATAAATATTTACTGGATACGGATTAAACGTAACCATGAAAGTCTGGGGCTTCCATCATTTTTGCATTTTTTAGCTCAAAACATTTGATTGATTAAGTATCTTGTAACGGTCCATTTTTAGATATAATTAACTTGCGTTTTATTTAATGCTAATTGTATAATTTGGTTTGAGGTCAACCTTAGAAATTCTAGAACCGACTTAACTAAATTGTAAATCTTTGATAATTTAAGCGACCACTGGACCTTTAGTGCACCAGCGCGAACATTTGCGGTGTGGGGACAAGGGGGAACGCTTGTACTAAAGACGGTTAGGTTTTTGAAGGCAGAAGCTCGGAGGCCTCGGCACCGAGTGGGTGTGTTGATGTACGTTACCTTTACCTTTACGTTTGAAGACAAGACTGGGGCTTGAAGTGAGTTGGTTGTGTGCGTTGCTGGCATTACGTTCGAGATTTGGTCTGGCTGAAAGTTATGGTTCTGAAGTTACTAAGTATGTAGCCTAAGAAAGATATTCTATGAGCTGGTAAGGTTGTCTTACTTCTAATTACTGTCACATAGGTGCCTATTAAATAGTAAATAGCCAGCTTCCGCTCCGAGTGCGAGCTGGAAATTTGAAAACTAAAATTTGCATCAACGGGCTGCTTTGCCGATCTATCTAGAGGTGGAGAAAGCCCCCTAGAGTTTTAATTTTGCTCTTGAACTGTGCGAGACAATGTTATGAAAGGTAACCGTTCTTTCCCCCTTTCAACGGCACTAGTGCGTGTAGTTTTTTAGACGTTTAAAATATGTAATTTTTTAGACTTGTATAATTACAAAAACGAAAAAAAGAAAGGCGGGTGGCGCCCTACACAAACTCCTTAAGTGAATTTAAAATAGGATTTCGGTGGTTTTAGTTTTAAGTTGTTGAAGGGTTTATTACTTGTTGACCACTCCCTGAATGAGCCTTTTTTTGTATGATAAATTATGAATATATGTATTTTTTTTTATCTTGTTGTTTCATTTGAGAACTACAGTAAAGTTAATTAAAATAGCGAGGGCAAAACCCCTCGTTATAATCTAAGTATGTAAGCCTTAGGCTCGTATTTGTAAACATGTTTCAATTGAACATCCTTAACCAATCAAAACGTTAGATGCAAAAAATGATGGAACTCTGAAACCCACTTATAGTTAATCAAAATATCATCTCATATATAGATTTCAAGCTAAATGGTACTAACTTGTCGGAAAGCTACTGGAAAGTCATCAGGGATTTCGACTTTTCTGATACCTTTACCCCCTCCACCTTCCGAGGCCTTGATCATGACAGGAAAGCCGATCTTGTGGGATGCCGCAAGGCCTTCTTCTGCAGTGTTCACACAACCTCTAGCGAATAGCTCTGAGGATATTTTTATCTTCTTCCCACTGTACTGCGCGGTCAAACCTTAAAAACAGTTTGCTATTAACGAAAACTAAGTTTCCATTTCTCATAGCTTTAGAGAAAGAACCAAATTTAATTGTGTTGGTATACCCTGTACTCTTAGAATAGAATATAATGGAATTTTATTTTATAACAGGGACATTTGTACCGTACAAATTACAACATAAAAATAATTAGACAATTCAAAATAAGTAGAGCTGCAAATCGTTTCTGTGTATCATGGTCGTAGAGTACAGATGTACTTACTGTCGCCGGCATTCACCTTGAGCGCGAAACTCTTTCTCCAATCCAGTCTATTATTAGCTTTCGAGTTGTGTACACGTTAAGTCACTTGGGCGTATTGCATATTGTTTTCGTGTTTTTGTTTTATTTGTTGCACCGTATTGTTGACATTAATTTAATAATAAAGCATAGCAGACGTACGCAGAGGTAGAAAACGGTCATTTGCTGACAAAGTGAATAAATTCATAGGTGAATTCCAGGATTTATTCTATGATGGTGCTAAAATAATTTGTAGTGTGCGAGAAAGATTTGATGTGCTGGGATAAGTGTGATTGTGGACTTCACGTAAATAGGATACACCATAAAAATAAAAAAAATGGCATGCCTTCGACAACACAGTTTATGTTTGATTTACTATTAAAGCTGATTGCCTGTGATGTTCCGCTGCACATACAGGATAAACAACCATTTCGAGAGTTCTGGAATTAATATAATGCCCAGGTGAAGTTACCAAGTTGCACAACGTTATGTAACTATCTACCAACTGTACACGTAGACATGGTAAATAAGATGAAATGTGAATTAAAAAATACACGGCTGTGGTTATCTGTTGATGAGACAACAAATTGTAAAAAAAATTGTATTTTAAATGTTATAATACGAGTACTGGATCCTCTTAAACTGATAGTTCCACTGTTACTAGCTAGCAAAAGACTAAGTCAGTGTACTAGCGAAACAATTACCAGGGTGGTGCTGGAGACGTTAGAAAAATTTGAACTGTCAAAAAGTCAAGTGTTGATGTTTGTGACTGATGGCGCCGTGACAATGCGTTCGGTAGGTCGTTCTTTGCAAGAACAAGGTTGTACGTTTATACATGTTACGTGTAAAGTGCATGCTTTACTTCTTGTCGCAGAAACTATTCGAAAATGTTTTCCTGAGGTGAATACATTAATAGCAAGTACAAAAAACGTGTTTCTTAAATCTCCTAAACGTCTCCGTGCATTTCATAGCAAGTGTCCCGGTATTCCTGAACCACCACAACCGATTCTTACACGTTGGGGAACATGGTTGCAGGCAGCTTTTTATTATGCTGAATATTTCCAACAAATAAAAGCTGTGATACTACAAATCAATCCAGATGAGGCTGCAGCTATTAAGGAAAGCTACAAAATTCGAAGATATTTCCGTTGAAACAGCTTTAAAAAATATTGCGAAGAACTATAAACCATCACATGAAAGCATAAAAAAATTAGAAAACAGTGCGTTGTCGTTAGCGGAGTCACTGCAAATAGTGGACGAAGTAAATCTACTGCTACACGCGCAACAAATGAGCGCGTTAAAGAAAAGTTCGCAAGTGTGTTAAATAAAGACACCGGTTTTATCAAATTTGGGGGGGTTTTTTTTTCCCCCCCCCCAAACGGAAAAAATTTGGGGGGGGGGGGGTGGGGGGGAAAAAAAACGTTTTTCCAAAAATTTGGTCTTCCACAACTCTGAACATTACACAAAAAGACAAATATGTGATGGTGCAGCCCCAGATCCGTTAAGTGCGTTCAAAGACTATTTCACGTATGCGTGTATTATATCAGTAGATGTCGAACGGTCGTTTTCAAAATATAAGAATATATTTTCACCAAAACGAACATCACTCATGGAGACAACCATAGAAACATACCTGATGCTGCAAAATGGCTACACATCTTCTCCAGTTTTGTGATAAGCAAGCTAGTTCATTAAGCTAGTTTAGAGGGTAAGTTTTACATACATTGTTATAAATTGTAACAGTTTATTGTTTCTCGTATTAGTTAGTTTCGCGTACGCCACTGTCCCACGGAACATTTTTGACAGCCCTACTTATGAGACATCTGTGTGATGACACTCGGCCATTTTCACTTCCTAAAAGTATACAGGGCAACATGGATTTTTAAGTTTACAACTTTTTGAACTTAATTTTCTCAATTTTTTTCAAATGGAAGACCCTGTATATTTTTGGACAATGTGATGTAGGTTTGAAAAATGTTCTGATATACATGGCATTCCATTTAAAAATATGTTAGTTGACCCTGAAGAATCGTCTTTGTACATTCGAAAATAATTTCCGGTTAGACTTTTTTGTCTAGTTCATTTATGTTTCTAAAACAAGTTTCTAGCTATCATAGGACTCCCCTATATAAGTAGAATTATTTTAATTTTTGAGGCAAATTAATTATTTAAACGTTTTATACAGGGTGTCCCAACCAAAAGTAGACACCCTGAATAACTTTGGATAAAAATTTTTTTGAAAAATTGGTGAAACACGTCGACCTTGTTTCCAAGGGGAACATATTTTAATGTAATACTTGTATACCTATCATCATCCCTCTACCCTACACGGCCACCCCCTTAAAAAATTCAAATGGCAAAGGGGATCAAGTGTACATCTTTTGAAAGGTCTTTCAATTCTCTACATAACTGTATATTTTTTTAAACTTTTATCGATTCGTTCCTGAGAAATAATTGTTTCATTATTTTTGGTTCGGGAAATAAAAATAAAAGAAGCAGTTTAAATTATCGTATGTATTGTTCAAAATGACCCCCACCGACTTCCATACAGTAGTATAATCTGTCTTGAAATTCTGTACGAACATTTCTCAACACATCTGGAGTCAATAAACGGCATTCTCGAACAATTCTTTCACGTAACTCTTCCAGAGATGCGGGTTTTGTTGCAAATACCTTCAATTTCAAATGTCCCCACAGAAAGAAATCCAAGGGAGTTAAATCGGGTGACCTTGCGGGCCACTCCACAGGACCTCTTCTTCCAATCCATCGCTCAGGAAATCGATTATCCAAAAATTGACGGACTGCTATAGCAAAATGTGGGGGTGCTCATCCTGTTGAAAAAACAGTTCGCCCTCTAAAAGATTATCGTCTTCTTCGAGAATTTGGGTAATCATTGGGTCGATGTTATTTTCTAACAGATCGAGGTACCTTTCGCCATTTAAATTGTCAGGAATAAAAAACGGCCAGACAATGTGATCCCCTAAGATGCCAGCCCAAACATTTAACTTCTGAGGCCTTTGTGTATGAGTTTCCATGAACAAATGTGGATTGGTTCCACTCCAATACCTACAATTGTGCCTGTTTACCTCCCGATTTAACTGAAATGTCGATTCATCAGAAAAACACGTATTGTACAGTAGATTGGCATTACCGTTTAATTGTTCACTAAAAACTCACAGAATTCAAGCCGACGATCGGGATCATCTTCGTTTAATTCATGTACGAATTTTAATTTATATGGATGAAATTTGTGTGCCTTTACAATTCGATGGACACTGCTTCGTGATACACCGGAAGCCTCAGCTACTTTCCTGATCGATTGAGTATTATCCATCTGCAAATGACCCACAACTGCCACTTCGATTGCTTCATTCCTAATCGGTCGCTGAGGTTCATGCTTTTTGTTTCCTACAGAACCCGTTTCCATAAATTTTGTCAATAATTGTAAAACATACTGAGAACCAACCTTCTATCTGGGTGATTTCTATTGAATATGCGCTCCGTATCTCTAGCACAATTATCGTTTTTAAAATAAATGCTGACAATTTCTATTCTCTCCTGAAGGGTATAAACCATTTTGAGAACTCACTCTGGTAAAATGTATCTCGATTTAAAATTGGTTGTGAACAAATTAATGTTCAAGGACTATCAAATACTTATGAGTCTTTTACTATTCTAAAACTAAACGGACAAGGAAAGCGTTTTTTGTCAAAACAACTCGTGTTGATTTGAGAGCACTAAAAAATGTAGTTTTTTTATAAATTCCAGTACCCAGTGCCGTGTATTTTAGATTTTTTAAACGATTTCGATTGTGTGTGATCATCAAAAATAAAATTATTTTCCTTAAGAACGAATCGATAAAAGTTAAAAAAAAATACACAGTTATGTAGGGAATTGAAAGACCTTTCAAAAGATGTATCACTGCCCCCCCCCCTTGCCATTTGAACTTTTTGAGGGGGTGGCCGCGTAGGGTAGAGGGATGATGATAGGTATACAAGTATTACATTAAAATATGTCCCCATTGGAAACAAGATCGACGTGTTTCACCAATTTTTCAAAACAATTTTATCTCCAAAGTTATTCAGGGTGCCTACTTTTGGTTGGGACACCCTGTATATCACTTAAAATAAAAATATTAGTCATTTCCGGTTAAATCGGAAGCGAAAAATATGTATGTGATGCAGTAATACACAGGATGTCAATTTTAGTATTTTCAGCTTTTCGGCCATGACTTTTTTTATGTTACATTCAATTAATTAATTTTCAGATTAGAACAAAATCAGTGATAACTTTGTCTTAAATGCCAATAAATGTTTGAATATAATTATATAATTCGGAGGTGAACTGCTTGGTATCATCTTCGCATTATTCAAATTACGTCATACAACAGGTTCGGATTCAAATTTTAAAAACCGATAAAATAAAAATGAATCTGCTAAAAGTGACAATTTTTCTAGAATACCGAGAAACGATGCTTAAGAGAAAAATACGAATATATTATTATTACATTTAAATATATTAACAGAAATTTAAAATTGGCAAACAAAACACAAAATTAATAACTTGGAGACATCAATAAATCGTTTTTTTATACCTTGCTATTTTTTTTGTAACTTAAAAAAATGTTTGGCATTCATCATTCAATTATTAATATTGAAATATATCCCCTATTGTGTATTTTGTTCATTTATCTAACGAAACTACGGATTTTTTTATTATAAAAATGTATTGCCAAAAAACTGTTAATGGACATGATATAGGAGGTAAGTTTTTTGTAAGTTATACCATGCCCTTCACTGACGCCAGTCAATTTATTAAAACGGGCCGGCTGTTAGTCATCTCATCATAGACCATAAATTAAAATTTAATGACCATATATAGATTATATTTGTAAAAAAAACTTGGATTTGCTTACCACAATAGTGAACATTTAACATTATTAACAAGGATGGCGTACAAAAATAAAACTCCATTTTAATTATTGTTCAAGTGTCTTATACAGGGTATTTTAATTCTTTTACATTATCGTTGATCGTTTTGGAACTTATTATAAAGCTTGGCCAAGGTCATTAATCCTACAGAGACGTACTGGGTATGCATCATATCATATTACTTGAATAAGTACAATAATAAAAACAAAAATATTTTATATATTGTGATGTATGTTTTTGTACTATTTCGTTCGCTTTAAATTCTTTTTTAGGTATTTCCTTATACTTTGGAAGCTTAGTGCTGCACATTATTATTAAACTGTTAAATGACGTTCACACATGTACATTGTATATCTAAGTGATAACTAATAATAAATAAATAAATAAATAAAATAAATGGAAATAAATTTTATTAATACCTACTGGTACACTTTATAAAAATATGTACAAAACTCACCTTCTTAAGCAGATTTATGAGGTAGCTTGGTTGTCGTTATCACAAACTGGGGCACTTCTATAATAACTGTGTAGCATCAGATATGTTTCTACAGTTGTCTCAGTAAGCAATGTTCGCTGTGGTGAAAAAATATGTTTGTATTTTGAAAAAGACCGTTCGATATCTACGGAAGTAATATAGGCATAAGTAAAACACTCTGTGAACTCACTTAACGCAGCTGTAGATGCACCATCACAAATTTGTCTTAATTTGGTAAAATCAGGATCTTTCCGTAATACACTCTCGAATTTTTCAATAACGGGCTTATTTTTTGCGTCATTTATAGTCTGTAGCTGTGTATTTACGTCGTCCACTATTTGCAGCGATTCCACTAACGACAACGAAGTATTTTGCAATTTTTCTATTACGTCGTGTAGTCCTCTATAATTGTTATAAATAGTTTTTAAATCTGTTTCAAGGAAAACATTTTGAAAGCTTGTCTGGCTTTCCTTAATAGCTGCGCCTCGTTAGGGTTGTGTAGTATCACATCTTTTATTTGTTGAAAATATTCAGCATAATAAAAAGCTGCCTTCAACCACGTTCCCCAACGTGTAAGAATCGGCTCTGGTAGTTCCGGAATACCAGGACACAGTGTGTGAAATGCTCGAAGCCGTTTAGGAGATTTGAGAAATACTTTTTTTGTATTTGCTATTAATGCATTTACCCCTGGAAAACATTTTCGAATCGTTTCTGCTACAAGATGGAACGATGCACTTTATACGTAACATGTAAAAACCTACAATCGTCTCTTTGAAGAAAACGGTCCACCAAACGCATTGTCGCAGCACCGTCGGTCACGAACATCAACACTTGACTTGTTGACAGTTCAAATTTTTCGAAAGTCTTCAACACCACCCGCGTAATTGTTTCGCCAGTATACGCAGTTAGTCTTTTGCTAGCTAGTAAAAGTGGAAATGTTGGTTTAACAGGGTCGAGTACACGTACTCATTTAAAATAGAATTTTTTTTTACAATCTGTCGTCTCGTCAACACATAACCACAGCCGTGTATTTTTTAATGCACATTTAATCCTATTTACAATGTCTTCACGAACACTAGGTACATATCTACGTAACGATGAACGACTTGGTAAATTCACCTGGGGATTGTATTTATTCCAGAATTTCCGAAATGCTGGTTTATCCAATATGCGCAGGGGAACACCACAGGCAATCAACATTAACAGTAAATCAAACATAAACTGAGGTTCCAAAGAAGACACGCTTATTTTTTTTATTTTTATGCCGGTTACTATTGACATGAATTTTGCAGCCGTATTTATTCCAGCACATTAAGTCTTGATCACAAACTTTACAAATTATTTTACATCCATCATAGAATAAATCCGGAAATTCACCAATAAATTTATTCACTTTATCAGCGTACGGTCGTTTTCTACTCATTACGCTCAACATTATTTATTAGTACTCTACGCATCGACCGACAGATAACAACTGAAGTGTGTCGTGTCATCGTCATCGTAAACAAGCGCGCGATGGCATTGGTATTGCACCCGACCCTGATCTACCATCGCTTGGCCAGGCTTAGTGATGAGCCACCATTGTGAGATTTGACAAATATGCATTTTTTAGAAAAATAGATTTTCTCATCTTTGAAGGCCCCTATGTAAGAGAGTATTTATCATAAAACGGTAATTCAATTTTTGCAATAGTAAGAAACATTTTTTGTAAAATTTTCGTTAAAAAAAGAAATAAATAAAAAATCGAAGAAAACTGTATACTGTTATAATATTCAGAATTCACCATAGATTCCAAAAATGTAAAAATATATAGGGCGTTCCATTTAAAATAAGAAAGTTGGGGTAATTTCCGGCGAAAGCGGAAGTGCATAAAAATTGCAATGCAATTTTGTGTATAATAAAATATTAAAATTTCATCAATTTATTATATAAACAATGAAAATGGAGGGGGTGAACCAGGTTTCATTTACCCCCGGTATACGTATTAATGGAGGAAATTTTGACCATTAATGCCCTGAACTGTAAATAAATGATTGTTCTTAATAATTTTCTATTTAAGTTGTTGTCATTATTTAATATTAGGCAGTTTTATTTTACTTAATTTGTTTTTAGTTATTGAATTGATAGGGATTTTGCGTAAATTTATCTGGAGCCGGCTCTGTGCGTCTGACTATAAACATTTAAAGAAACAGCTCTTGGAACCGTATAACACGTTCTTTACATCAGTGTACAGCAACAAGTATCGATTTCCTGTTAAAGCAGAAAAATGAAAACATGGAAATATTGTATTATTATTATCGTGTTGTTCATCTTTGACAGTTTCTGTGATACTACCTATGTTACGTACGACGAGTTTTTCCGCAATAGTACATCAAGAAATATCTTGTTGGCAAAGGGCAGCCTCATCAACGCACCATGTAATTTCGGCTATGTCATGGTTTTTGGAAGGTGTCGTAAGAAAGCAAGATAGGTTAGACATTCTTTTTTTTTTTTTTCATAGATTTAATTGTTAATGATGGATGGAGCCCAAAGAGAGAGGGCGTGATGACAGGATCCATATAAGGAGATGGAATAATACACATACAAGTTGTCCCAGCTTTCTGAGGAAGTAAGATACTGGCTATTTGTTAATGATTTTAAAAAGTTTTTAAGTGAATTCATGTAGGGGGTGAGTAAGGGCACAATTGGAAAACGTCTTCATATATATAGGGTATGTCGGAAAAAAGTGACAAACACAACATACGTTTTTTTAAATGGAACACCCTGTATATTTTTTAATTTTTAAATTCCCCATAAAATTTCCATCATTTTGATATATCATAACCTATATCTGTCTCGAGTAGTTTTTGAGTTATTCAGGTTTAATTAAAAAAATTATCACAATCCAGCACCTCAAAAAAATTATCGCGTATCAGTATTTATTTGAGTTAGAACAACACCGCTTTGGTTTTTACTTACCGACACCTTGATCATTTTTACTAAGCAAAAATGGAACCCAAATACTACACAGTGTGTCTCAAAAAGTCGTTTCAAATTAACAAATTTCAAATGTCAATAAGTCCTTTTTTTAAATGGCATCCTATTTCTTTCATTATTTAGATGGCTAGAGAATTCAATTCCCTTCAAAATAAATATGGGGTACCCTATACTTAAACTTAATAGTTTTGGAGATATTCGCAAATATCGCCTAAATGTGCGCTTTCTTATATAAAATTATTGTTGATTTTAATATGGTGGGCCATGTAAACAATTATTGCTTGACAGCTGTCATATAATTGAAAACTTAAAACAGATTATAGCGTCTTAATTAGAATTCAGCATGTGAAATAATACTAGAAAAAATCGAGCTTGAGCCTAATTTTATACATTGCGTTTTACTTACAGATAAAGCTACTTTTAAAAGTAATGGGGCTGTAAATAAACATAATTTACATTATTACTCCACAGCAAATCCACTTTGAATGTATGGGGAGGTATTATCGGAGATACCGTCGTTGATCCTCATTTTTTTTATGGTACTTTAAATGGCCTCATGTACTTTAACTTCTTGACAGAAATTTTACCTCAAATGTTGGAAAGGCTGGGTGTAACATTAGAAACAATGTGGTTCATGCAGGATGGTGCTCCAGTTCATTTTTATCAACCTGTGCGGGATCATTTAAATAATTGGATGGAAAATAAATGGATCGGAAGAAATGGTGCAATTCCTTGGCCAGCGCGATCACCCGATCTTACGTCTATGGATTTTTTCTTTTGGAGGCATGTTAAAGAAGTTGTATACCGAACTAAACCAACGACTAGGGATGAAATGAAGGATAGAATTAGAGTCGCATTTAGAAACATATCACCAATTATTTTACAAAATGTAAAACATAACTGCATTAAACGTTTGCGCACATGTGTCCAACATGAGGGACACCATTTCGAACATTTAATATAGTTTTGTTTATTATTAATTTAATTTGTTTCAAATATTTAAAAGTTATAATTATTTCTCTTTAAAAATCCTTTATTTCACTCAATGTTAAGTTTTACTTTTATTTTGTAATTTTTTATTATAAAGTTTTATTTTAAAGTCAATAAATTGTTTTGTTTTATAAAATGAGCAATATTATTTTATTATTCAAATGTTAATTCAGACGCCTAATTCTTCATTTCCATAACGGCTGGCAAAATTTTAAAATTTTTTTCCATGGGCAACCATATTGAAATGAAGAATAAGAAAGCGCACATTTAGGCGATATTTGCGAATATCTCCAAAACTATTAAGTTTAAGTATAGGGTACCCCATATTTATTTTGAAGGGAATTGAATTCTCTAGCCATCTAAATAATGAAAGAAATAGGATGCCATTTTAAAAAAAGGACTTATTGACATTTGTTAATTTGAAACCACTTTTTGAGACACACTGTGTAATATTTGGGTTCCATTTTTGCTTAGTAAAAATGATCAAGGTGTCGGTAAGTAAAAACCAAAGCGGTGTTTTGCTAACTCAAATAAATACTGATATGCGATAATTTTTTGAGGTGCTGGATTGTGATAATTTTTTTTAATTAAACCTGAATAACTCAAAAACTACTCGAGACAGATATAGGTTATGATATATCAAAATGATGGAAATTTTATGGGGAATTTAAAAAATTAAAAAATATACAGGGTGTTCCATTTAAAAAAACGTATGTTGTGTCTGTCACTTTTTTCCGACACACCCTATATATATGAAGATATTTTCCAATTGTGCCCCTACTCACTCCCTACATGAATTCACTTAAAAACTTTTTTAAAATCATTAACAAATAGCCAATATCTTACTTCCTCAGAAAGCTGGGACACCCTGTATATTTTGAATAATATTTGTGTTTTCTTTTGTTAATTTCAGTCGGATATACACGTAAAATTTGTTTTTCTAACGTTTCGGTTTATTAAACCATCATCAGAGAACTACAATTAATACCATTTTTTTAACAGATAAACTGAAACGTTAAAAAAAATCTGATCGAAATTTCACCCCCCTCCACTAACATATATTATTTGATATCAACGGAATAGAAAAACATATATAGGGTGTTAATTAATTACATGCCAAAACTGGAGGTTATTCCTTACAACATTTCAAGGCGAAAAGTTCCTGTTAACATATGTCCTAAATTGCTTCGTTACAGGGTGTTGAATTTTTATTTTTTTTTTGTTTTTTTCCAGGTTTATACATTTTTAAAGATAATTGATTCAAATTTGATGTACAGGGTGGGCAAATTTCTATGTTTGTATAGGATAACTCGGTAACTGTAAGAGATACAAAAAAATGAAAGACACATTCTCGATCTCTTTTTTTGAGACAAATTCATCGGCGAAAACAAAAATTTGCTATCGTCTTTCATTTTCGGGTTATAAATAGTTCGATTTTTCGACTTCTAGACACATGTTGTTTGTAAAGTTATGAAAAAACAACTTTTACATTCCTTCGGCACTTTTTTTATGTATATTACAGTGGCGTCGAGAAATTAAAAAAAAAAAGGTGCAATTTCGAGTTATGGCATAAAGTTGTATTTTTTTAAATAGGAATCATTGGCTATGGTTTAGTTAAAAAGGAATTTTTTTCTCTTTCTCACTATATATCATATGTGGGGTAGCTTTTGATGTGTAAGTATGTAATAGCGAAAATAATCTTTTAGTAGATTACTTTTTTCGTTTTTTCATATTTATTCCAAGTAAGCATGACAGTGTTTATCCGTTTGTCAGTAAATTGCATATTAATAATTTTGTTTCCATCATAATTACACCCCATTTAATAGTAAAAGTGAAGATGTCTTACGAAAATTACGAGAAATATGATATGCTAGAATACTTTATTCAAAAAACGTAAAAATTAATCTATTAAAAGATTATTGTCGCTATTAAATACTTACACAACAAAACCGTCCCAACATATGATATACTGGTTGCCTACGATATTACTAGCCAGCCTGTAACTTCCTTGTAAAAACAGATATATCGATTTCAAATTTTGGGATGTTGTATGGTTGAATACGGTGCACAGTTTGATTGCTCCAAGATCTGATTCTCACATCCAGTTTAACCGGAAACAGTATAAAATTTGTTATTTTTAATTGAACACCCTGTATATTATTCGATATTTAGATTGCCCAGGGTGGCCAAAAATTAGTATGAAATTAAGAACTTTTTAAATTGAATTTTCTCAATTTTTTCAAATGGAACACCCTGTATATTTTTCAACGATGTGATGTAAAAATGAAAAACGAACATTTTTTGTGAGTACTTCCCTATGGCTCATTGCAACCATTTTCGTTTTATAAATAAATAAGTGTTTATTTTTCAATTAAGAACTTTTTAAATTGAATTTTCTCAATTTTTTCAAATGGAACACCCTGTATATTTTTCGACGTGATGTAAAAATGAAAAACGAACATTTTTTGTGAGTACTTCCCTATGGCTCATTGCAACCATTTTCGTTTTATAAATAAATAAGTGTTTATTTGTCAATTAAGAACTTTTTAAATTGTATTTTCTCAATTTTTTCAAATGAAACACCCTGTATATTTTTCGACGTGATGTAGAAATGAAAAACGAACATTTTTTGTAAGTACTTCCCTATGGCTAATTGCAACCATTTTCGTTTTATAAATAAATAAGTGTTTATTTTTCAATTAAGAACTTTTTAAATTGAATTTTCTCAATTTTTTTCAAATGAAAAACCCTGTATATTTTTCGACGATGTGATGTAGAAATGAAAAACGAAAATTTTTTGTAAGTACTTTCCTATGGCTAATTGCAACCATTTTCGTTTTATAAATAAATAAGTGTCAAATTCAAGAATAAACTTAAAAAAAGAGGTTCCCTCAAATAATTCATTAGAAAAATTTATAATAGGTGTTCGACGTGTTGCCCGTTTTGATTGACACACGTCTTTATGCAATTTTGAAATAAGGCCATTTAGTGGGACCATTTCCATTGAAATGAGTAAATAGTATTTAACCAGTCCTTTACTGTAATGTTTTTTTGTACATTTTTTTTGCTGTTTTCGTTATTCGACAAGCAATAAAACCTCAGTTTGGTATAAATTGTCGTGTACAAAGGAGCATTTATCACACTTATCGGTCGTTAGTTACAATTTGTATTGAATTTATAATATTTGGAATTTTACAATATGAATTTTAATAAAGCGGAACTTGTAGACATTACTTTTGTTTTGGGCGAGTCAGACAGAAATTGTTTACTTGCCAATAGAATTTATCACCAACGTGTCGTGAGTTAATGCCAATAACAAGAAGTATGGCGCAGAAACAAACACAAGACTTGCTAACAGCGTTATTAGAATGGATGAACGATCAAGGAAGAAAACGACAAGAAGGAAAAGAAGAACAAGAGATAAGACGACAGGAAGAAAATAATAAACAAGAGAGAAGACGTCAGGAAGAAAAAGAAGAACAAGAGAGACGTCAGGAAGAAAAACAAGAGTAGAAAAGGGAACGCCCGGAAAAATTAAGACGAATTATGGAGGGACAGCAACCAGTTATGCTCTCCGTCACTGAACAATTGAAGGAAGATGTACGGATCGAAGTTAAAGGAGAAGTCAGTGAATTTTGAGGAAAGTTTGAGGAGGAAATAACTGAAGTTAAAGGAAAAGTCAGTGAAGTTGAAGTAGAGATTGCCGTGTTGAAACAAAAATAAAGAGAGAAGGGAGACCTATTGGTACTGTCGTCTGATACTAGATTACAACCACCTTCCTTCGACGGTCAAAGTTCTGGTCAACTTATAAGAGACAATTTGAGGCAGTTGCACGTTCAAATAACTGGAACGATGAGGAAAAAGCAAGAGCATTGTCACTAAGGGGCCAAGCATTAGATCTGCTCCAAACAATTCATGCCGCACAGCAACAAAACTTTAGCATTCTGGAGGCAGCGTTAGAACTAAGATATGGCGACCAACATCTCGCCAAAGTATATCAGGCTCAGCTCAAATCACGCAGACAACGAGATAGAGAAAGCCTCCAGGAGCTAAAAGCTGCGGTAGAGAGATTAGCCAATCTAGCCTATCATGATGCAACAATGGAATTTTAATAACAGCAGTTGCAGCGTTTATTGATGGAGTAAGAGACCAGGCCAGGAGGTTAGACGAATCCTTAAATTAGCCAGGCACAAGCGAAGTAGTGAGGCTCTAGTACATGAACTTGAGATTGAGGCTGCCTATGAGAATAACACACCAGAGAGTACGAGCCGTGGCTGTGGAAGAGACCCCGGTAGATAAAACCATGCAAGTCGTATTAACCGAGTTACAAAAGTTGATCGCACAAGTATTGACAAAAACGAATTCCCAGACCAGACAAGAACAAAACTGAGGTAGGCCGAATGGAGGTATCCGCTGTTATAAGTGTGGCAAATTGGGCCATTTTAGGAGGAACTCTCGTGAGCTTAACATTCAAGATGTAATGTCCGAAGTACATGAGATCATACAACTACTGATAAACTCGAATTTCCAGCCGAAACAAGACCAACAGCCAAGTAGTGGTAGGCAGAATGGAGGAGGCATGCGCTGTTATAAGTGTGGCAGGGTGGGCCATATTCAGAGTAACTGCCGTCAGCGCAGCCTGGAAAGGGTAAATGTCGCAGCATGTGAGGACCTGCAGGAAAACTGGCAGGCTGGTACATCGGGGACTATGCTGATTAATAAAAAAGCAAATGGCCTTTCCAAAAGACCATGCCAGAAAGACTGCAAGCCTTGTCACTGTGATGAAAAACAGCAAGATGTACAAATAGTGAATACTGTTAAGATTGATGTTCCGGATGATTGGGAAGGGAAGTGTTGTTAAACCATAAGGAAACTGGTCCTATTCTGACATGGAAGGAAAGAGGAAACCGACCCGATTGGAAGGACATATCAAATAAATCAGTGGAGCTAAAGGCTTTATGGACACAAGGGGATTCCCTTAGAGTAGAAGATACACTGCTGAAGAGGGTGTGGGAAAGTCCAGATGAAAAGACAGTTATATTGAAATTACTAATCCCCAGGTGTCATATAGCAAAAGTACTTCAGCAAGTGAATAATGGAACGTCTGGCGAACATTTGGGCATTAACAAAACCCTGACAAATATAAGAGAACGATTCTACTGGGTAAACAGTTGTAAAGATGTGGAGGCTTGGTGCCGCCAATGTAAGTTTGCGCGGCAAGAATGGGGCCACAGACAAGATGTAAGGGCCCAATGAAGCAATATAACGTCGGGGCTCTTTTTGAGAGAACTGCAATAGCACGTGACCGTAAGAAGGCTCGTTATGATCTTAAGACTAATTCAGAAGGGTATCAGGTGGGAGATTTGGTTTGGCTATATAACCCAGAACGAAAGAATGGCAGATCCCCGAAACTACACCCGCCTTGGGAAGGACCATATACTGTCGTCACCAGGCTGAACGACGTCGTATACTGAATTCAGCAAACTCTAAAATCAATGATGAAGGTGGTGCATATACAGACTAGCTAAGTATGCAGGGAACAACGAATTGCCTGACCGGGACGTTCCGGCTTAAGGAGGGGGGAAGTGTTACACTACTGGACTGTGTAGACTGGTTAGATGAAACTAGAATTGTACGAGAAGGGCAGGAAATGTTCTGGAATGTTCTAAACCGCGTGAATGGATGTATAAATAAGGCGCCCGGTGGACCGAGTTTCAGTCTTAAGTTGAAAATGAAACAAGTAAAGAAGAAATAAGTGAGAGACTTAAAAGTGTTTAATTGTGATTATAGTTAAGACAGTCATTAATCTATTGTTGTTAATTATTGATTAGTTAATAAAGTAGTGAGTACGTATTACCTGGACTTTCCATCAACGAATCTACGAGTAGAGGTGTTTGTGCAGATAGCAAGCACGTAACAATATTAGACATTGAAGTTTACGAGAAAACGAAACTTAAACGGCAATATCTTGGTTTGAAATCCTTCAATAATATCTAAACATTTTCTAACGAAACTAAATTTGGTACAAACCTATTTGAGGGGTTCCCGAATCTCGTGGGGCAGTCGGATTTTAAATAAAAAAAAACTCTAATCGAATTTGGCTCTTTTTGATGATGATAAAAAGTAATCTTTGAGAATTAAAACTGAACTACAAAATTTTGTATCAAAGTAGAGTTTTTCATTCTCTATATTTCAAAAAAAAAGTTCGTCAGCAAATAAATTTTTACAGGAGTGTTTTCTTTCGTAGTGGATCACACTGAACATCAAATAATCGTAATTAGAAATCACAACATACACTACTCTAGAGTAAAGATATATGCACTTTTGTCATAATCAATCAGTGATTAACAATTTTTTTTTTTCAGTTAACAACAAAATCGGAGACGATGCGAAGGTGACCAGTGGAATCCTGTCGCTATAATATGAAGATTTTTTATTTTCTTAATAAAATACCTATGTAATAATATTCTCTTGGTTCAATAAAGAAGTTTTAAAAAAATTTGTCAAATATGCTTACCCGATCCAGACCAAGGTAGGGTGGGTACCTCGGCTGTCTGAGCAACAAGGGATGAAGCAATTTTGTCTCCCAGAGCCCACATGGCTTTCTCATTAGGCCCAATAAAAACTACATTGTTTTTGTGAAGCAGTTCGGGTAGCTTTGGGTTTTCTGACGCGTGGCCCCAACCCGCCCACACAGCCTGAAAAAAAAATCAGTACAGTGCGTGGCAATATTTCCTAAGAAAATATACAAATAAATGAGAAAAAATGGAAAAAGCAGCAAACAATGTTTGATTTTTGTTGTAAAACAAAGCACCAAGCCTCCGCAATAATTAAATAGATCGTGGGAATCATGAAGTGTAAAACAAAAAATACTGGCCCAAAACTTGTTCCTTGTAGCACACCTAAATTAATAAACCTCCTGAAGTGGGTTTGACGTGAAGGTAACACTGACATAGTTTTGCAAGAAACACTAAAACACCATATACTGCATTCGACGCGCATTTCGCCTACCAAGTTGGCATCATCTGGAGATGATTAAAACATAGCAATGTTTAATTTATCAGTTTCAATGTACAAAGATAGAGAATATATATACTTGAGAAATTTACGTTGAATGTTTTCGATACTGTCTATATATATACTTGGACACCATACTATGGAGGTATATCCAAGCGTGACCTTATGAATGTGTTATACAAGAGTACTACCGTGCTAGGGCCAGCAAAACCTTTACTATTTCTTATTACAAATCCAAGACTTTTTAGTGTTACGTTAACATGTTCATTAAAAGACAGTTTACTATCAAATATAATTCCAAGATCTTTTATAAAGCAGGGACGAACCAAGCACACATTGTCTAGTTGCTTACTGAATGACATCACATTGTATTTCTAATTGTTAACTTGTTTTAACCGATATTGAGAGAGGATGTTATGTCATATGTTAATACATTAAATAAAAGGGGACCAAGGAAGGAGCCTTGAGGAACTCCTGGCAGTGCATCTATACTGTTAGATTTATAGCCATGATACTGCACATATTGTACTCTCTTGTAGAGATCTAAATAGATTTATGACATCTGATGATATAGATGATTGATAAATAAAAAATAAATAAACAACAAACCTGGACTTGGCATCGCACGGCGATGCCGACAATGAGCTCCACGTTGGCGTAATTATTATTGTTGGTTCCTCCAGGTACAGGTACATAGTGGTCGGCCATTTTTATGTATTCCGCGTTGGCCTTGAGATCCTCGGGCGTTACCATGACGACGAACCTCACGGCCCTCTCATTCTTGAACATCTCGTAGGACCATCTACGGACGGAACGCATGCATTTGACGGCTGCAATTCCATTGTTGGCGATAAGCACCTAAAACAATACAGGGCGTATGGTAAATCCCAAGGAAAAACACTAGTCATCTGATGAAAGGAAAGTTTGAAAAGTATAATAAATGCAAAATGGCATATAGGCTATTAATACTGGAACCAGAATAGTCGAATAGGAAAAAAAATTATAAAGTTTTGCCGCTTGAGGATTATACGCGTCAAGTGAATAGTTTGCGAAATCAAAAAAGTTACAAAGTAGAAAGTGGTCGCTTCATCCCCAAAAAAAGCACCCCAAACGCCCCTGTCGTAGTTTTCGGCGTCTTTCTCAGAAACCGTTCGTCCCACAAAAAATTTTGCTTATAAAAAATATTCCCTATAAAATTTGCTACAAAAAAAGGCTCTATTACTAAACCCGATAAATGCAATGGATTTCGAGCAATTACCCATTGACAAGAGAGGTATCTTTTGTTGTGTCTGTGCCTATTTCTCCAACCTGTCGTTTCGGCACGTACCGAGAAAAAAGAGTTTTTTGACAGAAGAAACTCGGCACGGTAAAAAAAGGTCATGAAAACTTTTTTTTAACTTTACTGTTACTTTATATTTAACTAATGAAGTATTTCATTAAGAGATTCAAGACTCCTCATTCGTAAATATAACATGGTGGCAGCGTATAAGTGAAAGAATCCACTTCACATTAGTGACTTCTCATCTCAACTTTCGGGAAAACTAAGTATCTCTATATTAATTGCACAATGTCGTTGGTGGATAATATTTCTCCCCCTGACAAATTTACATTCTCCACACCCTCTTACTGGCCACAGTGGCGGTAACGTTTTGAGCGGTATATGCCTGTGTCTGGTTTTTCATCTGACAGACCAGGAAAAAATTATTTACTCATTTATGTAATGGGGGAGAAGTTGGAAGAGATTCTCGTGCAGTTTACTGAAACTCAAAAGATTTAAAGATTGTTTGACGAAGTTTGAAAATCATTTTATACCCAGAAGAAGCATAATCTTCGAACGGTTTAAATTCAACACTAGGACGCAGAAACCTGGCGAGTCCATAAATTCCTGTATCACATATCTACAGAATCTCGCCGAACATTGTGAATATGGCATCCTCAAAGAGGAATTAATACGTGATCGTTTAGTGGTTGCAATGCTCAATAGCAAAACCAGCGAAAGAATGCAGCTACAGAATAAACTTACACTGGTGGATGTAGTTCTCACAACACGTCAAGTCGAATGAGCGCCTTCTGCATTTGGCCTGCCAGTCACTCGGCTGATTTTTGGCAGGCCGGCATGATCTTCAGTTCCGAGAATAACAGTAGGCTTTATCCCTCCAAATAGACCGATTATAAGGACGACCATATTTACCGAGTAGCCTGGGTACAGCACTTGGAGCTCGTACCGGAGATCGAGATTTTTGGTCCGTTTCTCCTCCTCCTTCAAGGTGATGTTTTTCTACGCAGGTACCAAGAACTCGATGACATACATCACCTAGAGTTGATGGTCGAGGAGGACTATGTCAGGCTTGTTGGCTTGGATTAGCCTGACAGTCGGGAACGGACTCAATATCTCAATATCTCCGGGGACGTAAGGCAGCACTGGTGTCTGGTCTACCCCGTACGAGTGCCTTAGACGGTAGTATAGCACTCGTAACGCCGCGTTATGCCGGTGGATGTAGGCCGAAATCGCATATATGGGGGGCATGCAGATAGTAAGTGCATGAGCGATTCCGACGCCTGGTGGTAGGTCCTGCAGTTGATATCAGGAACCTCTACACGCCACACGCGGCTACGGTAGACCAAGGTGTTGATAACACCATCTTGGCAGGCCATAATGAATCCCTCGGTCTCCGACTTAAGCCCTGCTGACCTTATAAAGGCGAAGGTCAGCCTGGTCGATAAACCCTGTGTTTCTATGTTCTTATAGAAAACACCATGCTGGGGTTTATCGACGTGCTGTCGAAACAGATTTTCCTGTTCGGCAGCTCTGATTCAGTCTTTCAGACGATTTGGCTGAAGTTCGGTGACTGACTCAACATCAGCACCTCGCCGGCCTCCTCGCCTGATGCGAGATCAAGTTCATCTGCGGCTTTTTTTGCTGCCTTGAACAATCCTGCTCCCACTCCTACAGTTTCGTGATGTTTCACAAACCGCAAGAGTGGATCTGAGCTCCTGAGGATGTTACATGCCATACTCAGTACTACTCTGCCATGCATACACTCCAGGCTCCCCGTTGACGTGGGAGATACACACGAGGAAC
This sequence comes from Rhamnusium bicolor, assembly GCA_029963845.1. Taxonomy (NCBI): domain Eukaryota; kingdom Metazoa; phylum Arthropoda; class Insecta; order Coleoptera; family Cerambycidae; genus Rhamnusium; species Rhamnusium bicolor. The sequence goes on along the minus strand of JANEYF010000872.1, from coordinate 57,270 downwards.
GGACGATTTAATCTTGCGGGTATCTCTATCTAATTGGCGCAGCTCCTCTACTGTCCACTTTACTACTCCGAAAGAGTAGAGCAGAGTCGGAACGGCAAGCATATTAGTTGCAGACACCTTGTTCTTCCCCGAAAGTTCGGAAGACCAAATCATTCGGAGGCGGTGTCTGTACTTGCCGCGGAGAGAATCCTTTATTTGTGTTATATCCTGGATGTGCCTTTGTTGCACCTTTGTTGCACACCCAAATATGTATAGGTTTCTCCGACATCCAGATGGCTTAGGATGCTTCCGTCTGCGAGCTGCGCATCTTCAGGAAATTCCCCATTTGTCCAACCCGAACTCTATACAAATTGCCCGCGTATATTCCTCGACCACCCTAAGAGCGTTTTGTAGTTCGCGCTCTCCGGAGGCATAAAGTTTAAGGTCATCCATATAAAATAGATGGGTGACCTTATGCCTCCGGTCGTTGGGTGGCCCACAATGATATCCGCGGGTTTGGCGGAGCCCAACAGACAACGGCAGCAGTGAGATGCAGAAGAGGAGAGGACTCAGGGAGTCACCCTGGAAAACTCCTCTCCTAAATGCCACCTGCTCTGTCGTGACCCGCTGAGCACCTGATGTTATGGTGAAGCGGGTCTTCCAGAGCGGCAGCAGTTGTTCTATGCATCTCACTAGTGGTGCTGGTACCGCAAGACATTCGAGCAAGTACAACAATAGCTCGTGCGATGTTGTATCAAATGCCTTGCGGTAATCAATCCAGGCCATCGATAGATTCCGCTTGTATTGCACAGAATCCTGTGTAATACAGCGGTCTATCAGCAGGCTGTCCTTGCAACCTGCCATGCCCTTCTTGGCACCACGCTGTTCGTGTATCTGCTGGAAGACCGGATTAACAGACCTCAGTGTTCTAGCATAAAAGATACGTGTAAATATATTGTAGCAGGAGTTGTGGCAAGTGATCGGCCTATAATTCCTCGGGTCTGAAAGATCTCCCTTTTTGGGAATAAGCACAGTATGTCCCTCGACGAATCAGTCCGGAAGACAAAATAATCATAATAATTTCAGGCAACAATTATTATTTCCACAGCGTCTCATTAACCGCTGGATTTGTTTATACGAGACTTAAACTTGTAAAATTGGAGTTTGGTACACCGTGTAGTAGACCATTCAGACGTATCGGGAGCTTTTACCAAATCTGGCGCTTTCGAGCGGATTTTATTTTTACAACGCGCTCTCAAAACATGACATCATGTTAACATCGCAATAGATGACGACACAAACCCTATAAATATAAAATTTCAGACAAGTTAAGACAATTTCCTTCTTGGCAGCAACAAGAGTGCATCGCGATATTAAATTCATTTTAAAAGTATAATTTTTCACTTTTTGCATTCATACAGACTGGATGTCCATCCGCGAACGATAAATAAACAACTTAAAACCAGGTCGGAACCCCATTATTAAACAGCAACTGATCTAGAGCCCTTAGGACAGTCCTTCGTTGGCCGTTTCACAGGTAATAGATCTCACACGGGCCCCAGAAGTCATAAAATAGACACTAAGAAATTTCACAAATCACCTAATCTCATTAGTAAAATTCAGTTTTGTACGGAACCCTCTGTTCAAATTATTTTTTTGGACTTCAGCGACTGAAAAAATAAATTTCTTAGTTCTAAAGGCATTCGCAGGGAAATAAAAACACATTTTTACATAAAAACTGACTGAAAAAATAGTTTCAGTATTCCTTAAAGTCATTTTCAGGTTAGAAAAAATCCAAATTGCCAGGGACCTCCTGTGCAAATTTTTTTCAAGCCCTAGTTTAGTCCACCTGGGCTAGAGGTCGCCGCTCTCGGAACTTGCTTCGCAAGTCGCTATCCGCCAGAGACATCTATGATGTCGGTCGGATAGTAGCATTCAGACCATACGAGAAGTTTCATACCTCTCACCACTACTCAATTTACCTTAGTTAGTATATGACTAGCAGGTTGGCCACTATCATTTGTCTGTTCCATAACCTATGGCATACTGAGGAGAACAAATAAGTTCGAAACCGGTCTATGTCTGGTTAGGAATTGACAAATGATATTGGCTATCGATCTATCATGATTTGAAGGTGTAATCCAATGCAGGTCGGGGTATTTACCCGCTGAGTAGTTGTTTCGTTCAAATCATATTTAATAACAGTAGTTTAGTCCACCTGAGCTAGAGGTCGCCGCTCTCGGTACTTGCTTCGCAAGTCGCTATCCGCCACAGAGACATCTATGAGGTCGGTCGGATAGTAGCATTTAGACCATACGAGAAGTTTCATACCTCTCACCATTACTCAAGCCCTAGTAAATAAATAAAAAGCATATGCCGCTTGATTATATCCTTCAGCTACAAAATCTAAAGTAGAAACAGGTCTCTCAAGCCAGGACCGCCGAAGAGGAGTTGCTGAAGTCTTGCTCAGCTCTACCAGCGTAGCCCCAAAGGCACACAGAAATTCAACGAGGCTAAGAACAGGCTACCTTACCTCTCTGTATAATCAAAATCGGCCTTGAGAAAATACCATTCCTACGATCAAATACCAAGGCAACAAAACTAAAATTATTTTCGTGGCAGTAAGTGTCACGTGGCGCCCAACTTACTTAGAAAAAATAATAACCCAGCTAGGGAAAAATCAAAGAAACAGGTCTTTATAAAACACAAATAAGAGAAAACCACCTTGTTGTATTTGTGACACTACAAATCTCATAATATTCAAACTAATATAAGTTGGAATAGTGTGACATAGTCTATCACAGTAACCACGTGTTGCATTGTCACAAGGTAAAAATGTGAGGTTACTGTGACACCCCTAGGTAAAAAAAATAGTTAAGCCTACAGGCTTCTAAAAAAACAATACAATATTTGGTATCTTATACAAACACCTTCTTAATAATTACAAAAATATTTAAATATATTTCAAGGGAAACGAGAATTTGTCATAATTATGATATGGAAGTAAAATACATCTTTGTAAAATAACTTTTCTTCAATCAAATGTATCAGCGTTTTTATTGCTTAGTATTTTATAGAACATTATTTTTAAACATTTAAGGAAGGAAATTTAAAGTCGCAAAAATATTATACCAAAAGAATTATTTTATATTTAGTATTGTCACACTAATCCTAGATGACCTTAATTTTTTTCCTATTTATGCTAATATTAATGGCATATTACCTTATTAATGACTTTTGTTCCGTTGAATCTCTTGACAAATTCCTCGGGAGTTGCAACAGTGAAATTTTTTTCTTCTAGTCTGCTATGTATCATAACAGTACCCTGGGACATGCTAGGCCTGAAAATAAAAAATACGTCTTGTACATGCAAATTCTGGTTTTAAAAAATGCAATGTTGTTAAAGCTGTAGCTGTAGAAGGTAAGGCAACTTTTATTACACCAATTTTCAACTCTTCGGGAGTCACTTTGGAAATTATCGACATGGAATGGTACCCATCCTTTAAAATAATGGTAATCGGCGTTAAAATACAGGTTGCAATATTTCGAGTGGGCAAGTACTCTGAGAATTGTTCTTGCTATTTAAAAAACACACCACATAAATTAGATAACACCCAAACCAAAGCCGAAAGACTGCGTGAGTACATATCGCCAAATTGTTTTATTTTCACGGAAGCTGCTCCGAGAAAGTTGTAACCGTAATAGTGAAGGAACTAAACGACTAACCAATTTTTTACGGAATACTCTACTTGAGTTTTAAGAATGTGGAAAATAAAACGAGATCTAAATTTTACACCTTTATAGCTTTTGAGGTTGGGGTGGCTGAGGGTGCGGGGTATGATACGATCCATATTTCGCATCTGAAATAAGAAAGTTGAACTTGTAAAATTTAGTAGTGAACATTTTTTCGAAAGATGTATCTTATTCTATCCACAAATAAAAAAGTTATGACTAGACACGCACAATTTCCGTGAATCGCAGACCGGCTTTCCAACTGGTCTGTCTTTCCCACAGGAAAGAACAGAAGCTAAGCGTGCGCAGCGAGATCTAGACCGTGTTATTCACTACTCAGTTTAGCTACAAACAACGCAGTCTGTATGACAGCGCGAGGATAAAAATAAATAGTATCAACTATGGAAGTAGTGGTAACTGCTTTGTGTAATATTGGTGTTAAAACTGTGGTTCAGTGTTTATAAGATAGACTTAAGATCAAGGAGTCCCAGGTTCAAATCCTGCCCAAGTAACAACTCTAAGATACTTTTGATTTATTTAGGTTTTAAAAGTGCTTTAACATGTTCAATAAAATGATAGTGGTTTTAAAATTACCTTAAGATAAACTAAAAGTTCTTAAAGACCACTGATTCTTATGCAAAGGATTTAATGCACTCTTTAAATTAAAATAAAAAAACTGTTTGCTCCTAATGCCCTATTGACCTTATACTAGTTTTATAATACTCTTGACATTGGCTATTTTAAAACTAATTTGCCTTTTTAAAGAATTAAATAGCAAGTTGGTTTTAAAACAATCCATTTTGGAACAAATGGTTTTAATGTAGTTTTATGGAGTATCCTTGATGTAGTCATTAAAACCCTTGAGAAATCTATTTTATCTTAAGCCTATATGCTCAATGAAATTCCACATTAAATCCTAAAACATAGTTTTTACTTTTTAAAGAGTAAATTAAGAATATTTTAAAGTTCAAAGGTTTTAATTTAGTCAATTTGATTAAAAGAAATGCCTGTTGGATTTTTTGATGACTTTATTAAAACTAATTCTACCCCCTCCATAATCGGAGAAAACACGCCATCTACTCAATAAACTGATTGCTGATTTAGTGAACCAGTGCAGTCCGTGTACCTACTTTATGCATGAATGAAAACTAGAAGACATATTTAAAATGGAAAATATTAGTGACAAGTATTTTAAATTAAAACGAAGTCACTAAATCCAGCAATCACAAAACCGGCACAATTTTAAGGTTAGGATTTCATACGCGCGCCAGATCCCTTTAAATCAATAAGGCCACGAGTTTGAACATATTAAAGCAACTCAGTTTTAAAAGGAAGAGTAAATAAATGTCTGGGAGAGAAATTGTACTTAAAGTGGTAAATAAAACGCTATTTTAAGGCTTGTAAGATTTAAAATGTTCTATTAACTTGCAATCAGTTTTTATCTAGACCACGCCATTTTTCATATAAGATACAGACCCGCCATGATGAATATTTTCAATAGCCAAAGAAAAAAATATTATTGAAATATATGCGCTTTACATCCTCTTAAATAACTGAAGGACGGTGTGTCCAAACATGCAATTTAATAAAAAAAATGCATTTGGATGTTTAGATGCAAAATAAAAATTGACGATATTTTTAAAAAATTTTTTAGATAATAAAAAAAACATTATATTGGTGGCGCTCGAGTTATGTAGAAGTATTTTATTATATTTTGTCAGAAAAGTGCCATCCGTTGGTAATTTTTACCAGAATAGTTTGCGTTTGAATATTATTTTTGATCAGCTTTATATGCGTTACGTTTAAAATATTACCACACTGCCCCATTAGAGACTTGCCGTTGTTTTAACTATTTCACGCATAAAGTTGTCCGACTTTAAAACAAAATAAAACCCTTTTAGGATTAATTATAATGATTCTCAAGGCAATTTAGTCTGCTGCAATTTTATTTTAAATGCAAAACGTTTTAATACATAAATTTAAAGTTGCCTTGAAGAACTCTTTAAGAATATGAAATTAAAACTAAATGGTTTTTAATGTTTTAAAATTTAGTCTTCAAGACCCTTTTAGGATGGGCCCTTTTTGGCTAGAAGCTGCTTTATGGTGATCCTAAGCTTGTCTTGAAGATCATTTGGTTTTATTCGAAGTTTTATTGTATAATTTTAAAGCGACCTTGGAGATCTTAATAAGAGCATTAGTGTTACCTGGGTGGCTAGAGCATGGAAGTATAATGGCGTTTTTAAAACACCGAGACGGTGGCTGGAGCGTTGTTGTAGCAGAACACGACTAGTCATTGTCCATCTCTCCTTAGTTCGAGTCTCAGCTGCGGCATCTGGCAAATGTCGAAGGAAGTGGTTGTTGTGTGTGTATGTCCGTCCTGGTTGAGCGGCGGAACAACAATGTGCGAAACTCCGTCAGGGTATTAATATAAATACACCCATTTTTGCATTAAAGTACTTATTTCTTATTTTTATATTTTCCTATCAAGTCAATTTTTACCTTAATTCGACTGGTCTGTTTACTCCTCGCTCTTGACTAAACACTTATAGAGGCTCCTTCTCTTGCATTTAAAAAAGTCTTGGGTCTATTATTCTAAGAATACTGAGCTTATGAGCGTCACTCAAGACGCCTATACGATTTGTGAAATTCTATTCGAGTAGCCACTAACTAGCACTACTAAAACCAATTTAATTACTCATGGTCGTATGATACGTGATAAAAAAAATTATCAGCATTCATACCTTACGTATTGTATGTCCCAATGTGAATTTAATAATAATTATAAATTAATTACTATCTATTAATATTTATAAGGAAAACTTGGAAGCTCTTTACAATAATCTGCTTTTCATTTACCTCAGCACAACTTAAAATACTAATGTCAATATGACAGTAACGGTAATTTAAATGGGGCAGTAAACCATATTTTATTGTCGACTAAAATCCAGCGCATTTTTTAACATAGGCATGCAGGGGGGGAGAATGTCCCTTTCTACATTTGAAATTGTTGGGGGGATGTTAGATTTGAAAACCTTCCTCCCATCATTATTTCTTTAGAAGAATCTAGTTCTTTCAAAGTGGGAGTCAGAATTTGATTACGATGTTCTTAGTGGTATCTCCAAGCAAGTTAGCCACGCCCATAAGGTCATGTGCCGCAGATGTTCTATTATGTTCTACCCCGGAAAAATGATGACCGAAGAAGAGCACTATTGCCCGGTTTTTCAATGCTCAGTTAGCAAAATTAGCCGTCCGTCGGTTATTGCGAAATTGTAGGTGAATTCTATTGGTCGAGAAATACTAACTGGCAGATAATTTAGCTAAACGAGCATTGAAAAACTGGGAAAATTCCAGTAATTATATAAAAAATAATAATAAGTAAGCCTGGCCAAGCGATGGTAGATTCAGGGTCGGGTGCAATACCAATGCCATCGCGCGCTTGTTTACGATGACACGACACACTTCAGTTGTTATCTGTCGGTGGATGCATAGAGTACTAATAAATAATAAATAATGTTGAGCGTAAAGAGTAGAAAACGACCGTACGCTGATAAAGTGAATAAATTTATTGGTGAATTTCCGGATTTATTCTATGATGGATGTAAAATAATTTGTAAAGTTTGTGATCAAGACTTAATGTGCTGGAATAAATACGGCTGCAAAATTCATGTCAATAGTAACTGGCATAAAAATAAAAAAATGGCGTGTCTTCTTTGGAACCTCAGTTTATGTTTGATTTACTGTTAATGCTGATTGCCTGTGATGTTCCCTGTGCATATTGGATAAACCAGCATTTCGGGAGTTCTGGAATAAATACAATTCCCAGGTGAATTTACAAAGTCGTTCACCGTTACGTAGATATGTACCAAGTGTTCGTGAAGACATTGTAAATAGGATTAAATGTGCATTAAAAAATACACGGCTGTGGTTATGTGTTGACTATTTTAAATGTTATAGTACGTGTACTCGACCCTGTTAAACCAACATTTCCACTTTTACTATCTAGCAAAAGACTAACTGCGTGTACTGGCGAAACAATTACGCGGATGGTGTTGGAGACTTTCGAAAAATTTGAACTGTCAACAAGTCAAGTGTTGATGTTTGTGACCGACGGTGCTGCGACAATGCGTTTGGTGGGCCGTTTTCTTCAAAGAGACGACTGTAGGTTTTTACATGTTACGTGTAAAGTGCATGCGTTCCATTTTGTAGTAGAAACGAATCGAAAATGTTTTCCAGAGGTAGATGCATTAATAGCAAATACAAAAAAAAGTATTTCTCAAATCTCCTAAACGGCTTCGAGCATTTCACACACTGTGTCCTGGTATTCCGGAACTACCAGAGCCGATTCTTACACGTTGGGGAACGTGGTTGAAGGCAGCTTTTTATTATGCTGAATATTTTCAACAAATAAAAGCTGTGATAGTACAGTTCAACCCTAACGAGGCTGCAGCTATTAAGGAAAGCCAGACAAGCTTTCAAGATGTTTCCCTTGAAACAGGTTTAAAAACTATTTATAACAATTATAGAAGGACTACACGACGCAATAGAAAAATTGCAAAATACTTCGTGGTCGTTAGTGGAATCGCTGCAAATAGTGGACGACGTAAATAAACAGCTACAGACTATAAATGACGCAAAAAATAAGCCCGTTATTGAAAAATCGAGAGTGTATTACAGAAAGATCCCGATTTTACCAAATTAAGACAAATTTGTGATGGTGTATCTACAGCTGCGTTAAGTGAGTACACAGAGTGTTTTACTTATGCCTGTATTACTATGTCGAACGGTCTTTTTCAAAATACAAACATATTTTTCCACCACAGCGAACATCGCTTACTGAGACGACTGTAGAAACATATCTGATGCTACACAGTTATTATAGAAGTGCTCCAGTTTGTGATAACGACAACCAAGCTACTTCATAAATCTGCTTAAGAAGGTGAGTTTTGTACATATTTTTATAAAGTGTACCAGTATTAATAAAATTTATTTCCATTTATTTTATTTATTTATTTATTTATTATTAGTTATCACTTAGATATACAATGTACATGTGTGAACGTCATTTAACAGTTTAATAATAATGTGCAGCACTAAGCTTACAAAGTATAAGGAAATACATAAAAAAGAATTTAAAGCGAACGAAATAGTACAAAAACATACATCACAATATATAAAATATTTTTGTTTTTGTTATTGTGTTTATTCAAGTATTATAATATAATGCATACCCAGTACGTCTCTGTAGGATTAATGACCTTGGCCAGGCTTAATAATAAGGATTAAGATTCGTGCAAAATATTGGAAAATTCGTAGGAAAATCTCAATTCTGATAAGAAATCCGTAATCAGGGACTCCAAAGACCCCCTGAATATGATATTCTTGAAAAAAAATATATTTACAATTTCCACATTTCAGGAAAAATTTTGGAAAATTTCCGGAAAACGTATGCATAAAAACACCTCGTTAACACATTTCTATCAAAAATGTTAACAAATATACAAAAAAAATTTCAAAAAAACTCCTATAATTTGTAAACATTTTTGGAAAATTCCCGGAAAATTCTTGTTTTGACAACGTATATGATCTCTAAATTACACAAAATTTTCAAAATTACGGTTCCAAACATTTAATCCAACCACCGGAATGTATCTGATCTCAAATAATGTAGTATAAGAAATGTTTTAAAAAAAGAGTCCATTGAAATTGATTCAGTTCTTATCGGTTCCGAAGTATTAACGATTTTTTTGGCTTCATTGACTGGACTATAAATCCAGATCAACACTTTCAATTTCCAAGACAGGCCATTGGTCGCCTACTTGTACTTTTCTATAAAATAAGCATGAGATTTTCATATTTTCTGTTTTAAATATTTTCTGTAATTATATTTGTTAATAAACTGCGGTAGTAGGTACTCCTTTTTGTGATTTTATAAACAAAATATGAAAATAAAAATTATTTTGAATTATACAATGTGTTCCACTTTGTGCTGACACACCCCTGTATTTCGGTTGTATTTGGGCAAATTGAAATTTTTTTTTTTTTCAAATTGTAGTAAATAGACGAGATCCACCTTCCTGGACGACAATTTTGTATGTTGTGTATCCACGGCCTACTACGAATATAATTAAAATAAAATGCTAAAAATCAAGAAACGCTATTAGGGATTTGTTTAACGAAATAGTTTTTAGGAAATATGAATTCGACATGCTTAGAAAGCCTAAATACTGAATTTAATATTGATAGCTCTTACAGGGTGTTTACGGCGACTCATACATTTTTCTGAAAAAAAATTATTCAAAAAAATTCGGAACGTTCTTTTTCGTTTTAAAAACGTGGAAGGGCGGTTCATTTTATCTAATTAATACTCAGTAATACTACGGTTTATATAGGGTGATCAAAAAGTACTTTCTGTACTCGAAATTATGAGGAGTTACTAATTTAACTAACTAACTTTATTTTGGCACCAGAGTGTATTTTCTGATTACCCTGTAAAAACCATATTATTATTTCATCTTTACCGTTTTCTTTTTTTACAAAAATTGATCGTAGTAAGAGTTATCAATAACGCTACTAATCGTTTCTGTGTATCATGGTCGTAGAGTACAGATGTACTTACTGTCGCCGGCATTCACCTTGACCGCGAAACTCTTTCCCAGTCCAGTCTATTATTAGCTTTCGAGTTGTGTACACGTTAAGTCACTTGGGCGTATTGCATATTGTTTTTGTATTTTTATTTCATTTGTTGTACTGTATTGTTGATATTAATTTAATAATAAAGCATGGCAGACGTACCCTGGGGTAGAAAACGGTCATTTGCTGACAAAGTGAATAAATTAATAGGTGAATTCCCGGATTTCTTCTATGATGGTGCTAAAATAATTTGTAAAGTGTGCAAGAAAGATTTGATGTGCAGGGATAAGCGTGATTGTGCACTTCACGTAAATAGTGTACACCATAAAAATAAATAAAAAAAATGGCGTGCCTTCGACAACACAGTTTATGTTTGATTTACTATTAATGCTGATTGCCTGTGTTGTTCCGCTGCACATACTCGATAAATAACCATTTCGAAAGTTCTGGAATAAATACAATGCCCAGATGGAGTTACCAAGTCGCACAACGTTATGTAACTATCCACCAACTGTACACGTAGACATGGTAAATAAGATGAAATGTGAATTAAAAAATACACTGCTGTGGTTATCTGGTGATGAGACAACAGATTGTAAAAAAAAACTATTTTAAATGTTATAGTACAAGTACTGAACCCTCTTAAACCGACAGTTCCACTGTTACTAGCTAGCAAAGGACTAAGTCAGTGTACTAGCGAAACAATTACCAGGGTGGTGCTGGAGACGTTAGAAAAATTTGAACTGTCAAAAAGTCAAGTGTTGATGTTTGTGACTGATGGCGCCGTGACAATGCGTTCGGTAGGCCATTCTTTGCAAGAACAAGGTTGTACGTTTATACATGTTAAAGTGTGTCTTAAATCTCCTAATCGTCTACGTGTATTTCATAGTAAGTGTCCCGGTATTCCTGAATTACCACAGCCGATTATTACACGTTGGGGAACATGGTTGCAGGCAGATTTTTATTATGCTGAATATTTCCAACAGATAAAAGCTGTGATACTACAATTCAATCCAGATGAGGCTGCAGCTATTAAGGAAAGCCAGACAGAATTCGAAGATATTTCCGTTGAAACAGCTTTAAAAAATATATGGCGAAGAACTATTACATGAAAGCATAACAAAATTAGAAAACAGTGCGTTGTCGTTATCGTAGTCACTGCAAATAGTGGACGAAGTAGATCTACTGCTACACGCTATAGGTGACGCAATAAATGAGCGCGTTAAAGAAAAGTTCGCAAGTGTGTTAAATAAAGACACCGGTTTTACCAAATTAAGACAAATAGTGATGGTGCATCCCCAGATCCGTTAAGAGCGTTCAAAGACTATTTTATGTATGCGTGTATTACATCAGTTGATGTCGAATGGTCGTTTTCAAAATATAAGAATATATTTTCACCAAAGCGAACATCACTCATGAAGACAACCATAGAAACATACCTGATGCTGCAAAATGACTACACATCTTCTCCAGTTTGTGATAAGCAAGCTAGTTCATCAAGCTAGTTAAGAGGGTACGTTTTATATACATTGTTCAAAATTGTAACAGTTTATTGTTTCTCGTATTAGTTAATTTCGCATACGCCACTGTCCCACGGAACATTTTTGACAGCTCTAGTTATCAATATGATATTCGGTATTTAGACTTTCTAAGCATGCCCGATTCATATTTCCTAAAAAAGAATGTCGTTAAAAAAATCCCGAATAGCGTTTCTTGATTTTTAGCATTTTATTTTAATTATAGTAGACAGTGGATACACAATATAAAAAAAATTGTCGTCCACAAAGGTAGTTCTCGTTGTACTACATTTTGAAAAAAAAATTTTTCAATTCACCCAAATACAACCGAAATACAGGGGTGCCTGCTCAAAGTGGAGCACGCTGTACTTAAACCCAAAAATTTATTTAAATCCGATCCAGTTTTTTGTCATGCCGTTTAATGACATAACCTAAAAAATTACTGCCAACTTAACAACGCAAAAATCTATCAGTTAGGGCAAGATAAGGCGATGGACTTTTAGATCTGCGTTTTACTTTGCTGTACGTAGACCTTTATAAACCGGAACTTCGCGTAAACAGCGCTAGTTGTGCAAGCCCAAATAAATAATAGTCCTTTGCTGTTTTCTGTTGTTTCTGTTGCGATGGTTAAGACCCGTTTTTTTCAATGCTCAGTTAGCTAAATTAACCGTCAGTTAGGCCAATAGAAATTTTTTGAAAAGCAGCATGATTTATTTATAATGAAATTTATAACCTATATGAAAATCTCACACATCTGGTAACACTACACCCCATGTAAAAATCAGTGTTATTGTAGTTCGCGTACCTGTCTGCATTAGCATTTACAAAAATGTGTTTAATAACGGTATTATAGTTTTTTGTGATCAAATTTGTGATTCGAAGTTTTGAGTTACTATGTTACCGAAATTTATTATTTATAATTTGTTACTTTGGTGGTTCATTTTGTGAAAATTAGTGATTAACCATAGCGACTAATTTTATTATTTTAATGCTGGATATGTTAAAGGCATATTTCAACTAGATGAAAATGCTAGACAAACAAAACGGCTATGGAATGCTATCCAAACGTCAAGCCCATATGATATGTTCATGTAGTAACTGTTGTATTACGTAAGTAAACAGATCTGCTTTTTCGTTCTTTTAAAGTAAATGCGTCTTTTTAAAATGATTATTTTCAACTTTGATTCATTTTTAGAAATGAACCATATTAAACTTAAACTATAAATTAGAGACAATAATAATTATTTAAAATACACAGAAAAAGTATTGCATATTTTTAATATTTGGTGCTTACGGGACGAGTTGTGTTTATTTATAAAAAAAAGTGTCAGGATTACCTTCATTTTACAAGGAAAAACAGATAAACAGATTCTTTTAACACCTTTTATTTTAAGAGCAAGCTACAAGTGACAAGTGTCGCTTTCCACAAAAGACGAATCAATCGCGCCTTGGCTGTCTTGAGGTTTATTTCTTATTTTCGGCCAGTGTGTACAGATATCATGCTTTCTTAAAAAGAGTTCAATGTTTTATAAACTATTACATTTGTTTTGGTGCGGCGTCTACACTGATATTAAACAAGTCTAATATCGTCTCACAAAATGTCCGTGACAAAAGGGTAATAATTTTTTTAAAAATTCAAAATTTGCAATTTATGAGTTAGGATAATAATTGTGATGACGAACTCTGGCAGTGGCAACACTACCTGCAGTTACGTCATTTCTGTGAACGGCGTTTACAAAGTTATCCAGTGACTATGAAAATGTCAGTGGCTGGAGGACGGAAAAATTATCAGAAATTAAAAATTTTTTTTGTTCAAAAAAATTTTTTACAGTGCCAATAAATTGTACACGACGAAAGATATTGAGGGTTAAAATATAACTACGCATTTAAAACTCAGCCTGTATAGAGGTGCACTATTGCTAGTTTCAATTTACTGGGAAAAATACCATTTTCTATAGAAAGATTTATTATATAAGCTAGTGGACATGTGGACAACTAATGACATATTTACATTTTTTAATCAAATTGTTAGATATATCATCATGGCCAGGAGAGTTTGACGATTTAAGTTTATTTATCAGAGCTTCTACATCTATATTTGAAACTGGAGATAAATACAGAGATTTGTTAAAATGTTATACATTGGATTCAAAAAAAATTAAAATCGCAGGGGCATTTGAACTTATATTGTCAAAAAAAAAAAAACAATTAAAATTTTCCGCTACATCTATGAAAATTTCCTTATCATCTTTTATAAAACATATTTCTCTAAAAATTGTAATTATTCCCTGTATTGTTTTAATTATATTCCACATAGTGTTAGTTTTATCGTTTGAATTACAGACTTCCTGGACATGATATGCCTGTCTAGCTGCTTCTAATTTGTTACAATATAATTTATTTAAGTAAATACTGAGATCCTTGTAGTTCCTATTTATTTTAGAAAGATCGGTATGAAAATATGTTTCAAACATTATGATTATAAACAATATTTTTACAGATGCAGTGATGCATAAAAAACGTGTTTCATGTCTTTTTTTTGTTAATAAAGCTCATTTATTTTTGAAATTTAGCTCAGAATATTTTAATTGTCTAAATTTTTTTATTTTAATGTCTATAAAATCTAGCTTTAGAAAAGACATTAAATTAGGCGCCTATATTGACAACTATAGTCTAAGATCCGAATTAAGGACGACCTTCACCCATCCGTTTAATGGAGGAAAAATATTTTATATTAATTTTAATATGTTATAAAATATATCGCGAGTGGGTTGGCTAAAAAAATTCCTCGCAAGACTATGATTAATTAAAAATTGAAAAAAAAATTTTTTTTTAAAGGAAAATTATATTCCAATCGAAAATATGAAGCCTATAGAATATGCAAACGTTAGGTTGTCTATTTTTTTCCTGGCGTAACTATTGGGTTGGCAGATATAAACAGGTAATTCGATACTAGTAATTTACGTTCATCTGTTTAATGAATATATCTTACATCAAAATAAAGGTAATTAAATTGCGAAGAGAATTATATAGAGTTGTCTGCGAAAAATCTGGTTTAAATTCCGGTTGGCGAGCTTTAAAAAGCGAAATATTGGTGAGAATGAAAATGTGCGACAAAGAGGTCTGAGCAAACTATCCGGTGCGATAGAAAAGGACGCACCATTGCAGCTGCGCGCGGTTCGTCCATCGGATGAAAGAGAGTGCGCATACTATTTGTTCGTGCAATTGAGAAGGGTAGCGATAGACTAGTAAATACTCTGAGCATTATTTTGGAGCAACTGGCAGTAGACTTGAAATAAAATTATAAATATTTGTGATATTAGAGTATATAAATGTTCTTCTAAATAAAAATATGATAGTGATAGGTGCAAATATAAAAAAAAAAAAATTTAAATAATTTGTTTGGCCAAAACAAAATTAAAAAATTTCCAAATTCCACGATCTTCAGTATCATTATTTCATTATAAATAAAATATAGAAGATATATTTACTATTATATTATAATTTAGAAGATTCATTTACTATGTACTTACTGTATTCTCCGTACAAAAGTTATTAAATTCTTCATTATATTTATTTCCTAAAGCAGTGATTTTTTTATAACACGAGGTATGATAACCAACAAAATCGAGTGACGCGTTGGTTAGCTCAACTTAATTGTATTTAAAGTTCTTTTTTTTACGAAAAGCCAACTTCAATGAACCATTTTTAAAAGTTTTATCATTAAAATCAATTACAGAATCGTCCAAGTCACACAAAAAACACATTTTAGCCATTTTTTATCATAATATATTGTCAATTAATAACAACGATGCGTAGTAGCACGTTCTCTCGATTCGAATATTGAGGTTAACTGCTCCAAAATAATGCTCAGAGTAGCGATAGACTAGTAAATACTAGTCTATCGCTACCCTTCTCAATTGCACGAACAAATAGTATGCGCACTCTCTTTCATCCGATGGACGAGCCGCGCGCAGCTGCAATGCTGCGTCCTCTTCTATCGCACCGAATAGTTTGCTCGGACCTCTTTGTCGCACATTTTCATTCTCACCAATATTTCGTTTTTTTAAAGCTCGCCAACCGGAATTTAAATCAGATTTTTCGCAGACAACCCTATATCATTCTGCTCGCAATTTAATTACCTTTATTTTGATATAAGATTTATTCATTAAACAGATGAATGTAAATTACTAGTATCGAATTACCTGTTTATACCTGCCAATCCAATAGTTACGCCAGGAAAAAAATAGACAACCTAACGTTTGCATATTCTATAGGCTTCATAGTTTCGATTGGAATATAATGTGTTCCTTTAAAAAAAAAATTCAATTTTTAATTAATCATAGTCTTGCCAGGAATTTTTTTGCCAACCCACTCGCGATATATTTTATAACATATTAAAATTAATATAAAATATTTTTCATCCATTAAACTGATGGGTGAAGGTCGTCCTTAATTCAGATCTTAGACTAATAGACTACTAGCGAATTAATTTAAAACTTGTTACAGATGTTTTTTCTTAAATTTAGCTATATCAAACTGGGTTTGCGCCTGCAGAAATAACGGACTATAGAATCTGAACAAGCATAATAATATAAGATACATTTTTTATATATTTTTTTATTTTATATTTTAAAAGCCGACAGTTTAAAAAATTACCAGACTTACGTCAAAGTAGACCTGACATTCAACTTGGTGTCGTCTTTCATCCACTGGGTCCTGATATTGTGGTTGGGCGATTCGGTGATGGTCATCTCGGGTACGATCACGGAAGGTTCGTCCTCCCCATCGCCGATAACGAACCTCTTGCTGTTCCTCCTCGTCAGGTTACGGTTCATGATGATATCTTCCCAGATTTCACACTCGTCGTCAGAAGATTCGTCGGACTGTTCAGGATCTTTATCGCGATTTAATTCGTTGGGGTTAATACCGATGGCACTTTCCGAGAAAAGGTCGAAGAAAGGAGGTGCGGCGGTTTGAAAGAAATTAAAATAACTGGATAAATCAAAAAAAGCAACAATGTTCCTCCAGAAGTTTGTCATAGGTGGAAGTGGCTGGAAATTTTACGATTTTCACACATATTGTCGTTAATTAACTCCACGTTTAAATACGTTTTGGTTTCCTTAAATGCATCTATTAGGTGTGGAATGTTTTAGGGCTTTAACATTTTTTACCTGTAAATCATTATCTTGTAAAATTCTAAACAACTTAGAACTTAAAATACAGTGTCAATCATGTCATTTTCATTCTACGGACATTTTGGTGATATTAAGATTTTTCTACCACTTCTGTTTCTTAGCGAACACAACTTTTTTATTTTAACTGGACCACCCGAGGGGTAAACCAAATGACTTCACAACTAACAAGTCATTGGGTAAACCTGTCGACAAAAATCTGTACACCAAACTTTTACTTCCGAAGTACTTCCACGGAATTCCAGGAATTTCCAAGGAATTCCATGGAATTCTAGGGAATTTCAAAGGTATATGTAATTTTCTTAGATGGAAATAGTGATTTTTTGACATTTATTGTAACAAAAACAGTAATAAGAACATTTGTAAAAGGCATTATATAAAATAAAAACAATATTTTCACAAGTCGGACTGGCTTCATTTGTCCCCGTAGTCAACAGCTGTAATTTGGCCCCTACGCCCTACCCCTCTACCAAAAAAAGGTCAAACATGTTCAGGATATAAAGAAATTATCATATATTTAAAATAAATAAGAAAAAAATTAGCATTTTTGTTTTTATATATGGTGTTTCTAAAATGAGATTCCAAACTTCTACAGCGTGTAGTACTCATCATAGTAAGTCAAGGAAGTTAGTTGCCCTTAAAGGGGTTCAGATGAAATTAGTTTTTTTAGTCTAGTTCACAAGTTAAAAACGGTGTTAATTAGTGATAATGGTCGTAAAAATATGGGCGAAGGCTCATTGGATTCGGAATGACGTCTAGAAAAATGTATAAAAATTGTTTACCAGCATATAAAAAATTACAAAAGTTATTAACAAATTAAGATAAAAAAAAGGCATTTAATTTTTTGCAAATACTTCAGAAACTATTAATAATTAAGAAATAAAAAAAAAGATTCTTAAAGAGGACGAAATTTCCGATAAAAAAAGTCCTAACTCCTGGAACTGTACCACCGTTATTAATAATTTTAATTTAATGGTGAAAATAGTACTTCGCGCGGCGAGCGCGACGCTGCCGCAGACCTCAGAAACCGATCGTAGCAACACAAAAATTTTTTTTTAGCTATAAAATTTTAATTAAAAAATTTCAAAAAAATTAACGGATCATCTAGACATCACAAGGAACAATATCCACTTAAAAAAATTTTTTTCTTCCATTTTTCATAAAATGTGCTTATTGATAATTAACAACTTTTTTTGGAGTTCACGTTATGTTTATAATCAGATAATTGTTAAACTAAAGACGTAAAAATTATAACCGATGGCTGGATACATTGTGACAAGTATATTTTATGAAATAATCACATCATGATATTTTTAATTATTATAGTTCATTAGTTATTAATCTTTTACGTTAACAAAAAACTAATAAAAGATAAAAAAAGGTGAAAAATTTTTTTTTATCAATATTTGTTATTATCCCTGTTTTTGTATATCAAAACACTATTAGATTTTATAATTTTTAAATTTTTAGTGGTATTTGCTTAAAAAAAATGTTATAAACAAATGGATTAGTTGTATATTTCAGAAATTTTGTTTTGCCAAATTATTAGTGGAATGATATGATTTAAAAAAAAACATTTTTTCTAAAAAAAAATTGTTTATTGTTAATCAATTTTTAACTTTTCTCATTATTTAAATAATAGATTAACAAAAGATTTTTTTCTAAATTTGCATTTTTCTACAAAGTAAAAAAAATATATTTTTTCGCTTAGAATTTGTTTATTTAATAAACAATTTGTAATAGACAATGGTCGAATGTATTAATATTTTTTTCATAGAAAAAAAATACTAGAAACAACCATATATTTAACCGATACAAAAAAAATTTCCAATTTTGCTACTCTACAGAAAAGTATATACTATAGACTATAGACTATATATTAATTACACCATTATTATTATTAAATATGATTTGAACGAAACAACTACTCAGCGGGAAAATACCCCGACCTGCATTGGATTATACCTTCAAATCATGAGTCGCTATCCGCCACAGAGACATCTATGATGTCGGTTGGATAGTAGCATTTAAACCATACGAGAAGTTTCCTACCTCTCACCACTACACCATTATTATTCTTATAATTTATGAAAATATAATTGTTCTGAAATAAAATTTCTGTTTACTTAATGATAACATTTCATCCTTATATTATTTTGAATAATTTTTAAATAAACAAAGCATGTAGTTTAAATTAATTAATTAAAAATAGAAAAAAAATATAGTTACTGTATAATGGAATACGAATTTGAAGAATATTAATAAAAATACTTTTATAGTTTAAACTATAAGAGATATGGATGTGATCAAAAGCTTATTCGGTAGATATTTAATCACTGAACAAAATTGTCTTGGAGGTCTATTACTGTATCTGCAATATATAATAAGCTATAAGTCATAAAAGATTCGAAAATGACAAAGAAACCTTAATTTTTTTATAAACAAATGCGTATAATAGCTGATTAACAATAGTTACAAACTAGGTGGTTTTAAAGATTAATTAATCCTTTATAAAACGACTTGAATATGCATTGTCGTATCTCTAATAGT
Organism: Rhamnusium bicolor; assembly: GCA_029963845.1. NCBI lineage: Eukaryota > Metazoa > Arthropoda > Insecta > Coleoptera > Cerambycidae > Rhamnusium > Rhamnusium bicolor. The sequence goes on along the minus strand of JANEYF010000872.1, from coordinate 37,667 downwards.
TTAAAAGATATAGAGGTTAATAAGTTAACAAAAGAAGGAGGCACTTTAATTTCTGTAGAGTAGCAAAATTGAACATTCTATAAAAAATCGAAAAGATTTTTTTTGTATATGGTTGTTTTTAGTATTTTTTTTTCTATAAAAATATATTAATACATTCGACCATTGTTTATTACAAATTGTTTATTAAATAAACAAATAAATTTTAAGTGAATATTTGTTATTATCACTGTTTTTGTATATCAAAACACTATTAGATTTTATCATTTTTAAATTTGTAGTGGTATTTGTTTAAAAAAATGTTATAAACAAATGGATTAGTTGTATATTTTAGAAATTTTTTTTTTACCAAATTGTTAGTGGAATATTATGATTTAAAAAAAAACATTTTTTCTTCAACAATTTTTTTAATTGTTAATAATCATTTTTTAACTTTTTTCATTATTTAAATAATAGATTAGCAAAAGATTTTTTTTTCTAAATTTATCATTTGCAATTTTCTACAAAGTAAAAAAATAGTTATTTATGATACAAGTGTTAAAAATGACTTTTTATTTTGTGAGTGGAGAAGTTTGCGAAACGAGCGCGTTTTTTTAGTTTTTTTTAAACTATATTTATTTTTCACTTTTTAGTTTGATGTGCTATGAAAGCGTGTTTTGTAGTTTTTTTAAACTATATTTATATTGCTTATTGATGCTGACATTATAACATATTACGATCCAACAGATATTTCTGAAAAAAAAATATTTTTTTATTTCAGCCATGGGATTTGAACTCACGCCCGAGGAGTCCGTCGTTTCGCGTCGGCTAAGACTTGCCCAACGACCGAACTGAGAATCACGGAATATACTTACAATATTAAGCCTCTTGCTCTCACGCAGAGGATACGTGAGGAAAGGACTGGCGATCCTGATCAGGATAATGATATAAACTTATCAAATTATTGAATTGTTACCGGTTCTTCGTAAGTGTACAAAGTTTCAATTAAATCTGTCCGTTTAAAGTGGGTCAAAATCGAGTCCAAAGAGTGGGTTACAAACAAACAAACATACAACTGAAGCTAATAAAAGCGTGTTAATAAATATAGTTTAAAAAAACTAAAAAACACGCTTTTAAAGCACATCAAACTAAAAAGTGAAAAATAATTATTAATATAAACTGAAAATAATAATGAACGAAAAATACTAGTATTATTGTGAAAAAAGCGTGGGTTGCTCGATATACGAAAAATATGGCACAAAGCGCCCCACGTTTTTTTCACAATAATACTAGTATTTTTCGTTCATTATTATTTTCAGTTTATATTAATAATTATTTTTCACTTTTTAGTTTGATGTGCTTTAAAAGCGTGTTTTTTAGTTTTTTTAAACTATATTTATTTTTAACTTTTTAGTTTGATGTGCTATGAAAGCGTGTTTTTTAGTTGTTTTAAACTATATTTATATTGCTTATTGATGCTGATATTATAACATATTACGATCCAACAGATATTTCTGAAAAAAAAAAAAATTTTTATTTCAGCCGTGAGGTTCGAACTCACGCCGGATGAGTCTGTCGTTTCGCGTCGAGTGCCTTAACCCACTCGACCACCGGGCTAATTAACAATTATTGAATCTACTGACATATTAAGCCTTTGCTTTCACGCAGGGATACGTGAGGAAAGGATTGGCGATCCTGAACAGGATAATGATATAAACTTATCAAATTATTGTATTGTTACCGGTTCTTAATAAGTGTACAAAGTTTCAATTAAATCTGTCCGTTTAAAGTGGGTTAAAATCGAGTCCAAAGAGTCGGTTACAAACAAACATACAAACAAACAAACATACAAGTGAAGCTAATAAAAGCGTGTTAAAAAAGTTAAAAAAATGATTATGAACAATAAAAAAAATTTTGTAAGAAAAAAAATTTTTTTTTAAAAAATCATATTACACTGATAAATTGGCAAAAAAAATCTAAAATATGCAACTAATCCATTTGTTTATAACATTTTTTTAAACAAATACCACTAAAAATTTAAAAATCATAAAATCTAATAGTGTTTTGATATACAAGTAGTAGTAGTAGTAGCTACTTATTTTACTAGGCAAGTAGGCCACAATGGGCCCTTTTTACCTAGGGACCTACAGTTTAGCGTGGACTCCGAACCACGGTCTTCGACTGTCAACTAACCCACCGCCTGGGCCAGCCCGCCTGCACCGCTAGCAGAGTGGCAAACCTCCTGGGTAGGTCTCTTCGACCCTCCACCCGGGCTCGCCTATCCGCCTGCATCAGGCTAGCGGCCTTCCCGGGATTGTCTGTTGACAGCCTACCGAGTGTTAAATGAGCTATCGTTCATCCATTCAATTGCCGGACTCGATCAGTGCTGCTTAACTTCACTGATCGAATATCGGATATTAAACGGATGTCCATACCTCATCCCCTTTGATATAAAAAATCAGTGATAATAACAAATATTGATAAAAAAAATTGTTCACCTTTTTTTATCGTTTATTAGTTTTTTGTTAACGTAAAAGATTAATAACTAATGAACTATAACAATTAAAAATATCGTGATGTGATTAATTCATAAAGTATACTTGTCACAATATATCCAGCGTCGGTTATAATTTTTCACGTCTTTAGTTTAATAAAATTATCTGATTATAAACATAAACGTGAACTCCAAAAAAATTTGTTAATTAACAATAAGCGAATTTTATGAAAAATAGATGACAAAAAAATTGTTTTAAGTGGATATTGTTCCTTGGGATGTTTAGATGATCCGATAATTTTTTGAAATTTTTTGATTAATATTTTATAGCTAAAAAATTTTTCTTCATGCTACAGTCGGATTCTAAGGTCTGTGGCAGAGTCGCGCTCGCCGCGCGGAGCACTATTTTCACCATTAAATTAAAATTATTAAGAATGGAGGTACAATTCCGGGAGTTGGGACTTTTTTATCGGAAATTTCGTCCTCTTTAAGAATCTTTTTTTTTTTTAATTTCTGAATTATTAATAGTTTCTGAATTATTTGCGAAAAACTAAATTTCTTTTTTCTTGTCTTAATTTGTTAATAACTTTTGCAATTTTTTATGTGCTGGTAAACAATTTTTATACATTCCGATTCCAATGAGCTATCGCCCATATTTTTACGACCTTAATTTATTACGCTCCAACTTTTTCGACAAAATTACGTAAAAGAGGTACTCTTGGAGGGTCTACTGAGACCCACTCACAACAAACCTAACTCTTGATAGAAAGTCGTAGGATGTACCGTTTAACAACCATTTAAAGATTTAAACAAATTGAACAATTCACTTTTTACAGCCAAATTTCAATTGTCAATATCTCTGAAATGACACTATGGTCTCTGCCGTTGTTATAATTTATTGAGGCACCCTCTAACTATTTGCTATACTGAAAATAATACGTGTTACAAAATGAATAATGATACTGTGTACGTTTTTCTACGTCAATCATATTTTTTTCCGTGGTTAATGATTAGTTTCTAAATTAATATCTAAGTAATTATATTGTTTTTATTTTAATAGCTAGGAGTGTTGTAAATACAAAATAACCGAGACTATATTCTACCATAATTACAAAGAGAAACAATTAAAATATTTGTATCTTTATATACAGAGTGATTGCGTGAACATTTCCACTTTTGAGCGCAATTTATTAGTATATTTAGGCGTATAGATTTAAATTCTATGGGTTACCATATTTTTTACATATTTGTATACATACTTTCAAGAGATTTTTAGATTATATTGTCAACATACAGGGTGGTCTAGTTTCCGACGCACAAACCTCAGGAATGTGTATGTAATACGTAAAAATATTAGTAGTTCGAGCATAATTCGAAAAATGCACCATAACTTGGAAGTTTATGATTTAATATCTAAGGGAGAATAAAAACTATCATTTTCAAATTTGGCACACCGCTCACTGGTAGAAATTAACAATCTAACTGTGCAAAAGTCAAAAATTAAGTAGGTATATATTCCAATAATTTTATCATTTTCCAACCCTGAATGAACCGGTGATTACTGAGAAAACAATGTAAAAATTGCTTGATCTTCAGATACGTGGGGATGCATTTATAAAAGAAGGGTTTTATGATGGGAATATTTATTATCTGAATTAGTATTGTGTTATGCGTTAAAGTGAACACACTGTTCTTAAAGTTCCTTAGTGTATTTTGTGGTTTAAAACTATGGAGATTCAATCTACAGGTATGTATTATTTTTACATGATAGTGGTTTAATATTGGTATTTTTTAGTAGGAACATTGTTGATACAAAGTTTGGGTGTAATTTTTATAATTAATTTAACATATTTTGTATTTAAAGGGACGAAACTATGTATATTCGCATGTATTCGCACTGGGACATTTTTTTATATAATAGTCATACATTTTAGTATACAGCTAAAGTAAAATTAACTACATGAAAATGCAGTCATGTAAAATATTGAATTATTTCAGGACTGGACAGGGAAATTGAAGATACGATTATGCGACAAATTAATAATTTAACTAGCAAAATTTCCAAAAATCGGACAGAATCCCGCCGTTCAATCCATATAATGTTAGCGCGTGAATCTAAATGGCTAGATGAAAATGTCACCTTTTCCTCAGCATCAATCTGCCGATTCAATGCCAGGACCATCTAGCAGCAAAATGGGACGACCACCAAAGAAGTTGCAACAACTGACGGCATCGTCAAAAAGACGAAAAGTTTTACCTATAGTACAGAATTATCCCAAAGTAGAATTGATGTTTGCGGCAGAAACAAATTTGCGTTTGGGTGGACAAAGAGATGCAGCAAATATAGTCCAAGAAGTTTCTCAAACATCACCAAAAAGGGCTAGTAGAATTTAAAAGAAATGGAAATCTCCGACCGTACATCCTATCAAATATACACCAGAGGAGGCACTTGCATTATTTGTTGACGGACATTTTACCAAACATACGTATATTTTAATGCAATCTGGGGCCAAGATGCGTAATGTAGATATATATCCTTCGTACGACGCAAAGAAGGAGTGCTATCCTAAAGCGGAATCAATAACAATTAGTGAATCATCTGCAGAAATAATGATTCAGGCCCTTGTTGACCACACTATAACCAGACTAGCAACGGTACAAGAGAAGTGTTATCTCAAAAAATCGATGACTTATCAGACGGCCTAACAATTTTCAAGTGGGGATGTGATGGAGGTTCTGGGCACTCTGCCTACAAACAGAAATTCTCTGGAGATGATGTAGAACAAAAAAGGGATTCCAGTTTGTTTGCGGTTTGCATTGTACCCTTGCACTTGCGAGCAAATAAAACTAATACCATCTTATAGCACAACCCGTCACCGTCTTCTACCAGGTTCTGCAGACCTATAAAACTTTTATTTGAGAAAGAAACTGCAGAATTAAGTAAACGAGAGATACAGAATATAGAACAACAAATAGAAACTATATTGCCTACCAAAGTTTTTATTAGTGGACAGGAAATCGTCATTTCTTCTTGTTTCAAATTAACGATGATTGATGGAAAAATGTTTGGAGTAATCAGTGATACGTCAAGTCAAACATGTGGAATCTGTGGAGTAACGCCGAAAAATATGAACGATTTGCAATTTATCCAACATCAACAGTCCTCAGATGCGAGCAAATATGAATACGGGCTTTCTACATTGCACGCATGGATTAGATGCTTTGAGTGTCTTCTTCACATCGCATATCGTCGGGATGTGAAAAAATGGCAAATGCGCAAAAATGAAGACAAAAAAGTTTAAAGAAACAAAAAAATATATTCAAAATGAATTGAGGGCAAAAATGGGATTATTAGTGGACATCCCGAAACCCGGATATGGTACAACAAATCACGGTAATACTGCCAATCGCTTTTTTGACCAATCTGCTCTTGCATCTTCCATCACAGGAATTGATGAACAATTGATAAAGAGTTTGAATGTAATACTGCAAACAATTTCATGTGGATATGCTGTAGATGTACAATCATTTAGAAATTATGCAAAAGCGACTGCAGAAAAGTATGTGGATCTATACCCGTGGTATAATATGCCCTCTAGTTTACATAAATTGCTTATCCATGGAGCAGATATTATAACATCTGCTGTTTTGCCTATCGGAATGTTTTCGGAAGAAGCACTGGAAGCTAGAAATAAAGACTTTCGAAGATACAGAGGGTACCATACAAGAACATTTTCTCGAGTGCAAACAATGACAGACTTATTAAATACTCTTTCATTTTCCTCAGATCCCTTAATATCTTCTATTTCTCGGACCAATCTTGGTCGATCAAATAATATTAAGGCTCTTGATAATGAAGTTAAATGCCTATTGTTGCAGCCTATTTTTGATGAGCAATCTGTACAATTAGTACAGGAAAATTTGAATGAGAGTTCTGATTGTTCTTAAAATATTTTGTATATCGAGATTCTTGCCTCACCCTGTATTATAAACCATGTTCCATGTAGATAAAAGTATTATTAAATGTGACAACATAATAAACGCAATACATCATGTTACATCTGAATCTATGTTTCATTTTGACTTTTGCACAGTTAGATTGTTAATTTCTACCAGTGTGCGCCGTGCCTTTCTATGTAAAGTTGCATTTACATGTCAAGTCAAAAATAGTAACGGCAAGTCATTGGCGTAGATACGTGGGTTACAAACCACTTTTATAGAAATAAATAGTCCGCCACTGGATATTTATCATCTACAGCCTGTGCGTCATTTACGCCCTGGGGATGCTGAAAATCGCTTGAAATTTTGCCAGTGGCATTTAAATTCAGAAGAAGGAAATCCCGATTTTTTTATGTAAAATTCTATGCACAGATGAATCGACATTCACTAGAGCAAGAGTCGTCACTATTTTCATGTTTGGGCCCACGAAAATCCTCATGACATTCGACCGCGATTATTTCAAGATGAATCCAGTGTGAACATTTGTCTGGGCGTTTTTCACAATTCGTAGTCCACATTTGCTACCCCTAAGATTAAACTTGTAATTATTCCATGAGTTCCTTATTAACGACCTGCTTGACTATTTCGAGGATTTGCCCCCGATTGCGATACGATAGTCGGCTCAATTGGATAGTGTTCCGGCCAGGGTTGGAAAAAATAATGATTAAAAAAAAAATCAAAAATCAATGATTTTGCAATGTTTTTTCCCACTTTTATTTGACTTTCAATTGTTTCTTTGTTGAAATTTTCAAAACCCTTGGAAAAAATACCATAAATTACGATAAACATTTTAAATTTATTTTCAACGACAAACCAATAAATTGGGGTGAGAACGTTATAGGAATCACTCTGTACAAAGACAAACGTTTATAATTTTGAAAATACTGTTCTTATTTATATTTGCAACACAACATAATTATAAATATTTTGTGCCTTTTACAATTATACAACTTTTTAATGCATTTGTCACCTACATATTGTAGTTTATTTCTAACAGACAACTATTTTTATCGAAATAAATTGGAATTACGTGTCCTTGAAAACCGCAACTCAATGTGTGATAAACTGATAAATATAAATACCAAGCATTTTACGCAAATCGCAAATACCTACATAATTAAATAAACTTATGCTAATGACGGCGCAAGGAAAACAAACAACACACATCTACATATCTAGGTAATTTGATAATCTGTAAAAGGAAAAGAACGAAAATGTTTCCATAAACCGCACAACATCACTTTTGGAACCTCATTGGCATTGGTTATTGTCAAAACATCTGACGATCATCAGATGGTAATGACTTTGAAAAACACCTGCTATGCCTACCAGGTCGATAAAGTCGTGGTGTAAATTTGAACATGACGTTTCAACTTGTAGTAATTTTGCATGTCATGCTGCGTAAAAAGTTAAAACACGAAATAGCTAGACTAGAGAGGTACTATTTGAAATATATAGGTACGTATATTCTATATACAGTGTGGAAATTAAGTAACGCATAAATTCAGGAATTCCGTTGATATTAATTTTTTGGAAAAAATCTCGAAGGGGTATAGCTTTTGACTTCAGCAAATATTTTCAGTCTATTTTCAGTTTCTTATGTCATTTATTTTTTAAGTTATGACGTCATCGACTTTTTTTTAAATGACAACCTATATTTTTTATTATTGATTTTGGTAGTAGTATTTATTCCGGTTCCGACCGTATAATATTTTCAATATGTTATATTTGAAAAAAAATCGAGAAAAACAGTCTTAAAGTTCAAATAACAAAAATTCATTAAATTGGGAAAATTTATCTAGTTGCCTAAGTTTGACGGAAAGTTATCGATGGCACATTCGTTTTTATTTTGAAATTATACAAATAGTTGAAAAATCGAACTAATGTGATACACCGGCAACTAGATAAATTTTCCCAATTTAATGAATTTTTTGTTATTTGAACTTTAAGACTGTTTTTCTCGATTTTTTTTCAAATAATAACATATCGAAAATTGATTTTGGTAGTAGTTTTTATTCCGGTTCCGACCGTATAAAATTTTCGATGTTATTATTTGAAAAAAATTGAGAATAAATATACCTAGTTTAAAAAAACTAAAAAACCGTATATTCCAAATACTTATAATATATTTTAACAAATTGATACCTACCAGTACTATTTGTATATTCATATATTCCATTCAAAATTCAAACTTGCCCATGCAATCCCGAAAATACATTGTTTTAACCACAATCACAGCATATATGTTTGTCGCTGTAGCAATATTTCCAGTATATAGATTATTTGTTGCCAAAATTGTGAAATTTATTACATTACGCATTTAGCTTACGCATTATTTTTTTTAAACAATTCTTGTTTATCAAAAGAAAATACTTGGGTAACAATACGAACAGTACAGTTGGGTAATTTCCATTTTTTTAAATGCATATTGAGAATTGATTTAATAATCTGGTACAACAAAAACCTGGATACCAATATACAATAATTCTTTATACAGGGTGTCTCACCAGGAATTGCATCGATCGATATAGGAAAAATGCGCAACAGAAAATTTTGAAAATTTAGAGAATTACTAAAATAATTACAAGCATCTGGCACTTCCGGTTATACCGGAAGTCGATATCAACTAGCTTATTTTAGAAGGAATACTTTATATTTTAGGGTTTTCGAAAAAGAGCGTAAAATTCTGAGTCAAAAACATACCCTATGCCTAAACCCAGCCGTTTCAGGGATATTTGACATTAAAAAAAAATTTGTATGTACAGGTGTAATGGTTTACAATTAGGACTGGGCGATTGTTAAAAGTCATAATCGATTATTGAAAAATTATCGATTATTTCAATTAATCGATTATAATCGATTAATCGATTAATCAAATAATTGATTAATCAAATGACCGATTAATCGATTATTTGATTAATCAATTAATCAAATAATCGTATAATCAAAAATGGGTTATAATCTATTAATCGTAAAAGCGATTAAGCGATAATTGTCGATTTTAACCAGCCTTAATCGATTATTCGATTCTCTTGCCCACCCCTAATTTACGGAGCTGTAGGATTCATCTTAGGGTTATTTTCAATTTTATTTACATACTGTTTATTTATATGACTATAATACTATAATAATCGTATGAAGTAAAAAAATAGATAATGAGGATAGGATAAATAAAGGACAGTTGTTATTTAAATATTTTGATTGATATCTATTATTATTTTATTATTACATTATTTCTTAATATATTTTCTATTCATAGATAGGAAAATCAATTGTGAGGCATGTTCGCTTGTTAATGAAACTCTCAGGTCCATTAACTATTAAACCTCCCCTACTAAAGACTCTTTCTGATGCTACACTAGTAGCCTGAATATTTAAATAATTTCGTGTCAATACAGAAAGAACTGGATATAGTGATATGTTTGCTTTCCACCATATGAGTGGTTCATCGTCCATATCTATGGGTGGCGTCTGAAGATAACGTTCAAAATCTTTTTCCACATCATTTTTATTCTGTTGGTGGCCATTTGAACTTACTGACTGCTAGGGCTGGGCGATGGTCAAAAGTCATAATCGATTATTCAAAAATAATCGAATAATTCGATTAATCGATTATAATCGATTAATCAAATAATCGATTGTCAAATAATCGATTAATCAAATGATCGATTAATCGATTATATAACAAGAAATAATCAAATGATTGATTAATCGATTATTTCTTGATTAATCGATTATTTTTCCCAGCCCTATTTACAATAACCTTTATAATTTTCTTCGTGTAAAAGGTACTTATTTCCTTTTTGGCATGCAGAAAGACCATAAGGTGAGCTACGCTCTACAGTTTAAAGAAATTCAATAATAGTATACCAAGTGTTCCATTTTTGACGTTATATTTTGTAAACTTCAAACCGCGAAAACTTGCTTAAGTCAAATGGAATACCCTGTATTTTTTTAGATCAAGTTATGTATAACTAAATTCCTTTTTTTCTGGTATAAGCATTGTGGGGGTTTAAGTTACAACTTTTTGAAGTATTTGCGATTGTCTTAGAAATTCAAGAATTTTTAGTAAAAATTTTATCAAATTAGCCATGATTAGAAACAATCAGTAATGTCAGTCATTCTCTTATGTCAAAAATTGCCACTGCGTTTAAATTACACCCACGAAGGCTTTTAGAATTTGTTTATTATTTATCGAGAATGTGATAAAGTAATATGTAGTACATTTGCGACTCGATATCCACAAAAACGGAAACCGTCACCAAACACTGTAAAACGCATACTGGATAATTTTAAAAATAATGGCTCTGTCAAGGCAAGAATTCAAAAGCGAAAGCATATTGTTGATGACGAAAACGTAGAAATAGCAATTCTGAGATATTTTCATACATTTCCAATGATGTCATTAAGACAAGCTGCTCTGGAATCGAGACTATGCAAGGATTCAGTTCACCGAATCTTAATTAAACATAAATTTTACCCGTTTTTGTTCCAAATGGTTCAACGATTAAAAGAAATAGATTTCCTAAGAACAGAAAATTTTTGTGAATTTATTCTAATAAGGTTTGTAGGCGACGATTCTTATTTGGGAAATATTATATGGTCAGATGAAGCTAAATTTACCAAAAATGGACTTTTTAATCGACACAATTCGCATTATTGGAGTGACTCGAATCCTCATGTGTTCAGGGAGCGAAATTTTCAAGAAAGTTGTCAGTTTAATATTTACTGTGCCATAAGAAACGATAGAGTGGTGGCATTAGAAATTTATCAGGAAAATTTAAACAGTTTTCTCTTTTACAAAATTTGAATAATAACTGTTTAGAAAATTTACCTCTCGCTGAACATAGAAACATTTTTTTATCAGCACAACGGTGAACCCCCACATAACGCGTATTTGATAAATAATCTTTTACAAGAAAATTTTACGATCAATGGATCGCCAATAATGGACCTTTCCTATGGCCTCCTCTCTCGCCCGATTTATCAATTTTGGACTATTTTATTTGGGGAACTATTAAAAATAAAGTTTATGAGAGCCCATTAACAACTGTTGAAGATTGTATGCAGAGAGTAAGAAATGCATTTCAAAACTTATCACAGGATTCAATTAGAAGAGCTACCTATGAAGAATTAATCTGAAGGTGCGAAATATGCGTGGAGGTTCGAGGGAGAAATTTTGAATTATTATTAAATTAAAATGGAATCATGTTTTTAGTTGATTTTATCTTAGCTATTTTAGTTTATGCAAAGTGTCTTCAATCCAGTTAATAGTGTAACGTAACAGCTAGCTGAGTGAGGCCGGGCTGGTAATCAAACACTAATTTCGGAGGCTTTTGTTTTATTTTAAACTTTTGCACCTTAAAAAGACCAGGACACACTTTCCCCATGCAATACAAAAATTGGGAATCCAAAAGGTTCTCCACAAGTTGCAAAGTTTAAATAGGTTGATCAAGTTCTCATCAGCAAATGTCTCTCCAAAAGTCTATTTCTTATCCGAAACAGCATAAGAACTGTTACAAAAAACTTACTAGGAATCTTTTTTTCCTCATTTTAAATTAAATTAATTTTACTACCGATCCCGCATCTATTGTTGCAGTTTCAAACCTTGGTGCTAAAAGTTACAGATATCCTGAGTTCAAATTAGCGGTCATTGATCATAGAATACAAAATTGACAGAACACATTGATTAATGATCAACATGTAGATAAGATAAGAGATCTGTGGGATCTTCATCTGTGCTTAGAATAACCAGATCGCACCATTTATTTGTTCTATGATTCTTAAAGTGAGGTTAGACAAATAAATAAACCGTTGACCTTAGGTAAATGAAATAGATGTGGACTAAACTAGTAAGTTTGCTATTATGGAGAATAACACATGGTTGGTATTTTCTTTGTGTTCTGCTACAATAGGCATGTTACAGTGTTTAGTGTTACTTTCCGTTTTTTGTGGATATCTAGTAACAAATGTACTACAAGTTCTTGATATTACTTTATCACATTCTCCATAAACAATAAATAAATTCAAAGTATTCATGGGTGTAATTTAAACGCGGTGGCATCTTTTTTGACATAAGAGAATGACTGACATTACTGATTGTTCCTAATCATGGCTAATTTGATAAAATTTTTACTAAAAATTCTTGAATTTCTAAGAAAATCGCAGATTTCACAAAGTTGTAACTTAAACCCCCACAATGCTTATATCAGAAAAAAAGGAATTTAATTATACATAACTTGATGTAGAAAATACAGCGTGTTCCATTTGACTTTAGCAAGTTTTCGCGGTTTGAAGTTTACAAAATGTAACATCAAAAATGGAACACTTGGTATACTATTATTGAATTTCTTTAAACTGTAGCTTATGATCTTTCTGCATGCCAAAAAGCAAATGAGTATCTTTTACACGAAGAAAGTTATAAAGGTTATTGTAAACTATTACACATGTCAAAATTTTTTTTAAATGTCAAATATATCATGTTTTTGACTCAGAATTTTATGCTCTTTGCGAAAACCCTAAAATATACAGGGTATTCCATTCAAAATAAGCAAGTTGGTATCGACTTCCGGTATAACCGGAAGTGCCAGATGCTTGTAATTATTTTAGTTGGATTGGCCACACTGCCGTTAGTAGCTCCTTAAATTTTCAAAATTTTCTGGTGCGTAGGTACTTTTCCTTATATCGATCGATGCAGTTCCTGATGAGACACCCTGTATATCAGGTTTATCAGAAAAACTACGTCGTGTCGGAGATACGTTTCGTATTAGGACAGTATTTCAATCGAGTAATATTTTGAGATCCATTTTAACAAAAACAAAACCGATAAAATGCGAGCAAAATTCAAAAAACTGTATTTACAGTATTTCGTGCGAGTCTAATAAACATTATGTGAATGACTCATCCAGTCCCCTCAGTGTAAGGTTAGGTGAGCATAAAAGTTATATTTGAAAGGGTGAAATTGAAAAATCGAAAAGTTGCGAACATGCTTGGGAAAATAGACAAAGAATAAACTGGAATTCAGCAACAATTTTAATGAAAGAAGCGGACACCAAAAAAAGGAAAATTAAGGAATCGGCAATATTTTGGAATAAAAAAATGTTTATCCCATTGCACTGTAGATTTTGGTACGATGTGATTACTACCGATGTTAAAAGAATAATTATTGGGCAAAATTAATATGGTATAATTTTTAACTATCAACAGTTCTACGTAAGTATGTGTCATATGTCAAGTTTCACACTTCACATATTCTAAAAAAAGATAAATAACTTTGAAAAAGGTAACAGATTCGTTTTCCGAAACGTTAAGGATTTATATTATTTTTGTCTCATATTAGTTGTAAAAAAAACGCTCCGACTAATCTTTTGTCGTAAAGTCACAAGCGCAGAGGTTTATTTTTCTAGTAACATACTGGGTAACTAACTATATTTTTTTGATAACGAAGAATTATTCATGTGGTAGAAATCCCAAAAAAGAAAAAAAACTGATATAATGTTGTCACCGTTAAGAGAATCATTTGATTTTGATTTATTTGGAAACTTTTAAATGTTGCCAAAACCTTTCGTGACGTAACTTTTCGGGCGGGCGCTTTTTCATATTTTTTCTTTGGTAGTAATAATAATAAGGGGCCTTTAATTTAAAGGGTGTTTTAGTGACACCAAAATGTATTACCAGCAATTCCAGCAAAACCTATTTTTTTTACTTTATCATCTATCTATACCCTGATAATTGATAAAGTTTTGGAATTGTGAGAAAAACTAAACTCCAGATGATGATGCCTAATCAGCATGCCATGTCTGTGTGTCGCAGGTCATTTGTTATGACCGCATTTTTTCGAACACATCTCAACGTGGAAATCTTAAATCTTACATATAATATCTGTGACATCCAAGTACGAACCCTATTGAATATTAGCGAAATTGGTGAACTAGGGTGGGCACGGTTCAAGGGGGGCAATATTTTTGCGTCAAACTAAAAAACGTTTCAAATAAAAATTGTTTATAATGAGAAAATACGCCGAAAAGAACTTGAAAATTTTTCGTAAGATTAACAACCATTTCTGAGAAAAAAGGTTTAAAATTTATTTTATTAAAATAAAAATAAATAAATAAAGTCGGTCTCGACAGTACTTTCTCATCATATCTAATTTGAAATGAATGAAATAGTTATTTATGATACAAGTGTTAAAAATGACTTTATTTTGTGAGTGGAGAAGTTTGCGAAACGAGCGTAAGCGAGTGGAGCAACTCCACGAACAAAATAAAGTCATTTTTAACACGTGTATCATACAATGTTTTTTCTACAAACACCATTAAAAGAACAATAAAGTTTCTTTAAAAAGATTTCAAATCCTTTTAATGGTTACCTCATAATTCTAGTAGTTTGTAGGATTTATGAAATAAATAAATCAAGTTTACCCGTTGTTTGACACATGCTTGTCAAATGTGAAAAACTGTTACAATATGATGAGTTCCAATATTAATTATAGTCCAGAAAGAAGCGAATCGATTCCTCAAGAAATTGAAGAAGCAGCTACAAGGGCAACTTTAGATTTGTTGCACACAAAATCCAAACAACAATATGAATTAGCGTACAAACGCTTTGTGGAATGGTGCGATCGGAACAATGTTGCAGGCAAGTACAGTGAAAATGTAATGTTGGCCTATTTAGAGCAAAACTCTAAAATTTGGAAGTCTTCGACGCTTTGGGCACATTTTTCAATGATAAAGGCTATGTTAAATGTCAAGAACAATCAAGATATAAGTAAGTTTTATAAACTCATCGCATTTTTGAAGCGCATGGTCCAAAAAAAATCAAAAATTTTTACACGCCAAAATATTGATAAGTTTATTGCAGAGGCGCCAGATGACAAGTATTTGATGTAAAGTAACTGCTATAATGGGTATACTAGGCGCGTGTCGCCGTGAAGAACTTTGTCAAATGAGTTTAAACAATATTGAGGATTTAGGAAATACACTAGTGGTAAACATTCCAGATAGCAAGACTAGAGTTTCAAGAACCTTTACTGTTATTACTGAGACATATTGACTTATCATTACGTCCAGCTCATATCAACCACCAACGTCTTTTTATTAAATACACTAGTAACAAATGTACGATTCAACTTGTTGGAATAAATATTTTTGGAAAGATGCCTACAGTAAGGAAACTTGTAAACCCCGTACTTTGGATTCTTTAAATGTGCCGGCTACCCTGACGAGCTAAAGGCAAGCAGAAACACGTGTCGGTAGATATTTTAAAGTTTTTTTTAAAGTGAGTGTCAACTGGTGAGTACCTTGTGTTTTATTTATTTTTGGTTTTATTAGACAGAATAGTTGAAGTTAAAAATAACATTATTGAGTCAGTTGTACTGAACATAATGTGCATATTATCTTTTTTGTAATCCAAGTTTCAGCGTTTTGGCAAATAGCCGGGAAAATAATTGTTTAAAAAGATATATGTTATACTTATCTGTGATAAGATTTGTAAAAGTTAGTAAATAATAATTAACAAAAATTTTCAGTTAATATTATTTTTCATTCCACTCTATTATACCTATATTTTGATTGTAATATACGGTCTTGTCGCTAAAACTTCCCTTTAAAATGTTGATAATACGGCAAGTCAAATAAAAGTTTATCTAGAATACTAATACTTATCGCGCTAGCGCACATTGGGCAAGAATTAATTTTTAGCGGGGCACTATTCCGAAATGATTCATTTTTAGGAATACTCATATTAATGTCGATATGCACTGACCATTTCTGTAGATAGTGTTGTAAAATTTCGGTACTTTCTTGATTGTTGAGAATATTCTGGAATTTTCGAGAATTTTTGAGAATATTCGAGAATATTTAGTTTTTTTAGGAAAATATAGATATTTTTTTGGAGAATACCCGGTGGCCACGAGTCAATGTACGCCCCCAATATTTTGGTTGTTTTTGAATTTAAAAATTTGGTTTTTGGTACACATAAATTAGACAATAATGGGCTACCTTTAGACTAACAGGAATGAAAATATCACTTCCGGTTGAACCGGAAGTGACAACAACTTTTTTTCTTAAATGGAATGACTATATTTTTTTGATGCTTTCTCATTAAGCATAAATTTGTAAGTGCAACAGTTTTTTTCAGATTTTAAATATTCCAAAAAATAAGTGAGATACGAACAATTTTTTAATGTTTTCAAAATGGCCGCGACAGATGAATGCGATGTAAGAAAATTACTAAGTAGGCTATGAAAATTATTAGCAAGGTTGTAGACTTGTCTGTAAAGAAGAAAATAGTTGCTCGAATTACTGATAGGTACCAGTATTTTTAGGTTTTTTTTTTCAAAGAACGGAATTTAATTTTCATTTTCATTTTCATTTCCGTAAGGGTCCTATGGAAATTTTTTTTAATGGAATTATGCTATTTTTTTTATTAATCAGATATAATGATTCATAAACTATAATTTTTCCGCCATTAATAATTTCTTAACGATATCCTTCGTAATAATAAAAGTATTTTTAAAAGGTAAGTGCCAACAAATCATTTTAATAAGGTACCTATCTACATTTAAATCCAAAATTGCAGATAGCCATGAAAATGACAGACATTCGCAACAATTGAATTATTCTTGATTTACTCACTAATTTTCTGAAGCAAGTGTATTAAATTTGTTATAAACAAGAAAATTAATATCAAATGGCTGAAAAATATTTAAGAGATGAAAAAGTTGACATGTTGATTATTTATGGAGAGACTCAACGTAATGCAACTAGAGCACAAACTCTGTATGGAGAGAGATATCCAGAAAGAAGACATCCTCGGAGAAATTATTTCGCCCGGTTGGAGCATCAATTTAGAACTGAACCTTATATAGAAATTGAAAAAAGATTTATTGTGGATGAAGAAACGGAAATTAATGTATCAGCTTTAGTGCATGTTGACCCAACCATTTCGGTAGGACAAATTGAACATGAATTACCAGTTTCCAAAGAATCAGCCAGGAAAATTTTAAAGAAACACGGCTATCGTTCTTATAAATATCAATTGCATCAATTTTTGTATGAGAATGATTATCAACGAAGAATAACCTTTTGTAATTGGTTACAGTTACGCCAATTAAGATATAAGAATTTTATCAAAAACATTTTGTTCACTGATGAATCGAGATTTACAAACCTTGGGTTATTTAATCAAAACAACACTCGATATTGGGCAATTGAAAATCCTCACATTATGAGACAGGGGCGGTTTCAGGAGCGGTTTGGCTTCAATGTTTGGTTAGGCGTACTGGGCGACCATATCATAGGTCCAATAATTTTTGACGGAACTCTAACTGGACCAAGATATCTAGAATTTCTCCAAAATATAATAGTTCCACAGATTAATCAAATTCCCAATACCAATATTGAAAAGGTTTACTTCCAACATGACGGGGCTGGACCACACAATGCTATTATCGTTAGGGATTACTGAAATCAATTATTTCCAGATCGTTGGATTGGGACCCATGGTCCAGTCAGATGGCCTGCAAGGTCTCCTGAATTAACCCCACTCGATTTTTTTATTTGGGCGCATTTGAAAAATAGAGTCTACATGACTGCTCCAACCACAAGACAAGATCTGGAAGAAAGAGTTCGACACGAAATTGCACAAATAACACCTCAACAATTACAGAATGTTAGACGTGCAATAATAAGTCGCGCTACTCTGTGTATTAATCAAAACGGTGAACACTTGACAATATTTATAATGGTTTATTATAATTTAGGTTTTAAACAGTTTTGTTATTCTATTTATTCATGGTTGCAACGTTTTATTAAAATTATTTCTTGTTTAATTTGTGTTTACCTTTTAAAAATACTTTTATTATTAAGAAGGATATCGTTGAGAAATAATTAATGGCGAAAAAAATTATAATTTATGAATCATTATTTCTGATTAATAAAAAAAATAGCACAGTTCCACTAGAAACATTTCCATAGTACCCCTACGGAAATGAAAATTAAATTCCGTTTTTTGAAAAAAAACCTAAAAATACTGGTACCTATCAGTAATTCGAACAACTATTTTCTTCTTTACAGACAAGTCTACAACCTTGCTAATAATTTTCATAGCCTACTTAGTAATTTTCATACATCGCATTCATCTGACGCGGCCATTTTGAAAACATTAAATGATTGTTCGTATCTCACTTATTTTTTGGAAATCTTAAAATTTGAAAAGACTGTTGCACTTACAAATTTATGCTTAATGAGAAACCACCAAAAAAATTAAGTCATTCCATTTAAGAAAAAAAGTTGATGTCACTTCCGGTTCAACCGGAAGTGATATTTTCATTCCTGTTAGGCTAAAAGTAGCCCATTATTGTCTAATTTATGTGTACCAAAAACTAAATTTTTAAATTCAAAAACAACCAAAATATTGGGGGCGTACATTGACTCGTGGCCACCCGGTATATAAACTGGATTATATAATACATTAGGTACAACTAATAATTTAATTATGGTTTCAATGGTATCAAACTAATAACGTTTCATTTTAGTTAATTAATATAGGGGAATTACCAGAATACTAAATATTGTCTGAATGTTATTTGTGGTATTCTCTAAATTTTTCTTTTTTTTCCTGGGGCTTACTACCACATAAAGAATTCTTAGATATTGTTCCAATATCATACTTTTAGATGACTAAGAATTATCCGTGTGGCAGAAGGCGCAAGAAAAAGAAAAATTTAGTAAAATTCTGTTAATAAAAACATAAAACTTTATGTGTCATGCTCTCTCATATTATACATAAAACAAAATAAAACAATTGTCTTATTGAGCCTCCACAATATCTGAAAAAAGTTTCTTCTGATGAATTTGATCCATCGCATCGTCACCATCAGATATGTTCCTAGATACTGCTCGTAGATTAAATATACATAGATAGTTCCATCCCCTGTTAAAATTTTATATATTTTAGAGTTTCATTAGCGCAAGTATTTTAAGTCAATATAAGTTTGAATCCTTCGAAGTATAAGTATGTATTAAATATACTCTAAATAGTACATTTCTTTCGAGTAATGTTAACCGTGAGAGTAAGTATAAGGACATCTTGAAGTAAATTCTTATTTAAATGTTTTTCTTAACATAAAAATACTACTTACTCTTGGAATAAAACTATAAATAACTTTGCTGGAAGAATTATACATACTATTAATCCAATAACTGTTATCCTTGATTGAATACTTGCTAATTTCAATGTGAAGTGTTCTAATGTTGGAACAAGTGAATCGCGCAATGGTGGGAGGTAGAAAGCTATGCCTTTGCCCAAAACAAAAACGACATACCTTACCTACTACGCGTCGAATTGTGTGTGCTGTACTTTGTACATAGATGTTGATTATTATGAAATAATTTATATTTGTAAAGTTATACTTGAAGAAGAAGTATATTAACATTATGAACTGTGAAATAGAAGTTAATAAGTCTACGATGGAAGAGCTATTAGCAAGTTGGGAATTGAAGTCCTTAATTTCAATATTAGAAGGTGTTTAATAACTCTGGTTTTATTGCATGCAAGCTATTTTAATTGCGTTATATTTTACAAGAAATGAATACACAACGTCACTATATTGTAGGTGAAAAGGTATTCATCTGAAGTTTAATGGTTGTGTATAGATTTCCCATGTTATTTTTCTTTTTGATAATTTTTGCTTGTGTATTATATACAATCTATAGTCAAGATTTGCATTTTTATTGTAGTGGCGTTTTATTATACAATACATATACAGGATAACTGGTAAGTCGGCTTATTCCTTTGAGGGTGGGTTAGTAGAACTCATTTGCAATTAATTGATTTAGAGATATAATAGTTTTCGAGATATTTTATTTTTAAAATAAAAAAATAATAAAACTTTCTTTAATATTTCAGTTTCCTGCGTTAGTTTACATAGTTATGTAACAAAAATTAGGTTAATTACTTTAATAAGACAAAAAGACGGGCTAAAAAACTACATTTGTGAAAAAAATTTCAACCCAATCGTACATTCATAGGAATTTATTGTTAAAACTTGATAATGCATTAAACGTGCAAATTATTTAAAAACTTCTCTACTTTATATATTACTTTTCGAATGAGGTTTATATGAAGTTTTAAAAACTATATTTTACTTCCACAAATAATATAAAAATACTAGGTACAGGTAGAGCATCCATTGTTTTCAGGTTAAAGAGATAAAGGGTGTTTCGAAAAACATGTGCCATCGCTTAAACGGAGATTCTACACTCAAAAATAAGACAAATATACCTAATTCCTATCAATATAGGTTCATTTTTGCTTCGTTTCTCAGATATTGAAGTTTTATTTTTCTTTGTGTGAACGGTAAAAAATATATAGGCCACTGATTTTTTTTAGTTTTTTGGTGGCCCAATTATGTAGAAAGTTAATTGCTGGAAAAAATGTCACCTCTTGACGTCTTTTGGATATCGGCATCGTGTAGAAGATTGCAATTTTTAAAGTCTTTTTAAGTTTATTAAAAAAATAATAATAAAATAATGATATTAAGTATCCTACATAAAAAAATTGCATTTATCTCCTACACGAAACCTAAATCTAAGAAAAAATCAAGAGGTGACTTATTTTCAGCAATTAACTGTCTACACAACTGTGCCATCTAAAACTAAAGAAGTCAGTGGTGTATATATTTTCTTTACAAAATTAACCGAACTAATAATAAAACTTCAACATTCTGTATTTCATGTACGAAACAGCAATGAGTCCATGTTGATAGTAACTATTTGTCTTATTTTTGAGTGAGAAGTCTCCGCTTAAGCGATGACACGTTTTTTGAAACACATAAGGACAAGGGAAGTTTCTAAAAATAATAATAATAATAATAAAATATTTCAGAAACTGTTAGGTTTTGCATTATACATATTATAGTTAAATAAGTTGCAGATGAGTTCTACTAACAACCCTTGAAAGGAATACGGCGACTTACCAGTCATGCACCTTGATGTGTACCTATAACATATTAATCAATAACTTTATGAAGTCATTGATATTAATTTATTATCAGTGTAGGATTAAAGTTCTTTGTTTTTGCCAAAAATGCTAAGCTAACATATTAATTATTATGTATTTTAACTGCCTATTTTGTATATATGCATGGAAATTTTGTGAATATTCAAATGGGCTTAAAAATTTCTGTTTCATATGTACAAAACTTGTTATGACATACCTGTTTGAAAGTTCGAGCATACTTTTCTATTATGTAGTTAGCTACAATGATTTGTTTAAATTATTTATACTTTAATGACATAAATAATTGTTTTATAGGTTAAGAAAATTAGCTAACGTTGGACAATTTGCTGGAAATTTCAGAAGAACAGATTATAGAACTTATTCCTCAAATCGGAAAGAGAATAAAATTCATAAAACACTTAAAAGCTTATAAAGAAATAATGTGCCTTCCTGTGGTAAATTTGAAGTCTCATATACAGTGTGTTCACGAATGGACTTATACTTGTAAAATTTTTCGTTTTTGGTTTCTTAATAAACAAAAAAAGAAACGCAATATTCGGGGATATTCGCTCGGAAATATTCAGCCCTCACAACATTATCTGTAGGTACTAATAGAGGAGCTTTTCCCCAAAATTAATTCTTACAAATTTAGGTTTTGTCCTGCTAAAAATTTATTCTGGCCTACTGTACGCAGCGGTCAAAACGATCGAAGACTATTTAACGACTGAAACTACTACGACCTCATAGAGGCTATAAATACCATACTAGAAAAACTGCAATCGCATATTTTTTTAATTTAAATAACCACATACCTACAAAAACACGGGTACTTATCTTAATTTGCCGTGTATAATTACAAAATTGCCTATTGCCGCTCTTTATTATCGAAGATTATATAAAACGGTGTACGTAATCTTTGTTATTATGTGCAAGGTAACTTGATTGCATAAAATGATATTTAAAAACAAAATAAGGTACTCCACTACTTTATCGACAAGGTACAGCCATATCTCTTCTGGTTTGATGAATAATAATAGAAATCTCGCCAAATTTGAGCCAGTTTCATTCAACTTTTAAGTAAACAAATAAGTCATTCCACACCTACTACTAACTGTCAACAATACCCCTGTTGTTACATCGCTCATCCGCAAAACAACACCGCGGCACAATTAAAATTGAACTTGCAGGTTTGGTTTGACGTTTACTTTACACGCACTTAACCTACAAAATTAGTTATCATCATCACTTGTTTTACACTGGGCTGGCATGCCAACTTGCCGATATTTTGATTAAAACTAGGAAACGCGATCAGTTTGTTTAAAAATTCCACGCACTACATTTATTTTACGGAATCTCGCACACAGAAAAATAAATGCAATCGATAAACACCGCGAGGGAATATTTAACTGCTCGTTCACAGCTTCGCGGACGGCGGTCTCACTGACGACGGAGAGGTTTAGGAGTTCGCGGTACGCGGAATCTTGCAACAGGTGGGTTTGAGCTTACCGATTCCCAGCGCGAACGGAGCGGAGGTTTCGGAGGAATAAATCGATTGGTAGGTGATACGTACACGGAAAAAAATCTAAACTACATTTAAGACTACTATTCTTAAATTAAGAGACATTATTGTACTCATATATCCGCAAGAATAGATCTTTTTTCATCAAGGAAAACGTTATTCTTAAAAGTCATTATCTTAGTCTCCTTCTTTTAATGATATATGTACATATACATACAATACAAAAGTTTCTTGGATCGATAAGATCTATCAATTAAAATTATTGTGAAATCTACAGGGTGCTTAAATTTTCTGTTACACACAATGTTTTTTTAATAGAACACCTTGTATATTTTGTCACCATTTTATTAGGTAAATGAAAAAAGTATTATACAGTATTAAATTAGGGAAGTGGTACCCGTGTGAGTCCATAATACTACGATTACTGGTTTAAATAACAGGTCCTTTATCTCACAAACTCTTTATTAATGCTACCGGTTTCGTGATATTTATACTAAAGTATTACCACATCTTCAGGCAACAAGACTAAAAATTGTTAGAAAACATTAGAAGAAAATAAATTGAAGAAAAAATTGACGTCTAAGAGCTGGCTACATAGAAAAGCAAGGTATAAGGTACATGAAATGTGAATAGCTAGAGAGGTTCCTTTAGCGCTCCCGAACACCGAGTGGCCAGTCTGCCAGCGCGATTAGGAAGATTAAGGCGGGGGCGGACGGTCAAAGATGACAAATTTTACAATTAGTACACTGAAAAACCGACAAAAACGTTTCAAAAATTTTTTTAAGGTACAACCACATGGGACCTTCACAGAATAATAGATTAGGCCCTTGGCCATCTAAAATGGGAAATTACAACATTTTCTGGGAGGTCCAACTTTTTTTATTATGAAAAATGTCATAAATCTGTCAAAATTAATTTTTTCGTACTTTTTCACACATCCCTCACGATATCTCCGGAACCAATTGAGATAATCAAGTTTTTTTTTTTTAATCGATAAAGGAAACGTGAGCGGAGGTGACTGAATTAATTTAGTCTTTATGGAAAACCTAGTTTTTTATAAAATTAGGTAATACTTTAACATTTATTTTTTCTTGCAGTACTTTTTTCAGTAAGCGAAAAACTTTTTTGTTTTAAGGAATTTTGCCACAGTATATGCATAGGGAATAAAATTAACACATCAAGGAAGTTTTTTAAAAAAAACGCAATACTCTACGACTTGTACGTTTCAAGTTATTGTTATTTGAAATTAAGTTTCTGCGGGCAGGATATCTCCCCCGGTTCTACTGTGCTTTAATCAGTGTGTTATGCGTGTTGTGGGTGCACACTATTAAGTATTATTTTTGACATATTTTTTAATATAAATTTTATTTTCATAAGCACTTAGGTTTTACTTATCATTATTTACATTGCACATTATTTAAAATCCATTATATTTATACATTAAAACCTAAAATTGAATTAAAAAAAATACGAAATATAATTATTTTAAAACATAATTTAAAACTTGTATAAAAATATTTTAAAAATCGTCAACGTCGGAATCTAAAAATATCTAGACAGTTCCTTGGTTGCAGCAGTTTGCATATTTGCACTCACTGCAGCATTTCAAACCTTGAGCAAAACAGGTACATCTGTTGTTACAGACCCTGTCGGAACATCTTATTGACAAACTTTGCCTTACAATATCGGGCACAGATTTTTGACTAGAAAAGTTGCCTTCCAAACATTTTCTTCAAATATCCAACCGTATCGAGTTGGATCTTCCATCTGCATGTATTGTATATGGCTATTATACTAAATTTTTAATTGATACAGACACCTGGCTCCGTGGTCTAGAGGTAATGTACTTGCCTCAAAACTTCGGGGTCCGGGGTTCGATTTTGTTTGTACAATGCCGAGTGTGGCATTCTAATTAAGTTTTTGTGATGTATTTTAATATGCAATAAATGTTTTAAATTGGAATTGGAATTGGTTCGATTCCCGGTCGAGGAACTGGGATTTTTTCTGTGAGAGAGATTAATCGTAGTATACTCGGACATTGGGTGTGTGTCCATTGTTTCTAAATCTGTAGCCCTCTCCCACACAAGGTCATTCCAGACCTTCAGGGATAAAGAGGGTTGTAATTTCATGTGGTGTTATTATTATATTATACCAAAAAAAGAAAATAATTACATGTAGGTGTTTTGTTTCTTTTTTAATAGGTATGGGCGATCTAGAAAAATAATTATTACCTTTTTAAATGTTGTCTAAAAGCATGGTCAGTAGGAGGCAGCTCAGAAGCTGGCCGATTTGTACTTGTTGTTAAGTCCCATCTCATTCAGGGATTTTATATTTTTGTTTTTATTCTTATATAAATAAAGCGTATATTTTACCCCTAATTCCATCGCTTTATCCTCTGACAGAAAAGGAAGGTTTTCTAAATCTTTTAAATTATTTAAATTTTTATGTAAAACATAGAATGCCGTTTTCTTCCCTATTTTATACATGGCATTAGTTGTGTCACAACCAGTTAGGCAATGAATCGTTAATACTTTCTTGCAAATTTCCTCTCCTAAATTTGCCACAATATTGTTAATTAACAAAAATTGTATATTCTTACTATGTCCTAATTGTATAAATATATTCCTATGGGACATATCTGGTGTTTCACAGTAATAATGTGAAAGCAAAATCAGGACATCAGTATCAACAGATTTTACCAGATTTGTATTACCTGATTTTAATTCTGATAACATAAAATAAACATTCCATTGTTAAGCATTAAATAATATGTAAAAACTCAATAAAAATAATACTCATTCGCATTCACATTACGCAAAGAAAAGCTTGTTTCTAAATGACAATATATTATGTATAATATAAGATTACTTGTATTCAATAGTCTACACTGTACACACTTGAGTGGCGCCGCAGTGAGGCGCATCTAGGATCGATAAACTCGTAACTTTAAAAAACAAAATCTCGAAAACTATAAGTCGTAGAGAACTGAATTTTTTTTTAAAAACTTCCTTGAAGTGTAAACTTTATTTCATACACATATGGTATGACAAAATTCCTTAAAATAAAAAAGTTTTTCGCTTACCGAAAAAAATGCAGCAAGGAAGATAAACGTTCCAGTTTCACCTAGTTTTACAAAAAAATTAAATTTTCCATAAAAACGAAATTAAAGCAGTGACCTTCGCCCACATTTCCTTTATCAATTAAAAAAAATACCTACAATTATCTCGATTGGTTCCGGAGATATCATGAGGGATGTGTGAAAAAGTAAATTTTTTTATTAACAAATAATACAAATTAATTGTAGACCTATTCTATTTCGCTGCTTGTGTCGGATTCATCGTACTGCAATCGATGTCATCCGTGCAATATTCCGGAGGAAGCTAATATTATAATAAAATGTTCCGACACGGACATACTTATTATAATGCTAGCTAACATGGATAAGCTAAAAAAGAATAGTAAAGTTTGGATTCAAACGGGTATTTTAAGCAAACAGCGTATAATTGACTTGTCAGCACTTTATGATAGACATGGAGAATTATTTTGTAAATCTTTATCAGGGTTTCATGCATTCACTGGATGTGATTTCAATCCAGCTTTTTTTAGAAAAGGAAAACAGCGTCCTTTAAAATTATTACTGTTAAGCGAACAATTTCAACGCGCATATGCTGAATTAAGCAATGAAGATTGTGATAGATTTACTGTATTTCGAAACATTGAAAAATTTGTTTGTTCACTTTATACGATGAAATCACTTGATTCCGTAGATAATGCTCGTTTTGCGCTTTTTTTAAAAAATTACAGTCAATAACGTCAACGAACCATTTCAAAAAAAAACCTACACAATTTTGATGCTTCATCGATACCTCCTTGTGCAGCTGAATTAAGACCACAATTCTTAAGATCCATGTATATCGCCAGATTGTGGAGCCACGCTCACAAGAAAATTCCGATATAATTTGGTGCCAGAAAACTGCGGATGGGTAATAGTCGACTCCAAATACCAGTTTCAATGGTTCGATGGACCTTAGATACTATCTAGCGTTAAAGACGTTATTATCGATCAAGAACAGCCTGAAGGTACAAATATTTCCACACGCTTTCGTTCTTATATTTGTTAATAGCCATTTTTAATTTCGTTTTTCAACAGATGTTAACGAAATCCAATCTGAGGATGACATCGATTGCGAAAGCGAAGAAGATATGCAGTACGACGAATCCGACACAAACAGCGAAATAGAATAAGTCTACATTTTATTTGTATTATTTGTTAATAAAAAAATTATTTTAATGGTATACATATCTTTTAGCACTTGTATAATATAGGAATTGTTAACTTATTGTCCTCATAATATAATTAACAAAATAATAAATCGTTATAATGCATTATCCGTGAGCATTATCATTTTTTTCATTGTAAAATTTGTCATCTTTGACCGTCCGCCCCCGCCTTAATCTTCCTAATCGCGCTGGCAGACTGGCCACTCGTTGTTTGGGAGCGCTAATGGAACCTCTCTAGCTATTCACTTTTCATGTACCTTATACCTTGCTTTTTTATGTAGCCAGCTCTCCGTCTATAAGGTTAAAATTGTAAATATAAAACTTACGTTAAAATACAAATATACAAAGATTTGTCCACATTTAAAAGCAATATACAGCCAAACAACAAAATACATCACTTTGAAAAAATTAATTTTAGACTGTAAAATTAAAAGTTAAAACAAATTAAACTGTCTACAATATATTATCATCTGTTCATAGACTAGTGACAGGTGAATGTGGGGACCTCTATCTTAAAATACATATAAAGTGGTCTTTCAGTTATATGTCACCATGTGAGGTTTCTTAGTTAATTTGTTTTAACTTTTAACTTTACAGTCTAAAATTAATTTTTTTCAAAGTGATGCATTTTGTTGTTTGGCTGTATATTGCTTTTAAATGTGGACAAATCTTTGTATATTTGTATTTTAACGTAAGTTTTATATTTACAATTTTAACCTTATATTCATCAATTTTTTCTTCAATTTATTTTCTTCTAATGTTTTCTAACAATTTTTAGTCTTGTTGCCTGAAGATGTGGTAATACTTTAGTATAAATATCACGAAACCAGTAGCATTAATAAAGAGTTTGTGAGATAAAGGACCTGTTATTTAAACCAGTAATCGTATTATACAGTATTATTGACTTGGTAATTTCCAAAATAATATAATTTGCTCCAATCACTGGTAAAAAAAAATGTCAAGTTCAATAAAAAAATCAGCATACGACCTGCATTTATGAAAAGGGGTACATATACAATATTATCAATATACTGGGTACTGCCAAACTATGGGAAATTTCCAGAACAAATGTTGGGGGCAGGGCTGCGTGCTACTCCAATAAAAAATAGTATATTGGTCTACTTATATAATATTCATAACAAAACAATCACTTCTATGTAGGTAATTCTAAACTTATTAGTTACATATAAATAAATAATTAATGACATCGAACAATCGAAAGAGCAACAGAGTACTAGTTTACATAATATAGACATATATTATAGAGAGAAAAAAACACTAACCTCAAGCAACATCAATTTGGCTGATATGCATTATCTTTTATAAAACATAAAAATTGACCCTTAAATTGGTTAACGGTATTACTAGTCTTAATTACGTGAGGAAGAAGATTGAATTGTACAACTCCTTTGTGGAACAGACTTCTCTTTGTACTACTCCTAGAAGTCCTTTTAACATATTAGTTATTTGCACTAGCCGTTCGTGTATTACACATGTGTACGTTCGTAACAGGCAACAATTATCGTGTGAGATATTCCGGTAAAATGTTATTAATCATTTTGAAAATAAATGTCATAGTTTGGAAAAAGAGGGACGGTTTACTGTTAAGCCATTTTAATGTATTAAGCATTGGCTGACTGCTAGTGAAGCGATTGCATTTTAGTATTATTCGCAGAACCTGGAGTCTACTAAGATTTGTACAACTTGTATACAACACAGAACAGCAATAGAAAAAATGAGGTAGTATTAAGGTATTATATACAGTTAGTTTAGTAGTATTTGATATAAATGAAGCCACTCTGCTAAGAAATCCGATCTTTTTGCCGATTTTCTTTGATATATATTCTATATGTTTGTTAAATTTCAGTTCACGATCAATATTAGGCCTAGATACTTACTTTATTTCCTGAACGATTTCAACTTTTTTACTATTTAACTCGATACCAAGATTTAGACTAGCAAACGGTTTATATAGATAATTATTACCTACGAACATAAATCTGGATTTTAATTCATTTATTTTTAGTCTATTGATCTTAAATTTTTCTGTCAATAAATTTAATTGTACATTAACAGTACTTACCATTTCCTCAAAATTTATACTCTCATAGTAAATCAGAGTGTCATCAGCAAAAAGATGGATTTTACATTTTTGCAACACATTGCCAAGGTCATTAATATAAAGAATAAATAATAATGGACCCAGTACACTGCCTTGAGGAACCCCAAAGTTGTTTAACTTGACTTCTGATAAATTCCCATTCATTTTAGTTATTTGGTACCTATTTGTTATATAACTTGTAATCCAGTCTATAACGGTGTTCTCAAATCCATATCTTTTTTAGTTTTAATAGTAGTATATTACGGTCAATTGTCTCAAAACCACGTTTAAGATCAATAAAAACTGCGCAAATCCCAACTCCTGCTCTATCCAACCACTACTTCCAATCTGAAATTACTAATTGCAAAGCCGTTTCACATGAATGTTTACCACGAAATCCCGATTGATATGTGCATAGAATATTATTTGAATTTATGTACTTGATTACTTGATCATAAACTATTAATTCTAAGAATTTTTCACAAAAAGGTAACATATTTACTGATCTTAACTGTTCGGCCATATTCGTATTGGGTATTTTTGGTATACGCATCCCTGCAGATGATTTAAAACATTCAGGCATAACACCCTTTTCCAGACTCAAATTAATCAAATTTAAAAAAGGATACCCTATTATGTGAAAAAGATTTTTTATGATATCATGTTCGATTTCATCAGTGCTATATTTTTTTCTTTGTTTAGTCACTATTTTATTAAGATCTTGTAGGGTTATAGCATTAAATGATGTCATGCTAGAATTTACACCCAGTATAGATTCATTAATTATATCAATATCGACATCATCTGTCTCTATGCTTATGATAATACTCTCAATACTACCTACATAATACTGATTCAATACATCCGCCAAGTTATTATGTATTACTCCATTACAGTTCAAACTTTGCAGAGCGTGTTCCCCGCTTTTTTCCCAACTAACTGCTTTAAGCTTTTCCACATTAATTTTGGATTTAACATTACTAACTATATTTCTCTCATAAAATATTGTTTTCGCTTCCTTGATAACTTTTACAGTATTGTTTCTTGTGTGCTTGTAGTAATTTCAATCCTCATCCTCGCGTGTAAAAACAAATCTTTTGTAATCCCTATTTCTATTTGCAATAGCTTCCCGACACTTATCATCTAACCATCTATTTTCAGCTACCTTTACTTTTATAATTTTTTTTTGTGCTACTATATTTAGTATATCTAATATGTTATTTACAAATGTCTAGCAATATTTACATCTGTGCAAAAATACTCCCATTCATTTTCAATTAACAAATTTGTCATTTCATCAAAACTGATCCGAGATCTAATTTCCTTTGTTTGATATTTTGATAAATCCCTACCGTTTTCTACTTTTACTTGAATTATTGAATGGTCTGTTATGATATAAGTTTGCTCTATATACGCATTTATTGTATAATCATTACTAACAACAAGATCACTTATGCTACTAGAATTACTTCTTACTCTGGTAAAATTTTGTATAAACTGTTTCATGCCATAATTCTCAATACTCTCCTTAAACCTTCTTTTTACATAATCATTTTTGGAAAAATCAATATTAAAATCACCTGTTAGTATTATACTATGTGTATTATTTTTGTCAACATAATCATCTAGCCATTGCAAAAACCTATTAAGAAAATGTGTTATATTACCACTAGGCGATGTATAAACAGCAGTCACAATATATAGGGCTTTTGTAACTTTTATATCAACAGATAATAACCAAAAATTTACATCTACAATTAATATTTTTACATTGTCAAGTTTTATGCCCTTTTTAATGAATATTAATACTCCACCTGTGTGACGGCTGCTCGAGTCGCAACGAACGGTGTTACACCCTTTTAATTCTAATTCACTGTCAATAAAATTTTCAGTAGTACATGTGTCAGTTAGACACAGAATCAAGGGTTTATATTTAAATACATACTCTGATATTTGGTCTTTATTTTTATAATAACTTTCAGCGTTCATGCAAGACAGAAATAGCGCACGATCATCCTGTGGTTGCAATTCGTTATAGGCCATCTTCTTCTTTACCGAATCAACAATGTTTAAGTAACACTCACGTTTCCTATCAAATGCAGCATGTTGGATAATCAAGTTTTAGTTTTTCATTTACTCTAACACAATTCATACACTTTTTATTTTCACTGCTGCAAGCACTACTGTGGTGTTCTTCTCCACATAGCGTACACGAAACCTTTTCTTTACAGTTTTGAGCCTAGTCAACTCCATGTCGAATTGACGTCGAAATGAGGTAAAATGTACCTAAATATGTATTAGTAACCAAACAAGATTTATATGGATCCCTGTTGTTACCATGCCATATACTTTACACATATTTTTTTCCTTCGCACATTTATTTTTTAATATTATTATTTTTGTAATTAATTACTCACATTAAAAAGGTGCACGCATGCAAAAACGCAACTTGTTTTCGAAAAACTCCTTTTAACTACACTTTTCTACGGTTTTCGTTTCTTGGAACTTGGACAAAAGTTTTTTCTGGCATTTTTATTGAAGTATATTGACATATCGATGATACGATGCACCAATAATATGATTCTAGTTTAGAAGAATTGATCATTATAATTATTTCACTTAAAATTTCACAACACAAATCACAAATAACACCACTTGTTTACATTTAACAACATGCTTTGCCTGCGTTCTGCACTAGATTTAGAGTCCTCTGACGTCATCCCATCGACTTGCCCGACCGTGTTTGTGCACGTAACAGACTAATTCAAACTTTAATGTTGAATTTTGTAAAAGAAAAAATGAAAAAAATCTTTTACACACTGTTTTTTGTATCAAGTAAAAATTCCAAAAATGCCAAAATTATATTTTATGCATGGGCCAATTAGGTGGCATACCCTGTATTTAATCTAATTTTGCCACCCTCAAATAATGCTATGGGCACGCTTATTACTAGATTTACATTATTTACTTAATACCACTGCATAAAATATTGACATTAGAAACAAATTAAAAGTACCAATGCGTATATTTACTTTTAGATAACAATTTCTTTATTCATTACCTTGATACGTCCTGGTCCCGCACCCATTGCCAACTATACATCTTTAACTTTAACGTTTCAAATAAGAATGAACAGTCGGTTACTTGATCTAGCTAAATCAATTCATTTTTTTTCTTAGGTAAACAATAAGATTTTTTTAAAAGGGATTCCCGTTTTTTTTCCTATAACAGGCATACATAGTAAGAGATAATTCATCTATTAAGTGTTTGCGGATTTTCCTATTCTAGTCGTATATGACGTACTTGTTTTTTATTGTGATGTCAATAACTATAGGCAAAGGTGATGGATAACAACAACAAACATTGCGTCGCGCAGAATTGCCACTTGACGGGTGTAATAACAGACGGAGAGCTGGCGGCCGCGGAGGTACTACATTACCTCCGGCTGGAATTTTGTGAAGTGGTTGGGGGGACCATGAGGAAGTGCCATCTGCAAGGATTTTGCTCAAAACCCCTGCAAAGGACACGTCAGACGACTCAAAAATGAAAAATTCCTTGCTCAAAAATGATCATACCTCCGGCTGAAAATTTGCACATTACCTGTTTAAAAGTCACAGATAACGTATGTAAATCGTCAGACGTCTCGGTCGCTGCCAAAGGGGTGTCAGACGCCCTCAAAGTTGTCATTTTTTTTTCAAAAAAATTTTTTCTTACCTCCGTCTGACGTTTTAACATATTGCAACAGAGACCATTTTGAGCACATTTTAAAACCGTCAGACGAAAATACCGCTGCGAAGTCCCCCTACAATGTTCACAAAATTCCGACCCACATGGAACGTATATTTTTTTTCGAAAAATTATTTTCATTACCTCCGTCTGACGTTTTTACATATTATCGTAGAGACAATTTTAAGCATATATATAAATCGTCAGACGAAAATACAACTGTGGAATTCCTCTGCAATGCCGCGAAAATCCAGCCTACATTACTACATATTGGGGTATTTCAAAATAAAGTAATTTGCTATTTTCTGACTTGGCATCCCGTAAAAAGTTTACTGACGATGAACTAGAGATTTTGATCAAAGATGAGCGCTCTAGGTGATGTGGAGCATCGTCCGCAATTGTTTTTTGATGAGAAATCACAAAATTAAGTAGAATTTTTGTGACAAATAGGTCAAAAGAAAATCAGACGAGATGGTATGTTTTAAGTTTTTTGAGTCATTTTGAAACGAAAAACTTTCTTGACATTATTTAATAAAATCAACCGTTTAGCCAGAAAACAATACTAAAGTATCGTGATATCTGTCACATAAAACATTGATGTCATTATGTCAAACTATTAAAATATTGGTGATATTTATTGTTTAAATAATTTAATTATGGCTGCAGAAAGGCTTTCTTGTGAACTTATTTTTTTACCAAACTTGGGAATAGGAGTTTAGGGTGATTACTAGGGCTGTCAAAAATGTTCCGTGGGACAGTGGCGTACGCGAAATTAACTAATACGAGAAACAATAAACTGTTACAATTTATAACAATGTATACAAAACTTACCCTCAACTAGCTTACTTATCACAACCTGGAGATGTGTAACCATTTTGCAGCATCAGGTATGTTTCTATGGTTGTCTCCATGAGTGATGTTCGCTTTGGTGAAAATATATTCTTATAGTTTGAAAACGACCGGTCGACATCTACTGATGTAATACACGCATACGTAAAATAGTCTTTGAACGCACTTAACGGATCTGGGGCTGCACCATCACATATTTGTCTTAATTTGGTAAAACCGGTGTTTTTATTTAACACACTTGCGAACTTTTCTTTAATGCGCTCATTTGTTGCATCACCTATAGCGTGTGGCAGTAGATTTACTTCGTCCACTATTTGCAGTGGCTCCGCTAACGACAACACACTGTTTTCTAATTTTTTTATGCTTTCATGTAATGGTTTATAGTTCTCGCAATATTTTTTAAAGCTGTTTTAGCGGAAATATTCTCGAATTTTGTTTGGCTTTCCTTAATAGCTGCAGCCTCATCTGGATTGAATTGTAGTATCACAGCTTTTATTTGTTGGAAATATTCAGCATAATAAAAAGCTGCCTGCAACCATGTTCCCCAACGTGTAAGAATCGGCTGTGGTGGTTCAAGAATACCGGGACACTTGCTATGAAATGCACGGAGACGTTTAGGAGATTTAAGAAACACTTTTTTTGTACTTGCTATTAATGCATCCACCTCTGGAAAACCTTTTCGAATAGTTTCTGCCACAAGATGTAAAGCATTCATTTTACACGTAACATGTATAAACGTACAACCTTGTTCTTGCAAAGAACGACCTACCGAACGCATTGTCACGGCGCCATCAGTCACAAACATCAACACTTGACTTTTTTGGCAGTTCAAATTTTTCTAACGTCTCCAGCACCACCCTGGTAATTGTTTCGCTAGTACACTGACTTAGTCTTTTCCTAGCTAGTAACAGTGGAACTGTCGGTTTAAGAGGGTCCAGTACTCGTACTATAACATTTAGAATAGAATTTTTTTTACAACAGATAACCACAGCCGTGTATTTTTTAATTCACATTTCATCTTATTTGCCATGTCTACGTGTACAGTTGGTAAATAGTTACATAATGTTGTGCGACTTGGTAACTTCACCTGGGCATTGTATTTATTCCAGAACTCTCGAAATGGTTGTTTATCGAGTATGTGCAGCGGAACATCACAGGCAATCGGCATTAATAGTAAATCAAACATAAACTGTGTTGTCGAAGGCACGCCATTTTTTTTACTGGTATGGTGTACACTATTTACGTGAAGTCCACAATCACGCTTATCCCAGCACATCAAATCTTTTTCGCACACTTTACAAATTATTTTAGCACCATCATAGAATAAATCCTGGAATTCACCTATTAATTTATTCATTTTGTCAGCAAATGGCCGTTTTCTACCCCTGCGTACGTCTGCCATGCTTTATTATTAAATTAATATCAACAATACAGTACAACAAATTAAATAGAATAGAATAGAATAGAATAGAATAATGTTTATTTTTAATATATACATACAATACATAAATGGAATTATAATTGCATTATACAAATAAACATGGTACACCACAAAATATCAAAGATATTTGAGCGTGGGATAGTACATTTGATTATATTCATATACATACCGATACACATGTATACACGCATACACTCATATATATACATATATATATATATATATATATATATATATATATATATATATATATATATATATATATATATATATATATGTTGTTTTTCAGGTTTTCGCGGGTGGTGAATGTTAAATTCGTTTTCCGGGTATACTCCCGCGTAGGTGATAGGCCCCGAGAGGGACCGTGGTTGTCTGAACGACGTTTCGGTAGAATCTCATCTACCATCTTCAGGTTCTAACAGATAACTGCTTACTGCGGCTTCTGGTAACTCGAACTGAAATGACGTTTTCTGGATCTGGCAGTTCTTTATATACTCTACCTATGTTACGCTCTGTTGCTCTCGACACACTCCGGGCGTCATGGTCTGCTGCACCCATCTCCTGATTTCGAGCGCGGCTTCGTGTAATCGGTCCTGTTCGGGCGCGCATGCGTGTGTCTGTGCTTATGTCACGGTCTGTTGCACCCATCTCCTGATTTCGAGCGCGACTCCGTGTACTTGGTCCTATTAGATTAGCTCTGGTTGGTTCCTCTTCGTGTGTTCGTTGCGTTATGTTTCTTGCTTCCTCATGGACAGCAGCATGCAACTCGAGCACTACAATCTGCACCATTAAAACCAAGCCTATGGCTAAGGTACGTCGACGACACATTTGTGATTTGGACTCATGGAAGAGAGAATCTCACTAACTTCTTAGAACATCTGAATAGTATTCACGACAAAATTAAGTTCACCATGGAGGTAGAGACTGACAGTCAGCTACCATTTCTCGACGTACTGGTCAAGAAGAAGCCGGACGGAAGTCTAGGCCACACAGTTTATAGAAAAGCCACTCACACTGACAGATACCTAAATGCACAGTCACACCACCATCCAGCACAACTAAACTCAGTAGTAAAGACATTAGTCACACGCTCGCAGAGACTAGCAGATTCAGACAACCTCAAAGAAGAAATGTCAACTCTTCACAAAGCGCTGCGAAAGAATGGGTTCACACAACAAAGAATACAGAAGTTGTCAAAACCATCTCGGCCGAGAAATCAAGAGGACTCCGAACAACCCATAGCAAAAGCCTATCTGCCATACATAAAAGGAACAACGGATAAAATAAGCAAACTTCTACGTAAACATAAAATAGAAACAACTTTTTAAGACCGACAAGAAAATCAGCACCATTCTTCGAAATCCAAAGACCAAAATTGCTCTAGAAAGTCAAGGGGTCTATGAAATACCTTGCCAAGATTGCAACAAATCATACATAGGACAGACCAACAGAAAAATAAGTGCAAGACGCGAAGAACACATAAACGCTGTTAGAAAAGACGAGAGAACATCATCTTTAGCTCAACATGTCAAAACTACAGGACATAGGATTGATTTCGACAAAACAAAAACACTAGCCAATATCGAGCATTACAAGTCAAGAATCATCAGAGAGGCCATAGAAATAGAGAAAAGACCACACAATCTAAATACACGAGATGACACCCAAAGACTACCTACCACATGGAAGCCTGCTCTGGTATTGCATGCTGCTGTCCATGAGGAAGCAAGAAACATAACGCAACGAACACACGAAGAGGAACCAACCAGAGCTAATCTAATAGGACCAAGTACACGGAGTCGCGCTCGAAATCAGGAGATGGGTGCAACAGACCGTGACATAAGCACAGACACACGCATGCGCGCCCGAACAGGACCGATTACACGAAGCCGCGCTCGAAATCAGGAGATGGGTGCAGCAGACCATGACGCCCGGAGTGTGTCGAGAGCAACAGAGCGTAACATAGGTAGAGTATATAAAGAACTGCCAGATCCAGAAAACGTCATTTCAGTTCGAGTTACCAGAAGCCGCAGTAAGCAGTTATCTGTTAGAACCTGAAGATGGTAGATGAGATTCTACCGAAACGTCGTTCAGACAACCACGGTCCCTCTCGGGGCCTATCACCTACGCGGGAGTATACCCGGAAAACGAATTTAACAATATATATATATATATATATATACACATACATATACACATACATACACACCTATACACACATATACACACCTATACACATATATACACACATACACACACATACATACACACACATATACAC